>CM056376.1:49594671-50057171 GCA_029718625.1 Synaphobranchus kaupii
AATTGCGCCCTGGGGCTAACTGGTCACATACATTTAATAGAAAGTTAAATTTTCAACACCAATAAGCGTTCACGTGTGGCTCTCAAGCCTGCAATACTTCGGCATAACCAGCAGGTAACGTGCGTATGTCAAGTGAAGACCTGATGTGGAGCTCCGACCATTTCCACGGTCAAATGGAGTCACGTTGGAATTTTATAAATCACTACTTTATTGTGTTTATCCACGTATGCCACACGTAAGATCAAATTTGATCTATAGTACTTTTTTTTTAAATAAATGAGGCCCCAGGAGTGTGAACCCCCTTGTCCTGGCTAAATTCTCATTAAGCGACCTAATTATCACCTACATTTGATTGGCTACAAAAACCCCTTGTAATCCCTACATACTTTGATTTTTCCAGACATAGTCAAGTTCTCAGTCAACCTACCTGGTTAAATTAAAGGTACAATAAAAACAACAAAAAGTAATAATAAATTGTTCTTTCATTAGGTTTTGATGAGGTTTAAATATTGCTTAGTTGTCAGCATGTGGCAGAGTGGAGAATGCCCCCCCCCCCTCCCCTTTGCACCCCCAACACCCACAGTCACTCAAGCCTGAAAGCACTTGTGCGTATGAACTGAGCATGCTCAGATCCATGTTTCTCAGTGCCGTTTAAATTCCTTGTGAAAGTTCCGTTAAAAAGGCTCTTCTGTTTTTCTCCCCATCAATCAAAGAGACAGAGACCCCTTTACAGAGAGTCAGACTCTCTATCTTAGCGGCTCTGAAGCTGCTTTGATGGGCTGGGAGTTCTCAGCACCAGGATACCTAGAAACTGAGCTCTGATTGCTGCCGGTTTCCATGGATTCCCACTCAAAGGACGGCTTTTCAGACAAAGATGTTTGCGAAGTCCTGATGAAAAGATTCCTCTGTATCCTAAAAGTCTGAGGGAAGATTCTGCTACTGTGAGCAGTGCTGCTGCTCTGTTGACATTACATTCCTGAAAAAAAAACAACACAAAAATAACATGAGCTGGCAGTGAGCCGCACAGGGAGGGTTTTTACAAACAAGCACACATCCACCACATGCAAACACACGCTTACACACCCACATGCAAGCACACGTTTACACACCTACATACAAACAGTTAAACACTCACATACAAACACATACTTAGACATTTACATACGTACAACAGCACACTTGCATAATCACATACAAACACACAATTACACACTCGCATACAAACAGGCACATGCACATGCAAACACACACACTTACAACCCCACATACAAACAAACACCCACATACAAACACACACTTACACACATACAAGCACACATTTGCACACTCACATAAACACACACACACACCCACATACAAACAAACACTTACACACACCCTTATACAAACACACGCTCACACACCAACATACAAACACACACTTGCACGCGCACATACAAACACACACTTACACATACAAACATGTGGTGGCAACCTGATTTAAAAAAATAAATTATCTAATTATTTGAGTCAGGTCAAGTTTGAAAAATGCATGTCCGGCTGCTAGGTGGCTCAGTCAGTTAAGGCACCATGCTGTAGTGTAAGGATCAGTTCCACAGATCGAATCCAGGGTATGGGAGGGATCAGTCAGTTAGGGGTCTGCGTTTCATCGCTCTTCAGCGACACCTACTGGTCGATCCGGCGCCCATGGACTGCACGTCAAAGCCACATATGAACGGTCTTCCTCCAACTCCACTCTATGCGAGCTTGGCTGTAGTCTCCGATGTGAAAAGAAGCAGCTGGTCACACCACATGTTTCGGAGCAGAGCCACGGATGTCTACACTCGCCTGGATCAGCAGTGGGGTTCACGCAAGAACTCGGCTACGGTTGCAGTAAACTGGACATTCCAAATTAGGGTCATGTTCAGCTACATGTTGGGTGCCAAATTTATTTAAAATAGAAAATAGTATTTCCACATTTTGCAGTTTATATATCACTAAATAGCATAGGCATTTGAGTAGCGAAATGGCTCTCTAACATTTTTATTCGATACCGCTACAACACACATCATTGCTTACAATGCTTAATTTGAAAAATAATAATTTGTGCTCAACATTGACACTCTAATTTGGAATGTTAACAAACTATTTATAGCCATGTTGATACATGATACATTGGTGATGGTAGAGGCGAGTTTCCCCCGCATCATTGTAAAGCGCTTTGAGTATCGAGAAAGGCGCTATATAAATGCCATGCATTATTATTATTATTATTATGATCTCGACTGCAGATACAGGGGAGTAATTGGTTATTGCATCTCCCTATTTATTTTACTGACTGTTCATTTGGATTGCATCGCTACTGGCCACAGTCAGCACTGGCATGAAACAGATTTGATCTGAAACCGTAGGGCTCATCCATGCTCCACAACATGGTACCAAATAAGGCATTTTGTTTTCAAAATGCTCCAACACTCACACAACATTAAACACACACCACACCTCCATCAAACAATACAACTTGCGATCAAATTAATATATTCTTTCAATCAATCATTACACAACGGCCTAAAAACATACAAACTACAGATGTCAATATAAACCTATTCAACCTTATTTTCTGCTGTATGCCTATGCATTTGTTGACACATTACATAGTTCTAGTATGTGCCTAAGGCAAATAAGCACATCGTAGCATAGACTGTATTTTTTTCTCCTAAAAAAACCCAACCCCGCTTTTGCACCTTGCACTTTGAGATGCCCTTTTGAAATAGAGATTTTTACAGTTTTTCTCCATCGTTTAGACACAATCACCAAATGTGTAACCTCATTTTCTAAACAATGCCTCAAAACCCCACACCATTATCGCAATTGGCCACGACACTATTTCAGTTCTCATTTTGCAAAACACTAAACGCATTGTGTAGACACAATTCTCATTAAACTATGACATGCCAGTCAAAACAGATTGGATTTTTCTCACTCGGCTACTCGCATTAACACAGTTCTTCATTGGGTAAATAATTGCATGCATGTAAAATACTATGTACAATGAGCATTGTGTTTGTACAAAAGAGAAGGCCAGCATGATGTGTGATTGGAGTGGGTCACTTCCCTTCCCGCAATTGAAGAGTAAAGGAGAACACACGCTGTCAATCCCATCCCACAGGTGCAAATTGTGAACACTAAATACTCACAAGCACATACAGTGAGCACCATAATTCATTGGACAGTGACACATTTTTTGTTATTTTGTTTCTGTACTCTAGCACTTTGAGTTTGAAAGGAAACAATGACAATGAGGTTGACATTTTTCCATAGAGTTCAATAGGAAAATAAGTCAGGAGAAACGACCCTGAAAGTGATCCATCCATATCTGCTGCATATCTGGCAGCAGAGTAATGCCCATTTTCGAGAATAAAAAAATATTGGACTTTAACATAATGTAGAATAAAGTAATAATTTTTTATATTTGGTCGCATATCCTTTGCATGCCATGACTTCCTGATGTCCGTGACCCAACAACATCAAAAGACTCTTGATGTGGTGTTCGTGTTTTTGTTACTCACCCAGTGTTCGCGGGTCTGGTGGACCCACAACATTATTTGGTTTTTAAAACAATAAAGCCATAACAATTTACGTAAAAATACTTCACAGATATTGACTTTATCTCAATTACAAGCAATATAGACAGCATATATGGTTAATATTGACCATTTACCTCTGCTAGATCACATTTATCAATAAAAGTGATATTTGTTTTTTGTGATAAGATGTGATTTTTGTGTTCTTTTACATGTTTATCACAGAAAATGAGCCAAGGCCAATGGAGTCTCAGGTTGAAAAAATTATGACTTGTATCATTTTTCTTTTAGTAAACATTGAATATGGGTCCCACAGACCTGAACACCACACAAGGGTTAAGGGTTGTTTCTCCTGGCTTATTTTCCTATTGAACTCTATAGAAAAATTTCAACGTCATTGTCATTGTATCCTTTCAAACTCAAAGTGCTAGAGTATAGAACCAAAATGAATGAATTATGGTGCTCACTGTGTGATGCTAAGGGTTCCCATGCGCAGTGTTGCTGAGAATGGAGCAAGAAGCAGGTGTCAGACAGGGGCAACAACCTGGCCTTGAAAGAGCTGTCCGAATGTGTGGTGGTATGGCAGGGGGTAGAGGGGCACACAGAGGACAGGGAGGCAGAGGAAGATGGAGGGGAAGGCAAAGCCGTGTCAATATCTCAAATGAGATACGGGCCACTATAGCAGACCACATAGTGAACCATAGCCTGAGTATGGCTGAAGCAGGTGGAAGAGTGCAGCCAAAGCTGAACCGGTCTACTGTGGCGTCGATAATATGGATGTCCAATGAGAATAGGTACTACCATAATACTACAGTATACAACAGGTCACATACACACTACTGCACGTTACGGTACTGTATCCCTGTAAACTTGGTCATAGCATGCTGTAACATCACAGACGACTGTACTGTAGAATCCATGGACTGTCCCTTTAATTCATGTGTTTTACACTTTTACTGTAGAATTGAACCACTGACCCACTCTGGTGGCAGAGGCCCAGTATTCACACCGAAACAGGAGATGGCAATAGTCAACAAGGACAGAGCAAACAATGCCATAAGACTTCTAGAGATTCAGAGTGCTGAACATCACCTCTGTGAGTCTCTCCACCATAGACAGGGTGCTGAAGAGGCATGCGATGTCAATGAAACAACTGTACAGGGTCCATTTGAAAGGAATAGCGAGAGGGTGTAGGAGCTACGATGCCTATACGTACAGGTAAGGCCAGACAGTAATGTCTTTTCAATATGCATGAGTATACTTTCAGACCATGTAACAAAATATATGATATACTGTAGGTGTGCTGTTACAGTACATTGTGTTTTTTGGCATGGTGTCCTACCCCTTTGGATTTGATGTGAACTGCTTTGTTTTTCTGTATTTTGTATTTTTATGTTTGTGTATGTGGATATATCTTGTTGATTTCTTGGGGGGCCTTTGCAATTCACTCATCCCTGAGAATGAGAGGGGAGTGGTGAGGCCAGACTTTTTACTGTGATGTGAGTTTTCACCTCTCCAGGCTTGTCAGGGAATGGTTTGCTGCCCACCAACGAATGTTGATGGAGTTCCTACCACCATATTCACCCTTCCTCAAACTAATTGAGGAATTCTTCTCAGCATGGAGGTGGAAGGTGTATGATCGCCAGCCCCATAACCAGAGAATGAGGTCAGGGTTTCAGGAAATGCATCTAAGAGAAAAAAAACTGAAAAAACGGTAAGAAAGTGTTTCTCTCTTGTGTGCAGGTCTCAATCATCCCATGAGCTATCTACGTCGTACACACCTCGACAAATTAAATAGGGCATGCATTTCAGGGCCTCTTATACCGCATTCTTTCCTCACCAAAAAAAAAACAATGAAGAATTTCACACAAAATCAGAAATACACAAAACAGTACAACAAAAATCTTTATTGTAATGCAGATTTTCCCATACTGTCCAAATGCAAATGCTGAACTAATAAAAAGCAACAAAAGGACAATCATGGGGAAAAAGGTTCAAAAAAGGCAACGTAAATACTTGAAATACTCAGACCTTGACAGTCCATTTAGTCCATTTGTTCCTGACGATCAGGACATGTTCTTATAAACATCACATTGGATGTTTTCCCTTGCAATACACCAAGGGAAAAACCTCCTTGCATGGCGTCTCTTGCATGGCAGTCCTCTGCACAGATTTCCAGGCAACCAGAATTTATTGCCTCCAGGAGGCACATCTGGTCATGGGGCCGGTGATCGTGCACCTTTCATCCCCAGACAGAGAAGAATTCCATAATTGGGTTCAAAAAGGGAGTGTGGGCGGCAAAAAGAGAGGAACTACATGATCATACGTTGGGTTGGGCTGCAAACCTATCCTTCATTCACAAGGCGACAGTAGTGGAAGGCTACATTTTCCCAAATGATGACAAACTGAGACATGCCAGCACTCAACAACCCTCTCTCTTCTGGTGGAACTAGTATTTCGTACTATGCCTCAAGAAATGTGAGGTGGTGGTCTTTGTTGTACGGACCGATGGTCAGTAAATGGCAAATGACACCGGGGCCCCGTTCGTCATATGTGTATACGTCAGTTAGTAAAACCCGGAAACCCCCCGAATATGTTAAATATGAACTAGCAAAAACATTGTTCTGGGTTTTACTCAGTGCTAATTTTTGAGAGCTTACAGCCGGCTTCATCCACATAAATGCATATATGTGATGTGCTCCTTCAGCTCCCAGCACATGATTCTCTGGGAAAAGAGAAAGAGAAAATGTATGTATGAAGCAAATCATTCCAGTTGCATATACTGTTTGGCAAGGCAAGGCATTGCAGTGACAAATCCTTACCTGTAAATACTGGAGTCTTGCCTCCTTCACAATGTCATTGCTTCTCTGGAATGGTAAATACATGTATGTGGGGCTATAAATACAATTGTTTTGTTTCCATTTCATTTCGTTCACTGATGCATTAATGAACAAAGACATGAGGGGCCCTATCTTACACCCGGCGCAAAGCGGCGCTAACCCAAACGCAAGTGTCTTTGCTATCTTACACCCGGCGGTAGGCGCATTATAACGCCTAACACTCACGCCGCTTAACTAGCATGTACTCTTGCGCTGTTTGGGCGTGTTGGTCTTAAGATGAGGAGTGGCCAGGATTCTTTTTGGCGTATTGCTATCTTGAGCCAGCAGAAAGCACTTGCGCTAGAACCACCACAGACCTGGTCTAAAGTCATGTCGCAGTTGTATACATGTTATTTTAACGGCGCATATAAGTGCGTCTACAAAGGCGTGTGCACAATGCGCGTACCATCCTGTCTGTTACGCGCAGGGGCGCGCACAAGCATGATTAAAATATCAAGATTACAATGTGAAATAGTATTATTGTGTAGCCTATATCAAAAAATACATAATAATAAAAGGGTCCATAGCCTACCTTTCCCTCAGCGAAGGGGAATGCCATGCACATTAAAGCTGATAACACCTATATCAAGCCTAATGCGCGAATTGTCATTTACACCTAATGCGTGAATTGTCATTCAATGGAAAACTCGCGCACGGCAATAGACGGACATTTAAGTTATGAAAATGCGCTTCAGATGTCATTACAATACAGCTCTGTTTATCTATGAATACAGCCTGTAAGTAAATAGAATGGTTTGTGACTGAAAAAAGTTCAAAACCTTGTCCAGTGAATATTGCATTTATTGTTTTTCAAATAGCCTAGGCTACAGCGGATTCGCTGTGCATAAGGTTTTTTTTCGATAGCCTATGGTTAAAAAACGGAGATGTCACCATGTTAACTAAATTGTAACCTTAGCTATTCGTCCTTCATATTTTTTAAATTACAGTGACCAGGTTTCCATACTCTCACCATTTAAAACCCAGCTGATTTCACCCGTTATTCCATAACTGAACAAAACGATTTTAAAGAGAACTAAGCGTCTAATTAGAAACTAAAACAAATTTGCAGCACGTTACACAATTAATTCACAATTAATTTTAATGCCATTCTCTGCACGTGCGCTGCATGTTTTTTGTTTCCCCTGCTGTAAGTCACACGTTTCACGGTCTTCCTGGGAAAGTGGATTGTTTTAAAGGATTACGCTACGAGTAAAACAGGTTGGTCACATTTCCATAAACAGGACATTATTAAACAAGGGGAAATATGCGTGAACATATGGGTTCCGAACCTGACAGCTTTATTGTAGGCTATTTAGTGTCATCATTAAGGCAAAATAACGGTATGTATGTTATTAATCAATATTAGCCTACTATGCAGGTAGCCTAATGAACTTTGGATGAAGCTTGAACTTCGAGAACTCCATGAGAACAGCCTCTTGGAATTGATGTTTGACACTTTCATTGCATAATAAAATGAAATTCGCTGAACAAGCAGGCTAATTTGGCGTTTTCTAAGGTGAGAAGCCATTGATAGCTTATTCTCTGCTGTTGCAGGTCCTTTTAACGAAATTTAACCGCATATATTTTGTAAAATAACAGCCCTGTCTGGAATTACCGGGAACTCATAGGCTAATGGTTAGTCCGAATAATATTGATCATACTCCATTTAGCCTATTCCTTGATCACACTAAACACGCACGAGCATGTCTGTTTCGCCATCAAGCAATCCGCCAAGGTGGAAAAGCAGGCTTTTAAAGGGAATGGGATATGACATTTTGATTGGTTTATTGCATGTCACGCCCAAGACACACCTATAATTAATGAAGCGACTAGGTTCAGCCCAGTTGCACCTTGCGCCGTGCTTAGCAATAGCATCCATCTGCAGACCCGCAGACCTGGCCTCATTCGTGATCGGCCTCAATCGTGATCGGCCTCATTTGTGATTACAGGAAGTTCGCAAGTGCGCATGCGCTTACAAGACGAAGATAAAAAACAGAAAGAGCATAAAGCCACACTGAAATAAAACAATCGCTCGCAATTAATGGAACCTTCTGAATTTCAAAAGCAATGCTATCTAGCCTACTGAGTGAAAGTCTGAGAGTTATTCAGCTGAAGTTCGCTCGGTTGCCAGTTAGTGATAAACTATTAGTGTTAGCTATTACGTGTTACGTGATTTATTGTTGTAATTAAAGAAAAAAAAGTCGGTAACACTTTGCAATAATGTTAGGCTACATGAATTGACATTAACTAATGTAGCTATGTTGTTGCTAACATTAATTAATGATGTACAAATCCATTAACAAAGCATTCGATTAACTTTTCATTATTTCGTACCCTTATTGAAAGTACAAACCTTTAGCTAATGTATTTGTTTCTGTATGCACTTATTGTATGTCGCTTTGGATAAAAGCGTCTGCTAAATGACTGTAATGTAATTTGTCAACCGGTAACTAACTAATGGTAATTAAGTTTAGCCTATGGCCATGATAATGGACTTAATTTATCATTAGTTAATGCTACAATCTTAATCAAATTCCGCCTCACTACTGCTGCTGTTGTTTTGGTCAGACGTGTATATACGTGGTCTAGCTAGCTAATCATTTTCTTAGCTAGAAAACATCATGTCAGCTTCTGAATCAACTTCGGATGAGCCACCGAGGACGAAACGTTGTTGTCAGTAGCTCGTGTTGTACTATTCAGCTAAACACAGCGCGGCGCAGACATTACGGATTGTAGCCTACTGTTAATAAACAGTTGACAAATACATTTAACTAATGGTTTGTCATTTTGAAACCATTTGTTAATGTTTGAAAATACTTTAATATATTTGTACATCATTAATTCATATTAACAACTACATTAGTTAATGCCAATTCATGTAACCTTATTGTAAAGTGTTACCAGATAGTCAAACCAAGGGCTCTGTTCTACCCTCTATTGTCAAACTTTCCGCCTGACTGCTATTGTTCTACCAGTGATGAACAACTATTGCTGATTTTAACATACTCCTGATGTAGAGTATCGATTTCTCGTGTCTCTTTTTTCCAGCCTCACATTCAGTGTGTGCCGAACAACCTCTCTCTCTAGAGCCACCTTATTTCCATCATTCATATATTCATCATTCATGTCCTTGCTGTTACAGGACTGCTATAAATAAACTAAAACTTTTTGATCCACTACTACCCTTGTTATCTATTGTCCCTTTTGTGTTCAGTCACCAGCCCTGGCCTTAACAATCCTGGATAGGATTCATTCTTCCACAATTTTTTAAAAGTAATGAATAGAGCAAATTAGACTTTTTTAATATACAATGAACAAAATTTATCTAAAAGAGAAAATAGCTTGATCCATAATGAAACCAGAATGAGTACACTGGATCATTAGCATAGCCTATCTATACAAATTTTTTATGTGAAATGGCAACAAATTGGATAAATTAAATAACCTTAGTCACTACAAGCAAAATATTGGGGAAATAGGATTAAAGCTGCAGTAGGCAAGTTTGAAAATACAGAAGGCTAAAAGACTTCCCTTTTGCTCTCCTCCCTCCAATCTCTCCTCTAAGCCCCTCCCACCAAATTTTGCTCTGTGCACATGCAGAGACGGAGGGGTTTATTCTACAGGGAGGATATTTTGTTTGTAGATAGTTGCCCTGATTGGAGCTCTCTCGAACCAGGGCCTGAAGGTGGTCATCCCTGGCCCCGGGCAGCAGCTCAAGCTGGCGGCCATGCCCAGTGGAATGAGAACCTGTGTCATGAGGCCATCAGCGGCCTGTCCAGGTTGTGAAGTAGGACCCGGTGTCAGACTGCTATCTGGTGACCTCATCAGCAAATTTTCTTCTTTAGCATACAACTATGCATAAAATGTTATAGTTTATCAGAGTTTGTTTGGATCTGTCCCATAGTGTTTTAAATCACCTCTTGATACCATGCATGCTTTTCTGGCACACCATTCAGGGTAATTACACTGTTTTGATTGGTATACAGTATATAAGCTTATTTCAAATGCCTTGGATCAAATTTTTTTAACTATTTTATGCTCATTTGCATTTCTCCACTGAATCGATATTTTGAGACGAATGGAGATGTTTAACAAAAAAGGCCAAAATCGACTCAATCGAATTGAGAGAATGTGATTATTACATTACATTATTGGTGGGCAGTCTTTATGGGATGAGATCTACAATGATCCTGATCTAGGGCTGGAAATGAAGGAACCATTAAGATAAAGCAAATGTTGAATTTGAGTTATGTCATCAATGGACCTCTTGTAAATATGTCATACAGATCATTAGCCTGGATTTAATATCATTAAACATATCTGATGCACCCTTGTTTTCCACTCTTAATCCATATAGTTAATGTTGTATTGCCTTTTTCATTAATTGCAGCTTTAAACTAAATGCCCCATTGTGGCTTTTTAGCCAATCAAGCATGCTTCTAGCTTGCTGTCAAACACAATACTCCCTTATACAAGGTTTTTGAGTGTACGTGAGGAATATGTAAGAAAGAATGATACTTGAGTCAGTAATCTTCACCTTACATTTTTATTAAGAGACAATTCAATTCATGTAACATTATTGCAAAGTGTTAGCGAGTTTTTTGTTTTCTTTTATTACAACAATAAAGCACGTAACACGTCATAGCTAACACTAATGGCTCATAGCTGTTTCGACAATCTGAAGCCGAGCCAACACGCACCATTCACATAAAATGAGTACATTTTAGCATATTATCACTAACTGGCAACCGAGCGAACTTCAGCCGAATAACTCTCAAACTTTCACTCAGTAGGCTAGATACCATTGCTTTTGAAATTCAGAAGGTTCCATTAATTACGAGCGACTGTTTTATTTCAGTGTGGCTTTACCTGCACGCTGCTCTTTCTGTTTTTTTCCCCTTCGTCTTGTAAGCGCATGCGCACTTGCGAACTTCCTGTAATCACGAATGAGGCCGATCACGATTGAGGCCGATCACGAATGAGGCCAGGTCTGCGGATCTGCAGATGGACCCTTCTCGTGCTTAGCGCCAAAAAACACGCCGTTAAAATAGCAAAAGTGGACTTTGACACGCCCAAAATTTTTTGCGCCATGCGCTTAGACTAAGCGCCAAGATCGCCAAGATAGGGCCCGAGATCTTTCAGTTCACTTTTCCTTCAGTTCAGAACAGGATACATTGATTTATTTACTGACTGTTCATTTGGAGGCATAAACGTTCCGTGAGTTTTCGTCAAAGAGATTTTTAATAAACTCAGGCTGCCCTGTTCATAGAGATCTACAGCACCTTTCTGTAAACTGCCTGTATTGGCTCTCTTTAGAAATATTCAAAAGGGGAACCTAGTAGCAGTTGTAGATGAATGGAAGATAAGAAGAACTGAATGAATGAATCATTGCATGGAGGTGATGCAATTCATTTCGTTCACATACAAGATTAATCCAAAAAGAATGCATTGTTTGTGAATGACCTATGACTAACAAGCACCATTTCCTGCTAACTATTACATTGACATTAAGTTACCAATACCAACCCTGTTTGATACTTTTAAAAAAAAAATCATTATTTAGTAGTATAGTTGGCTGTTCGAAAAGACATGGCATTGACAAACAATATTTATTTTATTTGACTGAGATGAAATAATCCAGTGAACTATAGTAGGAAACATTGACATGTATAAATGATTGCTGTTCTTTTCAACAGCGTGAGTTTAGCATGTGCATTATCACAACATGCTCTTTTACAGCAACACCCTGTTAACGCCTAACCTGTACGTCTTTGGATTGCGGGAGGAAACGGGAGTACCCGGAGGAACCCCACTCAGACAAGGGGGAAATCATGCAAACTCCACACAGAAAGGTCCCTTCTGGGATTTCAGCCCAGGACCTTCTTGCTGTGAGGCGACAGTGCTATCCACTGCACCGCCGTGCCGCCCAAGATGGGTTTGCTGGATCACTTTCACAACCTTTCGCATTACTTTTGAGTAATGCAAATTCTGTGTGCATTAATTACTACCTGGGTGTGTTAATATGTCTACTCACTATTTAGGTATTCTCTGTGAATCAGGTAAAACTATCTGGGCCACACCCTAACGACCCACATATAATAATAATAGTAAAGCTAAAAGCAGCATGAAAAATATTACAGGGAATTGTGTTGTATGATCGAACGTATGATATCTATGCCCAAATACGTACAGTATAGATGGCTTTAGATTACGTGTCTCCTCAATGCAGAAGAACGTGAATGGTGATCATTTGTTTGCAAAACTACTCATGGTGCTCCCCAAGAGTGTTGCCCATTAATGTTACTGTGAATGACTCCAGTACCAAGGAATAAAGTATAATATGTGGTACAAAATACACTCTTTGTGTCTGAGTCTGGAGTTGCACCACTCTGGTGCCATAGCTGTGTAGCTCAGCTGGTAAACAGCGCTGTGAAAAGCCGCTGGCTCATCTGCAGTCAAGCAAATAATATATGAAGGGTTTTGTTGCAATGGGTATTTCAAATGGGGAGAAAGGTAACATATTATTGTAAGGACAATTATGAACTGGCACATTGCTGGGACCTCATAGTCTTATGATCAAATTGTATCTTAAATAGTGGCTTACGCAGAGAACCATGACTAAGTAGTCATTTATAAAAGCCCACTTTGACATGGATTTTATGCGTAAAATTTACACTAGATGCAAGTTTTAGTGTAGAGGCACTGCACGTTTAGGACTGCGTGAATCACTGAAATGGGTTGTGTGCATGCTTTAAGAATAACATTTAATTGTTAATCAATTTTAGGCATGAAGAGTGCAAGAATCATAATCAATCCCAGGCGTGCGTTGTTTGAGGCATGATATGATGTCTTGTAAATAGAATATTACAACAGTTATCCAGCTAACTCAGAAATCCTGCTTTGTGAAACAGGCCCCTGGCAGTGTATGCCGCCTAACTCAAGATGTAGCATGGTGATCTGCTGCCCCCTTGTGGTTCCAGTATGTCCTACAGGCTTTTTACTAAGGTGTGGTCAGAGGAGGGAGATGATGACAATAAGGTGGAAGGTTTGGTGTTGACATGTGCAGAGAGCATGGGAAAGAAGACAGCAAGATGGCAGGTAATTGATCCAGTTCTAAATCTAATGGACATGTTTCCATACTGTACTAAGGTAATCTACAACATTGTTCCAATCCAGTCTGCTCTAATGAGTGATTCAGCAACACTTATTAAATGGCAAAATGGACTCATTCTCTATTTAAAAAATAGAGTTTGACTTTTAAACAAGAAAAAATGCCTACAATGTATTTCTATGAACACATTTCCCCTTAGTGGTTTGTAAAATGCACCCTTTGCTCAGCATATACTAATGTTTGGCATATTCTGGCAGGGAATTGTTTAATGTGGCAGCTACTGTACAGGGGAGAGCAGCTGAGCTGCAGCTTTGGCTAACATGATATTGACCCTCCCACGCTGACCGTCATTTTTTCCACTTTGCCTTTTGAATATGGAGAATAGTTTCAAAAATAGTCCAAGAGACATTTTGGTTAGACTAAAAGCACAGCCTGAGAAAAAACAGTAAAATGTCATTGGAAACCTGCCACTGCTTTCCCAACTGTATCATTTGGCAGGCTGTGGTGCGGGAACATGTAATCAGGTCATTTTTGCACTCAGTATTGACCTGCTAGAATGAACCCATGTTAAAGATAAAGATAAAAAGAATACCTTTACATTTTGAAGGAAATGAAAAGATCAACAATAATGAGAAATTTTGTTCTACTGAATTGCTCTTTAGTGTATTTCACTGCTATTCACTCCCCTATGTTGTAGTTCTTCTCAGTTATCTCATTAGCGGAATTATTGAAATGTTTATTAATTGAGATTGTCAGCCTCAAGCCCAGGAAGACTCTTGGTCCTTGAATTGTCACATAATTAGCGGAGACAGATAGATTACCCTAAACCTAAACTCACTCATAGCCTTAACCCAAACCCTAACCCTAACAGTAGTATTTGTTGGAATAGGCAACACCTCCAACAATCAGCTTGCAACATTTTCACCCAGCAAAGACCAGCTTTAAAACTTTCTCAGGTAAATTAAAGGGTAAGAACTTGGTCTGGCATAAGGTGCGACTCAACAGTGGATGGCCGGTGCCATGCCTTTGACCCTCTATCAACTTCACCATCAGAGATAGCTAAAGGGAGGGTCATCGATGATCTCCAAAAAACCAAAAATGTTTACATTTTTTAAATAGATTTTTGAAAGAATTTTCAGTTTCCCTAACACCAGTCAAGTCTGAACCTTGGGTCCAGGGCAGCAGCCAGCTGAAACCACCACATATCTTAAAATTAGTCAGCCGTTTTTCTACTGAAGATTTCATTGTTGTGACCATTTTGTTTGGTCTAATGCTTACCACAGCATAGCAAAGACCTCTGACACATGGACTAACATAACACACGATTGCAACTTTATCAGCCTGGCATTGATTAATTGCTTCCTCAAAGGCTGCAGTGTCTTGCAGAGCTCTTTGATTAGTTGGATTTCCTGGGAAAAATATTGTGAGGGGCTTTGAAGAAATGACCTCATCATCTTCAGCTGGCTATTCCACCCCGTTGCATTTTAAGCCTGGAGCTTCAGATGACCCTCAAGGATTTCCGTTGCCCTTGTGGTTTAGTAAGCCTCTGAACTTTTGCGATCACGATTTTTAGAGGGCCAGCTTGTTCCAGGGCATCACACACCACTAGCTGGACATGAAGCATGGGCTTCTCTCAATCATCAAATAATCCAGTTAATCAAGTACACTGATCTTCACAAAGTCAGCTTCGTCATCATCATAATCATCAGTGTCACTGTCCTGAATCTCCACTGGTGGGAAGAGAGTGAATGCCTTCACCATGTTTACAGCAAAACACTTTGTTGACAATGAAAAATGTTTACACAGCATTACTGTGTAAAGTTCAATGTCCAAAATGAAGTAACCAGCTAGACCCCAAAAAAACCTCATCTCCCTACTGGACCAGATGTCCACAGTGAGACAGATGTATTGAGCTTTCTGCATTTATGCTCTCAAGTCATCCTTGATAGCTGTGTACTGTGGAATAGGCTTCTGTCTCAGGTGCTTTACAGATTGGCATGGTGAGACAAGGTTCAGCTAAGTTGAGAACTTTGAAAAAGTCCTTGTTTTCAACAGTTGACAGATGAAGCAGACCACTGGCAATGTAGTCGACAAAGTTGTCTGTAAGCACCAATTGATGACTGTTGGTGGCTGGCCACTTCACAGTGTCAGAGTGGTCAAGCAATTTAGTCTGTACGGATTCAGTTGAGCTGTTGCTGGTGAGCGTAGCTGCTCCACTAAGAATGTCTGGATACTTTCTCTAGAGGAAAAAAGAAGAAAAATAGTTAGGCTTAGAAATTATTGGCACCCATAAATATGAACAAAAATGGGTGTACAAAATAAACAATGCAGATAATGAGTTGTATTTTATTTTTTTACATGAGAAAATGATATTAATTTATTCTAATACAGTTGTTCTAAGAATTATTTTTCTCACGCTAGTTAGGCCCACAAAATTAGAATGCTCAGACTGGTCATTTGCCACACAGGTAGCCAAATGGGTCTGGCCCAGATCTAACATTCCTCGGCTCAGTGTAGGCCTTGAATTACGGCACGATTCAGGGCTGAGTGATGTGGCCAAGGTCATTAGGACTTAACTGTACTAATATTGTTATGTATTCTAAGTTATAATAAAGAAATATATTTTTTTTTACATGTATTAAAACTATCTTGTATTTCAGGTAGGGTTCAGAGTTGGTGAAAATGAATAAAATAAGCCACTCTGGCCAGATCTGGACCGGGTTTGGCCCAAGTCAGGCAGCATGTGACCCGCAGTTATGGCACATACGGCACAGACTCGGTTGTTATGTGGCAGACTCATCATCACATCACTTGGGCCTGAATGATGCCGTGATTCAAGGCCGACACTGAGCTGATCTGTGCCAGACCCATTTGGCTAACTGGGTAGGGTTACATTTGTGATACATACATAGAATTAGAATGCTTAACGGAGGCATAGGCCAATATAAATAGAATCCTATGCATAGCCTACAGTACAATTGTCATGGTTTTTAACCCTGTAAGGCCCTGTAAGGCCTAAAAATTGGACTACTAAATGTTAGATCTCTTGCTCCTAAAGCACTTCTTGTAAACGAATTGATCACAGATCATAATCTCAAAGTACTATGCCTGACTGAAACTTGGCTAAGACCTGGTGAATATGTCGCACTTAATGAAGCGTCTCCTGTAGGTTTTTTAAGTACTCAGGTATCGCGCCAGTCAGGAAGAGGGGGTGGTATTGCAGCGATCTATCAGTCCACCTTAAGCTTAACCCCTAAGTGTGGACATACATTCTCATCTTTTGAAGTTCTTTTTATGAATTATGTACAGCATGACTTAGCTAAAATAAGGGGTAACATGCAGTCCTCTTTCCTAGTGTCTGTTTACAGACCACCTGGGCCCTATTCGGATTTTCTAATAGAATTCGCTGAGTTTTTGTCTTGCCTTGCTATTTCGGCAGACAAGGTTGTGATTGTTGATGATTTTAACATACATGTGGATAAACCGGGTGATCCCCTAGGAACAGCCTTTGCCTCTATTATTGACTCTGTTGGGTTCAAACAAAATGTCTGTGGACCCACTCATTACCATAGCCATACCCTAGACTTAGTGTTATCCTATGGTATCAATGTTATTAATCTTACTATTGCACCCCATAACCCTGTATTATCTGATAATTTCCTTATTACTTTTGAAATCGAGGCAACGACCACTTCTATATCAGAGCCAAGACACTATTACAGCCGGTCGTTAAACTCTGACATCATTCCAAAGTTTATAGATATGCTTCCGGAATCATTCCTTTCAAACAAAGGAAATACCACTGAAGTATCGCTGGACGAACTGACTAACCAGTTAAGTTTTACTCTCAGAAGCACCCTTGATATGGTTGCCCCTCTAAAAAGAAAGTTTTGTCGGAAAAACCATACTCCCTGGTACAATGACACTACCCGTGCCCTGAAGCAGTCCACAAGAAAACTGGAGCGAAAATGGCGGTCAGCTAAACTAGAAGTATTTCGTCTTGCATGGAAAGATAGCCTCCTCCAGTACAAGCAAGCTCTTGTATCAGCTAGATCTGCCTTTTTCTCTAAATTAATTGAACAAAACAAATGCAACCCAAAATTCTTGTTTAGCACTGTGGACAATTTGACTAAAAAACCATCATCAGAATTTTCATCCTACCCCAGCGTTTACAGCAGTAATGATTTCATGAATTTTTTCAATCAAAAGATTGAAGCTATTAGAGACCAGATCTCCAAATTGCCTCCTCCTCTAGGCATCACTCCTGCCATAATCAATGAACAGCCCAGATCCTGGTCAACACAGGAAGATGTATCAACAGTGGCACTAAACTGTTTTAAGCCAATTGACATGGAGGAGCTGTCTAAACTGGTTATGTCCTCAAAACCGACTACCTGCCTACTCGACCCAATCCCTACAAAATTAGTTAAAGAACTTTTCCCCATACTAGGCCAGCATATGTTAAAAATTATTAACACATCCTTAGTAACAGGATATGTACCAGAGCCACTAAAAATGGCGGTTATTACGCCATTACTAAAGAAACCAAACCTCGAATCTGACAAACTGGAAAACTATAGACCCATTTCAAATCTTCCATTTCTATCAAAAATATTAGAGAAAGCTGTTGCTAAGCAACTTGGTGCATACCTTAGCTCAAACCATATCCATGAAATGTTCCAGTCAGGATTTAGACCCTACCATAGCACTGAAACGGCACTTGTTAAAGTTATTAACGATTTACTATTATCAGCCGACCAAAACTCTGTGTCTGTTCTTGTACTTCTTGACCTAAGTGCAGCTTTTGATACAATAGATCACGAGATTCTACTGAACAGACTCCAGGGCTGTGTTGGACTAAATGGTCAAGCTCTTGCATGGTTCAGATCATACTTATACAATAGGAAGCAGTTTGTTAAAATAAATGAAGTATCATCCAGTTACTCAGTAATGAAATATGGTATTCCACAAGGATCAGTGCTAGGCCCAGTACTCTTTTCATTATATATGCTACCCCTTGGTGATATTATTCGGGCACATGGGGTAGATTTTCACTGCTATGCGGACGATACGCAGATATACATTTCCATGAAACCCGGTGAGGCACTACCACTTTCTCGGTTAGAGGCTTGTATTGCAGATATTAATGCTTGGATGCTTTCCAATTTCCTGCTCCTAAACTCAGAAAAGACCGAAATGCTGGTTTTAGGTCCAAAAAAACAAAGGGAGAAACTGGGTACATCTACTTTAAATTTCGATGGTTGTTTAGTTGTTCCGAACTCAGCTGTGAAAGACCTAGGTGTTACTATAGACCCAGATCTAACCTTTAGCGCGCACATAAAAAACATCTCTAGAGTAGCTTTCTTTCAGTTAAGAAACATAGCTAAAATAAGGCACTTCCTATCAATAGGGGACGCAGAGAAACTGATCCATGCTTTTGTTACGTCTAGGCTAGATTACTGTAATGCCCTGCTATCTGGCTGCCCTAAGTCCTTGCTAAATAATCTCCAGCTTGTGCAGAATGCAGCCGCTCGCATTTTAACTAGAACTAAGAAATATGAGCATATTACCCCAGTACTAGCATCGCTTCATTGGCTACCAATTAAGTTTAGGATAGACTTTAAGGTTTTGCTTCTGACCTTTAAAGCCTTAAATGGACTTGCGCCAGTGTATATATGTAATCTGCTTTTACCATATAAGCCAAAAAGATCACTCCGTTCCCAAGACGCAGGCTACCTAGTAGTCCCAAGAATATCTAAAAACTTGACAGGTGGTAGAGCTTTCTCCTACAGAGCGCCACTACTGTGGAACACCCTGCCAAAATGTATAAGGGAATCAGACACTGTCTCAATATTTAAGTCTAGATTAAAAATGCACCTCTATGATCAGGCTTATAATGAGCTATAGTCTGGAGACAGGACCAGAGAAGCATTTAGCCATAGAGTAATGTGGGGTGGCATCCTTTCCTTACTGTCACCAGTCAACAGCTGTGACCCCATCTTCAGGGCTGGCTCTTGATAGGTGGATAGGATTGTTTTCCCTCTCATGACTGCATGGTTTCTCAAACTCTGTCTTCATAGCTATGCAGCCATAGATTACTCCTGGCGGGGGCACTTGTCCAACCCTCCCACCCCTTCCCCACCCCCCACCCCTCCAGTTGGTGCTCCTGCTGCTCTATTACACTTCCCCTAACTGTTTTCTCTCTCTTTTTTACATTCTGCCAGCGGGGCTTATGCCCCACATCTCGAGAGTTGCTGTCCGGCTTCCTGTCCGTTGCCGCTTGCCCCTCCCTCCTTACCACCGCTGCCAGCTGCTCCCGCCGCCATCGGCGCCCGGTTCCCCACCATCACTGCCGCCACATCTGGACTGTCATCTAGCTGCTGCAAATTATATTATCATGGACATTGGCTGTTTTGACCATGTTGGTCCTTAAGCCCTAGACCCTGAGCCGACCGGAGGAGGATGGGTTCCCCCATTGAGTCTGGTTCCTTCCGAGGTTTCTTCCTGGTTGCGCCAGGGAGTTTTTCCTTGCCACTGTTGCCTTTGGCTTGCTCTTGTGGGGAGTTTAGGCTGGGTTTTGCTGTTTTGCTGTGAAGTGCATTGTGACAACTTGTTGTGAAATGCGCTATATAAATAAATATTGATTAATTGATTGATTGATTGTTTACCTATGCGGTCGTTTTCCTCAGTGGCCACGCGAGGGCGCTGCCCAGATGCTTGCTCCGCCCTGCTGAGTTTGCGTAGCTTCTGTTAGCATTTACACCTGTGCGTGGTCACTGAGAGCTATTTAAGCCTTCCGTTTCCTTCTATCGGGGCCTCTATATTGATTGTTTGTTGTGGTGTGTTGTGCTTTATTGTGTGTGGTATGCTTTATTGTGTGTGGTATTATTCAGCCCTTTGTATGTTATGTCAGTATTATTTTTGGTCTAGGTTTTTAAGGAGACCGTTTTGCTCCATTGTGGTTCGTTGGAGTTATGCGTGACTCGCCTATGTGGATGTAGTTATTTGGACTCGTCCCTCCTGGCTCTTTTCAGTCCTCGCTTCCTGGTTTCTCCTTTTTAGTCCATTTGCCTTTCTATGTCTCTTTCTCCTCTCTCTGTCTGCTTTCTTCCGTGAAGGCGAGAGGAGTATTTGTTTGTTTGTATGTATCTACATAGTAGGTTTTTACTAAGAGACAGGGCATTTTTATCGTACTGATTTTAGGGCTTTATTTATTTGGTGTTAGTTATTCGTACCATTTGGGCTACTCGCCTATTTTATCGTCTCATTGCTGAGGCAGGGCTTATTTCTTGCTGGCTTTTTAGTTACTCATCTCGTGAGCCAGTTAGTAGTTTCGGTACGTTTGTTCCGTTTTGACTCCTTCTCGTGGACTACGTTCCCCTTTGTTGTGAGTCAGGGTTATTCATGTTATATTGAGGCAGTGCTTGCTATTAAGTTTGCGTAGGTCTTTTGTTGCAGCCGTCCTGTACGCCCTTTCTACCTGCGGGACAATTTTGTTTGGAACTGTTGGTCTGTTTCGTTCTCCGGGTGTGTGTCTCCTTATATGGAGCTTGGGCGATGTTGTGGACGTGTTTGTGTGTGACTGCGTGTTTCTTAAAATAGCCTCGGAACGTTAGCTCTCTGTTCCATTTCGCCTCGTTACATATTCCTTTACTGAGAGGCTAGGGCGTGTGTTTTCAATTAAGCTTGCGTTTAGTCATGTTTGCTCGTAAAGTTATGGGACGACGGTGCTCCGTTGGCTCGCCTGTAAAATGTTTCTCTCCTGGGAGATCGGGCGTTCACCCCTTTACGTTTTCCGGACCAATGCGGGACTTGCCTATGTGGATGTAGTTATTCGGACTCTTCCCTCCTGGCGTACTTGCCTATGTGGAAGTAGCTATTAGGACTCGTCCCCCCTGGCGTATTTGCCTATGTAGATGTAGTTATTAGGCCGATCATCTCCCCTGGCTCTTTTCTGTTCCTGCTTTCTGGTCGTTGCATTTGACTGCGAGCCTATGAAACGTTAAATCTCTGTTCCTTTCGCCTTCTCTATTATTTACTATTGTATTATTGTTGCAGTGTTTGTTATCAGTTCATTTTTGCCATTACGCTTCTCGCCCGTTCTTATGTGTCTCGTTAACGAGACAGGGCGCGTATTATTTCTGACTGTTCAGAATCCTGTCCTTGCGCTCTACTTGGCGTGTGACAGTGAGCCGGTTAGTAGTGTCGACTCTGTAGTGGTGTTCGTTGTTCGTTGTCTTGTCTCCTCCCTTATCTGCGGGGTATCCCGCCTTAGTGGCCTTAGGGCTTAAGGATTCCCCTTGCTGCGTTTGGCTCCTCCCACCTCACACGTCACGCCCCATTACAACAATGGTTATTGGAAAGGCACAGTTAAAATGGCTTTCACAGAACTTTGATACTGTTGTTATGGAAAGTTGCATTTTTGCATGAAAAAGATGGAAGGTTTGAACACAACTGGCACTCAGATGTTCAGTCAAATGATGGAATTTTTCCAGGCTCATGCACACTCACACATGCAACAATATGAAAGCAGAATGACAGTTCTATGGAAGCCATTTTGGCTGTATTGTCAAATATCCACACAAGGATGCTGATTTAGAATTGGATTTTACTTTCTAAACATTCTAATTCTATGGTCAGACCACTGTTCATATGTAAACAACACAGTTCTTCATATTTCAAATGGTAAGGTCCACAAAATAATGAAAATAAGTAAATAGTTTTTTTCTTTCTGATAAGCAAGGAAAATAAGCAAGGACACATTTTAAAGTTGGAAGTTGCTTGGGTGGATCCATGAACAGGTATACTACAGTGATTACAGACTGTTCGGTTATTCCCTGATGTTGTTGGTTCAACAGTGATGCATCACTGTATCTTTCCAGACATTTTCTGTTTAAAGGTGATTCCAAATCTCAATGTTAATATTCCAGGCCAGAGTTCAAACACAAACCAGGTTCTCAAAACAGTCCAAGGTCATACACAAAAATAAATCCAAATGTAAATCAATTCTATCAAAGTCAAACTACCACACACTAAATCAACAGTCTCACACCTTCAACACAGGTACACTTGGCCTGCTTTAAAAAAAAACAAAGGTCATTTTCGTGAACCTTGACTGAGTTCAGCATATATGGCAGCAGTGTAATATAATGGTTAAGGAACTAGACTTGTAACCGAAAGGTTGCAGGTTCGATTCCCAGGTAGGACACTGCCGTTGTACCCTTGAGCAAGGAACTTAACCTGAATTGCTTCAGTACATATCCAGCTTTATAAATGGATAAATGTAATAAGAAGTTGTGTAAGTCGCTCTAGATAAGAGTGTCTGCTAAATGCCTTTAATGTAATGTAATGTATGGAATTATGGGTGATGCTGTTTTAATCACATTCCAGAATTGTTTGGGAAAACAAATGTGCAGAATGACAGATGAACATAAAACATTTACATTTTTGTGGAACAAATGGAAATTAGTTGAACATTTATCCTGCATAACATGTATTCATAATACATACATTATGATTCAATGTATTTGATTTGCTTAACTGTCTTTTATTTGATTTATACTGTTTAATGTATAATGTTTAGCAAATCAAGACAACCTATAGAAGTGTAATTTCATGGAATTTAATGGAATTCAATTATGTTTCTAAAAAAAAACTATTTAAAATCTTAATATTTAAATGATTGTTTATGAATTTGTAAAAAACATTTTCCTTTTAGGATTAGGGTTAGGATTTTGGTTAGGGTTAGAGTTATGGTTAGGGTTAGCATTAGGATTAGGTTTAGGCTTTTATTTAATTTTATGTTTTTATAAAAAATGATTATCATTTTATGTATTTATTTTTTATGTTTTAGGGTCAGGGTGATATTTGAAACTGTCAGTATAACTTCTGTTTCCTACGCTGGGTCTTCCTCCTGTTGTTTTTTATTTTTAGTAACACTATAATTTTTCTCTTTGAATAGAGTGATTTCAGTTTGCAGTTTAACCAAAAAATGATTGGATTATGGAATGATTGATTGATTGATGGATTGATTGATTTATTGAATGTCTGAACAAACAAACAAATGAACGAACGACTGAATGATTGAATGAATGAATGAATGATTGAATGAATGAATGAACTATAAAAACCATGTTGTCCATGTTGAGGCACAGGTAGAAGTGTGATACTGTGTGGCAAGTTTGCACAGTGGCTGAAATGACAAGTTCAAAGCCAGTTCCTTTGAACCAGTCTCCCTCTCTGTAATATGTATGTATTTTTATATTTGTGGTAACTAAAGGACGTCAATCAATTGTACATCTTGTGATTTTGGATTACTGAACATAAGAGTGCAATATTCAGCATCATATTTTTTATGTTTACATCATACAACTGACAATTAAATGGAAACTCTTGGTGACAAATGACTGAGTAAAAGGATGATGGCATTGTTATACCTGTGTTTAGCATTTTGCACTGCTCTACACAAAGAGAAGACCTTCTGCTTCTGTGATTGGAGAAAGTTGGCTGTGAAGGATAGGCCTATGTGTTCGTAAAACCTAAGGTTGCTTTGGTCTTAACCGGCTGGATTCCTTCTGTAATATTTTTGCGAGGTATTATGTTAGAGATCACCCTGACGGTGATGCTTACACCACTAACCCTGCATACAAGGAACCTTTTAAGAACTATGGGGAGCCTTCTGTTTAGATTCTATTTTGGTTTTGAGATAACTTTGAGGAAAATGTTACCCAAAAAGAATATACTTATTGTTAAAGGTCACAGAAAAGCATCCCATGCACAGCATACTGGTAACATCCCTTAAACATAGCATGTAGCTGCTTTCAAAATGAACGGACAATCCAGATTTGTTTAATATTAAGTCCCTGATGTAATTAAGAGGAATGGCCATGCACACTCCTGCATGTTTGCAACAATTTCAAGGGGCTGTTCCTTACACTCCCATAAATGTCATGCATTTCTCATGTAACTTTCATGCACCTCATTCATTCAACTGCATTCCTACCTAAACGGCAAACATTTACCTATTCAGGCAAACAATAAACAATTATCTAATCCAGTATGTGTAAGGTTTTAAACTATTTTCAAATGTTTGTCAGATCTATCATGACTTATTTTACTCCGGAATTTAGAAGACGTTCATATTATCATGCATGCTATGACAACAGTGCCCTCTGTTGTTTAAATGTTACATGGCAACCTTAAACAAAACTACATTTTTAGATAATCTTTTGAGAAGCTCATTCCTGTCAAGAAGAAAAGGTGCCGGATTGTTCATTGAGATGCATTTCATTGTTTAGAAATGTAATCAAAATACAGCATTGTTGTGTCCATTTCATCTTCAACCGAAATGAGTAATACAGTAAGTGCTAATTAATTACCAATATGCAAAACAGATATGTTCACAATACGTTTGCCTAAATGTTTCTTGGTTTCCAAGCTACCCAAGGTATTTTGTGCTTACTCTCATTAAATATTCTGGCTAGTAATGGCAGCTTTCACTGTGAACTCCAAGTCACATTTCAATAACATCATAAATAGCGTAAAGTGAAGTTTGTTCTTAAAACATTCTGAACATTATTTGGTGATTATAAAAGCACAGTTTATCACAATACACGGACAATGATAATTGTAGATGTACGTACGACAAACAGCTGTAAAATTCATATGGTCCTAATATTCTGTAATATATAGAATTTTCTTTAGCCTATCCCCATATTGTCATGCTTATAATAATGAAATATGTACTGTACATACAGTTGAAGTCGGAAGTTTACATACACTTAGGTGGAAGTCATTAAAACTCATTTTTAATCACTCCACAGATTTCATTTTAGCAAACTATAGTGTTGGCAAGTCAGTTAGGACATCTACTTTGTGCATGACTCAAGTAATTTTTCCAACAATTGTTTACAGATTATTTCACTTTTAATTCACTATATCACAATTCCAGTGGGTCAGAAGTTTACATACACTAAGTTGACTGTGCCTTTATTTTTTAAATATTTGGTTGCATATCCTTTGGCTTTGCATGCCATGACTTCCTGATGTCTGTGACCTAACAACATCAAAAGGCTCTTGATATCTTATTTTCTGGTACTCTTACAAGCGATACTATAATATCTCTGCATTTGAATGGATCTCTATGGGAATTGGGGGGGTGGGACTAGATTTAGATGTAAATTATGCTCGAACAGTATGGAATACATGATTGGCAAAATGGCTATAAGTCATCAAGGATCTGAGGTATCAAACGAGCCTCAAACCATCACTCTGCTGCCAGATATGTAATAGATATGTATGGATCACTTTAATGGTTTTTTCTCCTGACAAATTTTCCTATTGAACTCTATGGAAAAATAAGTCAGGAGAAGAAACCCTTCAAGTTATCCATCCATATCTACTGTATTTCTGACAGCAGAGTGATGATTTATGGCTTGTTTGATACATCAGACCCTTGATGACTTAGAGCCATTTAGCCAACCATGTGTTCCATACTGTTCCAGTGTAATTTACAGCTAAATCTAGTCCTAACCCCCAATTCCCATAGAGATCCATTCAAATGCAGAGATGTTAAAGTATCGCTTGTAAGAGTACCAGAAAATAAGATATCAAGAGTCTTTTGATGTTGTCGGGTCACAGACATCAGGAAGTCATGGCATGCAAAGGATATGCGACCAAATATTATAAATTTTAAGGCACAGTCAACTTAGTGTATGTAAACTTTTGACCCACTGGAATTGGGATATAATTAATCAAAAGTGAAATAATCTATCTGTAAACAATTGTTGGAAAAATTACTTTCAAAGTAGATGTCCTAACTGACTTGCCAACACTATAGTTTGCTAACATGAAATCAGTGGAGTGGTTAAAAATGAGTTTTAATGACTTCAACCTAAGTGAATGTAAACTTCCGACTTCAACAGTATATGCACTTTTATGTGAGATGCATACTAACAGTATGCAAACAAAACCATCATTGTTAATCAGCATTGTACTTCAGCATCATGGAATTATTGTGCTTAATTAAGAGATAGATGCTCACTCTTATCTGCGTGCAGATGCGAAAACATGAACACAGAAGATCTTTTAAACTTTCATGTTCCAATGCATGTCACTGGGAGGATTTGTAAGTAAAACCATTTGGTGTTGCTAAATGAGGACAAACTATTTTTCATTTATATATTTATTTATTTTGTGAAAGTTCCATAACCAATCTGCAACTGCACACCTTTCAATTTACTGAGACATTTTGTAAAAAATAATTGTAACAAAACATATGGCGTATGTGTCTTTCATTTTTGTACCACACACCCCAGTACTGCCTATTCTGGCAGGTTCTTTCTGCTGCAGTGCTGATTAGTATGATTTTAGTGCGTTAAGTCCGCCTCAGGATGTGCAGTTGCCACAAGGAACTGTAGATAATTATTGATCTTAATGAGGCAATTGACATTTAACAGGATGTGGAAACAAGTTCTGTTGCATGAATGCTATTTGTTATTTAAATTCACTGACCAATAGGATGTTTTTCAGAATCTTGTATCTCAGGGAGGAATAATTGCCTAGGTCTTTTACTGATGCACAATTGTAGAATAGGACATGTCTCACATTTAAACTAAGTAAATAAGTAGTCATAGAATTTGATATAAAGGACGCTTTCATAAAACTGCAGAAAAATTAATATCACCCCAAGCCCCCCCAATAAATAGAATGAACATGAAAATTTAAAATACTTACCTTTTTCTTAAATAAGATTAATTTATGAGAGATTTAGAAAATAGAAGATTCAGGACCAAACACATAGCACGGGTACCTTTTTATATTTAGAACATACGTATGTGCTCTTTAGTTGCACTGTGGTGCATGGTGTTGCAAATGATTTATAATTGTGGAGTGGTTAACCTAAATTGTCAAAGAGCTGAGGTTGTTTGTGTCCGACAAGTATATTTCAAGAATGAATCGATAGAAATAAGAAACATATTGAGAATTGTCTTGTTATTGTCATTTGCTTCAATCTACTACAGCAGCAGTAACAGACTTGAGACCGCAAGATGGACATCACATTGTATATTCTAAACGTCAGGAAAGAAAAAAGCGTGACAGCCATGGAAACGTAAGCAGAATTTCTCTGTTGGGACGGTATGTTCATAAAGCAGGCCCCCGCAAGGACATGATCTGTGACTCTCATTAAGCAGCGTTTCAAAGGCTCTGTGATTGATGCATGCTGCCTTAAAGCGACCACATCCTCTTCTTCCCGAGCCACGGCCACAGCGGGAATCTGAGTCCAGTCCAGACTGCCTTACGGGCAGAAACCCCTTGTTGTGCACAAGCAATTAGATCTGGGTAGGAACACTCGCGCACACATTCGCTCGCGCAATTAGTGGACACGGATACTCTATACCGTCGGATGAGGTTCATCGATTGGGTGCGCAGTGTGACAGGAAGCCCTTATCTCTGTGTAGCTGATTCCATAGCCCTTCCTTTGGTTGTCCATCCAATATGCTGATGGAGCACAAGTATATTATACCAACATTAATATAAGTGGGAAAGTTCATTTGCTGTGGTTCAATAGAGAGAAAAGGAACTATACTCTATTCCAGGTATTCCAGAACTGTATTTCCCTTTTGCCCACTTGGGAAATCCATTGGGATATTTCTCACTTCCTGGTGATAAAATATTTGCAATGCTGTCATACCTTTTATTAATTTTGAAAAGGAAGTTAGTAGCTCTAGTATGTACTTACATGCAGTGGTTAAAATGTTAAATCTTTGTGCTATAATCTCTTTATTTTTGACCATCTGCCAAGTTTGTTCACTGTAGTTTCTTCCCGGGTGAATTAGCATTCCCAATGGACATGACCTGGGAGTATGAGAAAAGCGTCCCGTTGGCTCCCAGTGCACAGCAGGGGTACGCCTGGAAAACGCCACACATTCATATTTTGCCTAATATTTTGGTTTATTAATCTGTCTCATTTCTACACAGTATCTGATGTCAATATCAGCACACGGGCAGTGTGGAATTAATAGTGTTTAACAACAATTTGCAGTTACTGAACAGATCAGTATATCATGTTGCCTGTACCTCTACAGTCACACAGCTTCACTTAGGAAGAGTAAACTGTTTAGGAAATAACACAAGAGTTTAAAGAAATCTCATTTGAATCTAAATGTGTTATGTATAAAAATATGGCTTCACTTACACCGTGACAGCCCAACATTCATATTCCATTGACAGAATTTCATGCTGTGACTTAATGCATAAATCTACCTTCTTTTGTTTACAGCATAGGTCTCATTTTATGCTCTAAAAGTGAAGCTTGTAATTTATACCTTTACTGCTTGGCAAGCAATTGATTCTGTTGTTGGCAAGAATCGCATTACGTGCACAACTGCCAAACGGACGCTTTCATTTTGGCAATGTTCATTTAGAAGTGCATGCATTTTCCTAAAAATATTTGCTTGCAAATACAATAATACAACAAATGAGAGTCAAATATAGAGCAATAAAAAGAAAAAAAAACTATGAGCAGTTGTATATTGTGGGTACAGAGTATACTGGTTGACAGTAGTCAATAGGATGAGGAATGGCAGGGCCAGACTGTACATAGGCGAGTGTACATAATGTCTGAATTTAAATTCTGCTGACGCCGCAGCCTGAGACCTCGGTTTCAAGAGTGCCAAGCACTGCTGCAGAGCCATTATTACACAGGATTCACACACAGCATTTTATTGCCCACAAGCCTGAGGAGCATGCCTGTCGCACTCTTGCCAAGAACATGCAACTAAATTTAAGCACGTACTGCCCACACGGACACACACATAGCCTAATGCCCAGTGCAAGATCGAAACCCTGAGTGTAACATAGCTCTGAAATAAAGGCTGTACCTTCATGCTCCTGGACAATCTAATTCATTACAAACACAAGCATTGTAATCAAAGAGCAATCATATTTCACATGCAATACATTTACATTTGCATTATTTTGTTTTTAGCTATGGTCCGGCATTACATCATGGTCTATGGTTTTTACCTATGGTCCGGCATTACATCATGGTCTATGGTTATATGGTCCGGCATTACATCATGGTCTATGGTTTTTAGCTATGGTCTGGCATTACATCATAGTCTATGGTTTTTAGCTATGGTCCGGCATTACATCATGGTCTATGGTTTTTAGCTATGGTCTGGCATTACATCATGGTTTATGGTTTTTAGCTATGGTCCGGCATTACATCATGGTCTATGGTTTTTAGCTATGGTCCGGCTTTACATCATGGTCTATGGTTTTTAGCTATGGTCCGGCATTACATCATGGTCTATGGTTTTCAGCTATGGTCCGGCTTTACATCATGGTCTATGGTTTTTAGCTATGGTCCGGCATTGCATCATGGTCTATGGTTTTTAGCTATGGTCCGGCATTACATCATGGTCTATGGTTTTTAGCTATGGTCCGGCATTACATCATGGTCTATGGTTTTTAGCTATGGTCCAGCATTACATCATGGTCTTAAAGGAGGCGGTTGTCTGCATGTGTGACAGCTGCTGCATGTCTCCTGATGTCTCACTGCAAACTTGTCATGACAAAAAAGTAATATTCTAATGCGATATATTTGTAAAATTAATATGAAAATGTATATTTGTTTGACTGTCTGAAATAACAAATTCTGAAATGTTTCATTACAAACAAAAAACACCACTACTTTTAAAATGATACTGTACAATTTTATTTGCTGTATACATTTCAGTCAAGTACAAATATGGCAAAAATGTATAGCCAAGCACATTGCTTACACTAGCCTACATGCATACTTGTTTTTATTTCACAGTTTTTTGCAATGTCATGGAAAGGAAGTAGAGTCTTATTTAAGTCTTCATAAAAATTTTTAAATGTAAATATGACTCTTAAATACTTAATTAGGCAATCTTTTTTACAAAGATTTGCTTTCCATAGTTAGAATATCTTTCTGTGCCTGTTGTGTTAAAAATACTAATGTCAGCCACAAACCGATAGCCAGTAATTTCCCCCCACCACAGTCATGGGTTTCACTGTTCAGCTGAAGATATCACTGGGATTACCCACAAATGATGAGAAACACCCTAAAATATTAAGACTTGAATTAAATGGACATAATTTAATTAGTGTTCATATGATGCATTAATCCAAGATTATTTCTTACTGTGGGTGTAGTATTGCATTTTAGCAGATGGACTTTTAATCTATTGATAGATTCCTACTTAGAAGATGAAAACCACAGGGGGTTGGGCTAGGGTAAATGTTCCACTAATGATTTATAGCAACTCCCTATTGAGGTTTTCCATCAAGCATCTTTGATTCTCTGTTTGTTGTCAGATGACATCACCTGGGCCCTGTTCCTCGTAGCTGGCTAACTGCGCTGAGTAAAACCCAGAACAGCTAGTGTTTTTGCTTGTCCATATGTTCCATATTCCGGGGGTTTCCAGGTTTTACTGAGCACTATTAGCCAGCTAACTCAGTTAGCCAGCTACAAGGAACAGGGCTCTGGCCTCACATTCACCAGCTCAGAAATGTTTGCCAGGGGAGAGATGCCTGTAGGGTGGCCATCCGTCCGGTTTTGAGCCGGACAGTCCGGTTTTTGACCCAGCTGTCCTCTGTCCGGCGCGACCTCTTGCCGGACGCACAATTGTCCGGCTTTTGTGAAAGTGAGCATAATTGTCCGGCTTTTGTTTAAGTGATTATGTTTAAACATAGAATTACAGTGTCGACCTGTTATTCAAACATTTTATTGGCTTAGATTTACATCAAATAAAAGCTTGCGTTTCATTGGTATACAAAAATATATATAATCAGCTGGCAGCCAGCTTATTGGCTACGTTACGTACGTTGCTCCGTGCATTTTTGTGTGTGTGTGTATGTTTTTTTCCCATCAGCGGCTCGGGTCTCTCGCGCGGTGCGGGTGTGTGTGTGAGGTCAGATAAAACTAATGCCAGCTAGCTAGCAATGGAAATTTGCCGAAAGATGCCGAAAAGAAAGACGTCTTTTAGCGAGGAATGGAGCAAGGAAATTGATTTCAGTCACAGACATCAGGAAGTCATGGCATGCAAAGGATATGCAACCAAGTATTAAAAATGATTTCTTTGTTCTACATTGTTAAACTGTCCAATATGTTTTGATGCCCAAAAATGGGGGGGACTATGTAAAAAAGGTGCTGTCATTTCTAAATGGTCCATCTGATATGGATGAAAAGACCCTCAAATTAAAGCTGACAGTCCACATTTTAACCTTATATTACTAGTTTTATTTCAAATCCAATAAAAAGTATAAATTTCTTTCAAAAACATAAAAATCTCCAAATGACCCCAAACTTTTAAACGGTAGTGTACACGAGGGGCCGTGTTGGTTACCCATGCAGCATGCCCCGCAGAAGTGTCCTCCTTTCTGAGGTCATGCTGGTGGCCACCCTAGATGCCTGCCTTGTCAAACTATGGGGCTGGCTCCAAGCCAGTTGTTGTTTCTTTGTTTTGAATGTAAAATGTAAAATATTATGAAAAATACTACAGTACTACTACTACCTTACTACAGTATTTCATATATCAAAGCCAGATAAAGGCAATGATTGTCCTTTTCATGATCCCACTGTTTAGTCTTCTTGCTGGACACAAACAGATCTCGACAACCATTTCCATGAACACAAACATTTTTGCATTGGTTTCCTAGAGTCAAGAGCATAATTCTTGGTTGCACCTTGGTTTTTAGTTCTTCCTGCATATGTGGCCCGCATCAAAAATAAGTTAAACTGTAATGTTCCGCTCCCTTCCTGTTCGTTTTCTGTATATTCCTGTTTTCCCTCCGTGTCATGTTGGATCCTTTTGTCCGTGTTTTCCCCGCTGCTGTGGTCTGGGCGTTTCCTTCTCTGTCTTGTTCGTCTGGTTGTCTTACTTCCGCCTTTTCACTCCGTCCCCCCTCGTTGCATGCATTTCCTCACCTGGTGTTTCTTAATCACTCCCGTTTATTTTCCACACCTGTTCCTTGTTTAGTTCTGTCATTAACCTCACTATTTATTCCTTCGGCTGGCTGCCAGTCGGCGCCAGTTCGTTAACTATCGTCACGCGGTGTTAATGCTCGTTGTTTGCCTGGTCGCGTTCAAAGAACTACTCGCTTGGTTGTGGGATATTATCCCCTTGCAGCTAGAGTTCCGCTCCTAACTACAGTCTGGTAGTTATCCTCCAAGTCATTTCTTGTTGTACATGCAGCTAACCTGTTTCCCCTCTCCTCCATCTAACCCAGCTCCCATTCTCCCGTGGCAGTGTTCGTTTCCCCCCGTTTTCGTTGTGTGTGTTGCGGTACCTCCACCTCCAGCTCGTGTAGGCTCCGGGTTGGCGTGTTACCTGGCTACCGTCCAGTTGTTCCTGTCCGGCCGAAGAAGCCAACTAGTTCTTCGGTTCCGGGAGCTCTGGAGACCAGTCAGCTCCTTCCGGACCTACCGCAGCTACGCCACACTACCCAGCCCTGCCGTGCTTCACCAACCACCTACCTCTCAAGCCCTGCACCTCCGTGAGAACCTCCCGGTCATTTCCGTGCCTTCCCTTGCACTAACCCCACCTGCTTTGTTTTGTTCTGTACCGGTGCAGTCATTCCGGTCCAGTTCCTGTCCTGCCGTAGTGAGCCGCTCCCCAGCTAGTCCAGTCCAGTCCAGGTGTGAGCCGTGCACCTACCTGTCCAGTCCAGTTCCGGTTTGGAACAATCCGTTCCAGACCCTGCTTCCCCTGTGGACCTCCCGGTCCAGGTCCAGTCCAGTCCAGTTCCGGTTTGGAACAAATCCGTTCCAGACCCTGATTCCAGTGTGACCTCCCGGTCCAGTTCCAGTCCTGTCCAGTTCCGGTTTGGAACAAATCCGTTCCAGACCCTGATTCCAGTGTGGACCTCCCGGTCCAGTTCCAGTCCAGTCCAGTTCCGGTTTGGAACACACCCGTTCCAGATCCTGATTCCAGTGTGGACCTCCCGGTCCAGTTCCAGTCCAGTCCAGTTCCGGTTTGGAACATTCCGTTCCAGATCCTGATTCCCAAAGTGGACCTCCCGGTCCAGTTCCAGTCCAGTCCAGTTCCGGCTTGGAACGAACGTTCCAGACCTGCCAGCCCAGCTCCGGCTTGGAGCAGCCCGTCCCGGGCTTCCTTGCTGTTCCAGCGTAATATTGTGTATTGCCTTTTCTGTACAGTGTTGGGACTACCCCAACACTTAATTTAATAAACCCCCCTTTTTTGTGAATCTGTCTCCTGGTCGTTGCACTTGGGTTCGTCTCGTTCCGGGTTCGTAACATAAACATAGCTTTTGTCAAGTGAAAATTTTAATTTTGATTGTCTGATTTACCTCAGCTGGAAAGCAATTTCTAAAACTATTAATATTAATAAAAAATCTACAGGAAGTTCAAGAGACTAAACACTTGAAATGCATAAAAAACTTATAAAAACTCAATGTCTAGTTAAAAATCACAAAGATAATTTCATGAATAGAATACATAGTCACATTTTGTAATGAATAATCAGAAGGGAGAAAAAATAATCTTAGGTTTATAAATTATAAACAATATTTTCTATCCAAATCACATAGGACATGACAGCAGCAATATGCGTCCTCTATGACAATTGCGATTGTGTTGCAATTCATGCCATTTAATCCCATCTTTGTGCCATAACAACATGCATTAAAGGTCGATAAGTGGCAGATCTCAGTTCAGATCTTTTGAACCCCCACTGTTGCCATGTACTTTAACCAATTAGTAAGGTTGCTCACTGTGTACATTTGCAGAATGGATGATTAAATGATAATGTAAACACAGCCTCCCCCTGCCACGCTTCAGTTTGTATGGCATTCACTTCGTAGACCTTGGAAACCTAATGAGTAGATGTCCTGGATTTGCTTTTAACTTTTAAATGTGAGTATTAATACATGTCTTTATAGACATTTAAATGTGAGTCTTAATACATGTCTTTATGAGCACAAGGTCAAGAATCACAAAATTAACTTGTCAAATAGTGTATGACTAGGCTAAGGGATAATAATTTAGCAGCAATCCTGCAACAATCTATGCAGCTAATCGTCCTCCAAATTTTGCAGCGTAGTGGAACATTGATTCATTCTGAAAACTGTTTTAAAAATCCCACATGCACATTGGGTGAAGCTTTAAGTTAGACTTTAGGTTTTGGAGCCTGAGTTAAATTTAATTTATACGTATGTGTAATTATGGTAGATTCTACTGTTTGTCCTTCTACAGAGGTGTCACAATGCTAAATAAGTCTCAAATCTCCATAGTACTGTTTTTACAGGTTAAATTGAGGTATGGAGTAAATATATACAGTATGATGTCCAATCGCATACCCATGTCAGACTATAACAGGAAGAGGTATGCACTATTTCTTACATTATTAAAGCAGCTAAAATATATTTATATTAAAAATGGGTCACCATCATGCTGGAACCACCCCAAACCCCATTGCATATTTTGTTGAGATTTTTATCATCTTGGTTTTTGGGTTCCTTGTTTGCTTAGGATTTAATACAACACTGGAACAGAAAACAGAGAATCTGGCTGTCTGCCTGATACGCTGATGATAACAGTCCCTCCACAGCAAAATCAATTAAACTAACTGAGAAGGGTAGTAAAAAGATACACGATATGTCTTATACTGTACAGTCTGTGCTCACTGTTCTCATTACTTTAGAGAAAAAGGCAGGCTGTCTAATGACTCAACTGCTGTCAAACTGCTTGCAGTATTTTCACGATTACTTTGCTGAAAGAAAGAAGAATTATGAGATGAGATCTGACCTCTAATGGTTGCAGAAGGTCCTTCATTACACACAATGTGTACACTCATGGAAATGTTAGAATAGAAATATTCCTTTTTAACCCACTATATCTTATGAAGATAATTTTTCATCTGCATTATTCAGTGTTTGAAATATGACTCACTGAAAACACTCAGCCTCAAAGCATCAGGCTTCAGTAAGTTTGAATCAATAGAAGCATTTGCTGAAGACTAATGCCTACTGTATAAAGGTTCATTAGATTTCCATGTTCTTTCAGGTTTGTGAAACTATAGTTGAAGGGCTCAGCTCAGCAGTAATGAACATGGACAGCAATGGAACGTATTATTCTTTTGTAGTCAGTCAAAAATTCTGTATTGTTTCACCTTGAGAGCCAGTGAGAAACTTGCTGTTGATTTTCTTCTGAGAGACTGGGAGAAGACAAATTAACAAGTTCAATAGTTCATGCCTGATTACTGAAATCTGATTAAAGGAAGGTCTGGAGAATCTGAGAAATCAACAGCCATTACAGTCTACTTTGGCATCTTACACTATTTGTCAACAAGAAAGATTATGTAATCTCAAATGCAACCGAGTCCTCAAGAACAAAACCTGTGGAAATGTTAAAGTTCATGTGAAGGTGAGAACGCAGCCATACAGGGAACCATTTGATTTAGCTTGGGATGTAGCTGGGATGTTGGACATAAGACATGAACAGATTGTTGAAACAGTAATAATGTAATCTGTAAACTGTGTGTGTGTCTGTGTGTGTGTTTTGCTTTTAGCACTTTATCCCCAATTTTTGTTTATCTCTCAAAATTCAAATGCCCATTTCCTTCACCATTATTGCAAAGTCATCAATCAATCCAGGACACTGAAGACTAACTGCCATGATCCTTCTCCAAAATGCAGGCAGTCAGCTGCTTCTTCTTTTCTCCCTCCATCCACCAGCTGAGCAGTGCAGACATTGCACTAAAGTACTGTAATGCAGTAACCCTGTGCCTTTAGCATTCACTACTGTGCAACGAGGTGAAAGAAATCCTGAGAAATCCTGTTTCTAGACCACTGGGGGCATTACTACAGCGATTGGGTTCAGATGGACACCCTGTCAGAAAGCCCCATTCCATCCAAGTTATGCAAACAAATAAATAAATAAAATAAAAATCTGCATTGTAATCCTTAATATGTCTTAATGAAAGGCTGCCATGTTATGACACATCTTCTTGCACTGGGGTTTTGCTTTTGCCAAATGCTACCTTGATATGCCTATCCATAGCATGCCGTAATTATTATATGAGAAAATGCTTGCTATTTAGACATGAAATATTCAGCAGCTCTCTGTTAATTACCTTCTTTGGGAGAACCAGCAGGGAGAGTGGGTCTACACATGATTAGTTAGTATTTTAGTTGGGTAAGAGGGTCGATTTACTAAGATCCCAAATAAGAGGTGTTATTTTGTGGGCGCAAAGTATTTGTACGCGTTAACATTTCAAACTTTGCGGATAATCAACTATAAGTCATTATGTAAATTAATCCAGCAAACAGCCATATTTAAATGAGAGATTTTGTGTGTTTGGAATGGTTATACTGTAAGAACGGCAAAAAGACTCGCAGCAATGTTGTCATTTTTATGGTATTTTTTTTAGTGAAGGGTATAGGCTACTGTTACACTGAACGAGCTGGCGGTTTATTACAAACTGTTTCACTGGATGTCTCAGTTTCTGCCGGGAGTTACAGATGTTTGCCAGGACTGAAATGATCATAGCTATGCTTACTAGCACTAAGCCTACTCGCGCCGTAAGTATCTCATAAAATTACATTTCCATTTGATCATGGGTTTTATTTTTATACAATTATTCCTGTTCATGATGTAGCCTATGTAGGCTATCCACAAATTCTCTTCTTGTGTATTTTGTTAGTTAATTAGCCTTATCAATTTTACTCAACCATTCAGAACATTCAGTTCAGTCAGGACCGCTGTTGTTAAAGTTAAAATCTTTATTACCATTATTAAAGCAACACAGTGTTATGATCGGAACCAACCGCAGACACCAGAAGTGATAGGAATAGGCTTTATTTGAGGTCGACAGAACAAGGTCAAAGTCCAGCAATCAGTGCAATACAGGCAAAGCAGATTCGTAGTCAGTTCCAGGCAGGGGTCAGTGTCCAGCAAACAGGGCAATGCAGAATAAGCAAAAGCGAAGTCCAGGAACAGGCAGGGGTCAGAACCGGGGAATCCGTCAGAGCTGGGGGACAGGAGGGCGAAGGGCAGGAGCAGGGCTAGGACGGGGAAGGACTGGCGGGCAGAAGGGCTGGACAGGAACAGGCAGGACAGGCTGGATCAGATCTGGACTGGTAATCTGGCATACCGGGCATTTTCCCGGTGCGCCGACGGTGCGTCGGCGCACCGGGAAAACGCCAATTGGGCCGATATAATTTAATTTATAATTTTTAAAGCAGGGACCAGCCCATAAAGCAGGGACAGCGCGGCCCATTGGTTGATTTTCTATACTGACACTGGGCTGGCCCAATCAGATCTCTTACTAGGCCCCACCCTCCCCCTCTGTCCTCTCTGTTTCTCGTGTCAGATGCCGTGGCTCAGAGCCAAAAATGGATGAGGGCGTCAAAATGGATTAACAAAAGTGCGAGGCGGGTGCGGAGAAGTTGCGGGCCAAAAAAAAAAAAAATCTAGAGGCGGATGCTGCCAAATGTGCAAAAATAACAGACATGTTTTCTGCAGGGGCTGCAGTAGCTTCAACATCTACAGTACCTGACATTGTGCAGCAACAGGTGGAAGTTGAAGGAGGAGAGGTGGCTGGCCATGGCCATTGCCAGGCAGAGGAGCAGGCGTGTGACAGGGAAGCCGAGGAGGGACAGAGTGAGCATGACAGGGCCGAGGGACAGAGTGAGCAGGAGCAGGAGGAGAGTGTAGTTGAAGCGGTAAGCATGGTAGCTTCATGATTAACAGGGACTCACAGGGAGGGAGCAGGGAGGTATAGTGTGTGTGCGCCATGCCACGATGATGATGATTAATTCAATTAATGTCGATGATAATAAGATAAGATAACATAATCGTAACGCGATCATGAGACCGTCACCTACTACTGGTGGTCACTCAGTCAATCAATGTCAAATAGCGCAGCATAAGCTATTTGGCATGGTTTTTGTAGCTAGCATAGTTCGCTAATGCAGTCGCAACTTCGGCTGACAATTCTAACGTTAACTATTCTAATGTCAGCATCATGTTGGCTAAGCCCACGTTGCTATGAGTGACCTAGGTCCATATCGTATCATCATAATATTATTAAAATTATTAGGCTAAGGGTTCCCTTTTCAGCCTGGTATGGTGGTAACTATTAGGATATATATGGTATGGATTACTGTTATTACTATCTGTGAGGTAGCTCTCCACCTACAGTAAGAACATTATTTGGTGCTGCTGTCCATTGAGCATGCACGTTCACGTGGTAGGCACATGAACTGTAGGTCAAACTCCCCAAACAAACAGGCACACCATTGATTTAATTGCCCTATCACATACAAAGATCAAACTATTATTCCTCTCTGAACATTACAATAAAACAAAAAGGTGATCTATTAACTGTGTAAACCGTATGCAATATTCATCATCAATATTTGGATACTTGAAATCTGTATGAACTGAATAGTCTGTATCAAATTAAATAAGATGGAAAAGCTCCATGCATTCATTGAATAAACAACTATTTGCTCATTACCAGTATGGCATTTTTACAATTGAACATCTTTGTGAGGGAATTCCAACAATTCTGGACCTGAATGTATAATCATGTTGGGGAATAGTACAGTAGGTACGCATATTTAAGGGGTCCACAAGGATGTTGTCCTGGTGGGTGGTGTCTGACCGATTGTTGTGGGCTGGTCTGGGCCAAAAATGCCAGGGCTGATTTTTTGTCCCAGTCCAGCCCTGGGCAGGATACACTCAGAACAGATCCAGCAGCAATGTGAGTGGTCTTATAGATTCCATTCCATTTAGTTTAGTACATATACATATACAGTTGAAGTCGAAAGTTTACATACACCTTAGCCAAATCCATTTAAACTCAGTTTTTCTCAATTCCTGATATTTAATCCTAGTAAACATTCCCTGTTTTAGGTCAGTTAGGATCACAACTTTATTTTAAGAATGTGAAATGTCAGAATAATAGTAGAGAGAATTATTTATTTCAACTTTTATTTCTTTCATCACATTCCCAGTGGGTCAGAAGTTTACATACACGCTGTTAGTATTTGGTAGCATTGCCTTTAAATTGTTTAACTTGGGTCAAACATTTCGGGTAGCCTTCCACAAGCTTCTCACAATAAGTTGCTGGAATTTTGGCCCATTCCTCCTTACAGAACTGGTGTAACTGAGTCAGGTTTGTAGGCCTCCTTGCTTGCACACGCTTTTTCAGTTCTGCCCACAAATTTTCGATTGGATTGAGGTCAGGACTTTGTGATGGCCACTCCAATACCTTGACTTTGTTGTCCTTAAGCCATTTTGCCACAACTTTGGAAGTGCTTTGGGTCATTGTGTCATGGTTATTGGCAGCCTTTGTTGTTTCTGCGGTTTGTCTTCGTTTTGGCGTCGTCTGACGCTCCATCTGATTTTTTCCGCTTCTGTTCCGGTGTGTGATCTCGCCCAGTCATTATTTTCCACACCTGTGTTCGGTTTCCTGTTGGATATAAATAGCGTAGGATTTCTGCTTTCCTGCACTTCGATATTGTTGTTGCTCATTGAAATCAAAGTCGGTAAGGTATAGGAACATTGTCACTGCCTTTCTGGTTGTACAAATAAGAAACGCAGCAAGTCCGGTCAGAAAGAAGTTAGGATAGGATTGGTTATTTTCTTTAAAGCTCCTATTGTTAAGGTAGGTGGAAACAGGACCCAGTAGCAGGCAGGAAGTACTAAAACCAAAGTTTAATGAAGGGGTAAGGAAGCAATCCGTAGTACAACAGGCCGGGTCAAAAACCGGGGAGACGGGGCAACGGTACAAAAACAGAGTCCAAAGAGTAGTCACAGAACAGGCAGAGGTCGGAACTGGGAAGGCACAGCAAAGGCACAAAAACAGAATCCAAAATCAGGGTCGCGAGAACACAGGCAGGAGTCAAAACCAGGGAGGCGTAAGAGGAACAAAAAGAAAACAAAACGAAGACTGAATACAAAAATAAAACAACAACAGGAGAAGGACTAGGGATAACAAAAACTCGGAGACAGAAACTCAGGAACCAAACAGACAACTAGGGCAGGTACTCGGAAAAATAGAATGACACACAGTAGCAAACCAACGGTGAGGAACTCACGAAGACAGACATAATGGGAATCAGGTGTGCAGAGGTGGGGAGGGGAGATTGCTCACAGGTGAGCACAATGAAACGATAAGGGAAGCTGATAATACAATAACGAGGGAGAACGTAAGACACGGACTGGACCGGAACCAAATACATAGAGACAACATGACATGGACTCCAATAAGACAAGTGCATGCAAGGAATAGGAAAGCGGAAACGAGAGTCAGCTGTAGTTAATAGAGGAACCAAAGAAAGATAATTAGTGATAGAACAGGCAGAAAGAGAGACAGCTGCAGCGAGGAAAGAAGATTCTCTCGTTCTGTTACCTTTTTTTTGTTTTGTAGCTTTGGCTACAGAGCTTAGGTAACAGACTGTCTTTCTGTTTAAGTTTACACCCATGTAACTTGGGGTTATTCTTTCATTTTTATCTCTACCTCTCTTCTACGCTCTTTGTCTTAGAGCATGAGGTACTTTTTGAGGTAGATTTGTTTTGACTTTGGTCACAAAGTTTTTTCTCCCATTCCTTAGTTCTCCTTTTCTCTTTGCGGGTTAGCCGCTTTGCGGCGTATCTCTCTAGGTACGCTTAAAGATTCCCTATCTGTCGCGTTTGGTTCTCTGAACCTTACCTCGACCCATCACACGTTGTCCATTTGGAAGAGCCATTTGCTTTAACTTCCTTGCTGATGTCTTGAGATGTTGCTTCAATATATCCACATAATTTTCCTTCCTCATGATGCCATCTATTTTATGAAGAGCACCAGTCCCTCCTGCAGCAAAGCACCCCCGCAACATGATGCTGCCACCCCTGTGCTTCACGGTTGGGATGGTGTTCTTCGGTTGCAAGCCTCCCCTTTTTCCTCCAAAAATAACAATGGTCATTATGGCCAAACAGTGGTCTGAAAATGTTGTGGTCTGAAAACACACTTTTTCAGACTCCACCTCCACCTCGACTAAACTACCAGGGCCAATTCTATAGTACTTGATTTCTATTTAACTTGTGTTTTTTCTATGTTCATTACTAGGGATGGCTCCTACGTTGTGAGAAAGTTGTACTTTGTCGGATCTGCTTTGTAGGCGCGTCAATGACCTTCAATATGCACTTTCTACGTCGCTTTGGATAAAAGCATCTGCCAAATAATTGTAATGTAATGTTGAGTTGTAGCCTAGTTAGCTATATTATACAGCGGTGGTAGCACCTTTTAGCCGTAGGGTTGCAGTCTAAAACCCCAAATGGAAATGGGAGCTGTACATTCAATTGATCGGAGGCGGAGATCTTAATCTCAGAATTAATCGGCTGCAAAAATGCTAATGAAATAATCGGCGATTCCTCAAGAAAGCTAGAAAACAGCTGATTTTTTTTAAAGTAAGACAACTGATTTCATTTGTGATTTAATTTGGAGTACAACAGTCTAGCCTACCGATTTAAGCGCCAATCCTTCTTATGGACTTTTCTGTTGAGTTGTAGTTAAGTATAGGCTATTCACATTCGATTTGTATCAATAAGTTACTCTATTGTATCTATTATATAAGTTACCATTGCAAATAGAGAATGGTAACATAGGCTATTTTACTGCATTAATAACCAAATAAAGGACAGCTGCCGTTTGTATTAGCTTGAACACTTAGCAATACATTTGCCTTCTGCTGTTAAAGCACATTGCTTTGAATATGCATCAACGTTAGCTTGAGAGTCACAGATTATTTATAGCCTAGGCTATGTTGTTTTATTGTATTATCTGTCCAGTTAGCTGTGTCTTGCCCTATTCTAGGTAATTGGACCAGTGATACTGCTCACTTTGCTTCTATACCAGTGATACTGCTCACTGCTTCACTTCTGCTTTGTTTATTCAAACTCAAGTGGATGTGTGCAGCAGTTGTGATGATTACTTATACACCTCCTGGTGTAAAACCATTTATAACAAAAACTATGTTTTAAGTGAGATGTTTGTTTTGGTTAAAAGCCGCAAAAGACAGGAAATTCAAATGAACACTACAAAAACAAACATGTCTCTCAGTACAATGAGGTATTTCCAGTACTCAGTACTTAAAAAAAAAAAAATCTGACTGCTATACAGATCTGTAGCTATGTTAGTCTACTGTATTCCAAACACCTTCTAGGCCTACTCATCACTGGGCACAGATTTCTTCGTCTTCAGAGTGGTAAGTGACCTAGCGACTTCTGCAAGATCGAAGTCGACCTGTAGTGGATTTGTATATAGGATGCAATTTATTTCCAAAGGGGGTCACAATAGTATGTGTCTGTGTACTTGCTATGTCAAGTAAGACAATGAAGCTGACATTATATACATGTTTAACACTGGCTGACATTATTTAAATCATACATATAACAAAATGGGTTATACAGTGTTATACTTACACCAGCTTGGATGGTGGGCCCTAAATATTGAGATTAATTACAATCTGTTTATAGATAATTTACTATATATAACTCAAACAATTGTACTTTAGGGTATTTTGAAAACACAGGATTGACACCAGTATTATGTGCACACGTCTCCTCTACTTTCTGTGTAGCAAGTAAGTGTGTCAGCAAAGCCTCTTTACATATAAGAACATCTTTGTTGTCAATGAGTCCCCAGCCCCGCCCACTGCTTTTCAGATTGGAACTAGGCAGGCATATGGATGGACTGAAGAGGGTGCAGCTGAGTCGATCCCTCGCAAACTATCTCTGAAAATCTCTAAATTCTAAGTCCTGTTCCAAAAGTTGTTTTAGCATATTAGTGTTCCCCCTATATTCAGCAGCAGTGCATGGCTTCTTCAAGAACGTTAGCGCTAAGATGACATGAGTTTGACCTACAGTTCATATCCCGTAAAAGTCAACAGTCGCATCTTTCCAATGAATGAGGGGTGATACATTTCTAGGAGATAAACAGAGCCACAGTTTATATATTTCTAGATAAAAAGTCACCAGGTCCATTCTGACTGGGAACAGATTTGTCATCCCTCCTCTCTCTCCACATCTTTTCTATCGCTTTCTACTATCACTATCCCAATAAAGCAGAAATATAAAGTAGCCTATAAGAATTCACTCACACTAAGGATGGCTTGAGCATGTATAGTAGAATTCAGTGGGTAGAAAGAATAGGTTAAGTATATTGTTTTCGTGCAGGACACTATCATGTGTGGGAGCACCTACTCTAAGACTATGAATTAGGCTCTTTGTGCCCAGTGATGAGAAGGCCTACATGTTGTTTGGAATACAGTAGACTAACATAGCTACAGACCTGTATAGCAGTCAGATATAAAAAAAAACTGAGTACTGGAAATACCTCATTGTCCAGAGAGACATGTTTGTTTTGGTGGTGCGCATTTGACTTTCCTGAATTTTGCGGCTTTTAACCAAAACAAACATCTCACTTAAAACATAATAGTTTTTTGTCATAAATATACTGTAATTATATCCCAGCCTTCACACAGGTCAAACCAATGGCCGTAAGAGCAGTGTTAAATTAAGACTAACAAATGAGTATTCGATTCAGGGATTGGACAGATAGGAGTTTTGAAGAGCTCTAGTGGAACATATAGGTGTTCATTTCTTTCTGCAGCAATAATGATTTTGGAGGATCTTAGATGAGCATCATATGCATGCCTTTTACAGCAGGCAGTTGGTGTAAGGGGGGAGTGTAAGGTTCGAAGAACCAAGCGCCACAACCAAGGGATCTAAAAGTGTATATCGTGAGAAATACACCACTAAGTGGACAGCTCCGCAGTAGAAGAGGAAATGGAAAAAAAAACAATGGGAATCAAAACCTCCCGGCATAAGCCAAAACAACCCAAAAAGAGGGCAAACTCGGCGATCGTGAGTTATCAAACAACAAAAGAACCTCACGCTCTCACACAAGAAGTGTATAACTAGAGGTCAGAGAAAAACAAAAGAAAGCCCGTGTAACAAGGGCGAAAGAAACAAAATAGAAATAGAACCTGTTACCTACAGCTCTAGGTGTGAAAGGGCTGAACAAAAGGTAACAGGTAGAGGAGTATAAAAGGATAACGAGAGAAAAGGAAACAAAAAGACTAAATAAATCTTTACCCTAACTCTTAACCGGACTACCTACGTTTCTTATTTGTAACAATCAGAAACGTAGTGACCGCAATCCTATACATTACCGACTTCTATGTCAAATAGCAAAGACAATATTGAAGCGTCGGAAATGCAGAAGTCCTGGGCTATTTATAACCAGCAGGAAATCCAAAACAGGTGAAAGGGATAATTGCCAGGCGAGATTCAAACACCGGAACGGAGGCGGAAAAAATCCGATAGATTGTCCCGACGTTGCCAAAAGAAAGAACGGCCGCAGAAACAACTGGAGGCTGCCAGAAACCATGACAGTTGGAGCATGGAATGGACATGGAATCAATGATGATGCCATAATATACACTGATTGGCCACTTTATTAGGTCTACCTGCCTTTTAACGCAAATAGCCTGCTCCTCCAAACTGAATCATCTGGCTGCAACTCAATATATACAGCATGCAGACATAGGGCCTCATTCATGAAACATGCTCAGACCGAATTTGTGTGTAAATCATTCGTATTAGCAATTTTGCTCATATTTTGGCATTCATCAAAGTTTTCGTATCTGAGATTTGTTTGTACATACAAAAATACACCTGCTCAGGACCACGTGTACCGCATTCGTAAAGTAAAAATGCCATTAAATGTAGCTTCTGAATGTCAATTAGAATATGAATTTATTTTTATTTTCTGCTAAATTCACAAGACTAAATGTAGCTTTTGAAGTGCAGAATACAAATGTAATAATTATGATTGTAAAAAGCAAGCACTTCAGCTTTTTAATAACTTGCAGGCTATGAAATTATTTAATTAGACCCATAACTTAATTAATGATCCCAGTAGGCTACTATTTTTCTGAATTGATTAATTAAAATGTTACATGATGTTAAATACAGTAAGTATAGCACTCATTTAACCAATGAACAACATTTGCTATAAAATCGGTTACAGCTCTGTAGCTAGCATTGCAATGGCTGATGTTGTGCTGTTGGAGGAGTTGGCGCATGGCGTCCTTTGGAGAGAACTCATGTTTAGGATTGTGCATATTGTTGGCTGAGAGTGATGAATGGCTGGTTAGAGGTGTGATGGTGTGAGGTTGCTTTGGTGGTGACACTGTTAGATTAAATTACAGGCATTTAGCAGACGCTCTTATCCAGAGCGACTTACACAACTTTTTCTTTTTCTTTTTCTTTTTTAAGCATTTTTTACATATTATCCATTTATACAGCTGGATATATACTGAAGCGATTCAGGTTAAGTACCTTGCTCAAGGGTACAACGGCAGTGTCCTACCTGGGAATCGAACCTGCAACCTTTCCGTTACAAGGCCAGTTCTTTAACCATTATACTACACTGCCGCCCTGTTGGATGAGTTATCTAGAATTGAAGGCACACTTAACTAGCATTTTGCAGTGACACGCCATCCCATCTGGCTTGCACTTTAGTTGGGCCCTCATTTGATTTTCAACAGGACAATGACCCAAAACACACCTCCAGGCTGTGTAAGAGCTATTGGACAAAGAAGGAGAGTGATGGAGTGCTACATCAGATGACCTAATCTAACACCCAACCTAAACCTAAACCCAATAGAGATTGTTTGGGATGAGTTGGACCAGAGAGTGAAGGAAAAACAGTGCTCATCATATGTGGGAATTCCTTCAAGGCTGTTGGAAAAGCATCCCAGGTGGCTACCTCATGATGTTGGTTGAGAGAATGCAAAGCTGGTATCAAGGCATAGGGTGGCTACTTTGAAGAATCTAAAATATAAGATGCATTTTTATTTGTTTAACACTTTTTTGGTCACTGCATAATTACATTTGTATTATTTCATACTTTTTATGTCTTTACTATTATTCTAAACTGTAAAAATAAAGAAAACCCCTTCTATGAGTAGGCGTGTCCAAACTTTTGACTGGTACTGTATGGCAATTCATGGGCATGGATTTATGCTAATCATAGATGCTAAGCAAGGTGAACGCGCCGGTCATTTACGATTAATCGGAATGTATGAACGCACGGAATAGGAACAAGTTTGCCTTTCCCACACGGTTTGATGAATCTGGCGTAAATTTTTCGTACTAATTAGTTTTGTACGTAAATGTATGCACTTATTTAGGAGCGTTTCATGAATGAGGCCCACAGTGACAAGGATTAGTTGTCGTTCAACCAAACATCAAAAATGTATATTATTCAGTCATATAATATTACACTGTATATCGATGTATCACTGAACATGCTCTTCCAAAAAGCAAGTGTGTTCACAAGTGCATAAAGAAGTAAACTGGGGATAAATTATTTTATTGTGTTTCTGGTTGCGCTTCCTTCTGCTTATGCTGTAATGTGGTGATTTAGAAAGTTCAAATTGCATTATTTTCACACAGTTTGATAATGTGTTAAACCCACTGTGTGTACAGTATTTGACCAGTAAGCTTAGCTCTCGTCTCTGAACTAGATGAGACTCACAACCTGCAGGTTTGGACCAGTTATGCAGCCAATTCCATTTCAATTTATTCAATTCAGGTACTGTATTAAAATTCAATTAATGAACTGAAAAATGGACATAACGATTTTTCATTTAATGTATTGGATTTCAGTTAATTCCCTGAATCAAATTTACTTCAATCCTGCCCTGGACCACACCGGCACAGGAGAATACAGCTGAAAGCATGGACGTTGAGCATTTTATTGCAGGTCTAATTAGTTAGTGGTACACTTAGCTTAGTGCAAAGTCATTTTTAATATTATTACAGTTAATGAGAACACTGTGAAATTATGGATCCTGCCTTCATCAAATTAGTGACAATTTAATTAGCATATCTTGCTCATCCTTCAAGCTGTTCCCTGACTGCTCTTCATACATTTGGTTTAGACTCTGGGTTGTGACATCAGTATTTCCATCAATGTTATGGTTGACATTATCACTGTAGTTTATGAATATTATCAGATTCAGCACTAGTTTGGACAGCAGGTACCAAATAAAGTAAGTGAACATGACATGTTTAAGAAAAGCCTGTCATCTTTAATGTGGTTCATGTTATGAGTACTAACCAGTATGCTCATCAATAATTGTGCACTGAATATTCCCTATTCATTTAACTGAAGCATGTAAGAAAACAAGTAGAAGAACCAAAAATACAAAGACCAGAAAAATGAATTTCCACAACTTAATTTACAGCAGATTGTATTCTTTAATAGTCTTTCCCATAACATCAAATGCCTCAGGAGGAAGATTTTGCACACACATCAGAAAAGCACTATGCCAATATATTCACTTAAAACTAATCCCTGCCTTAGATCTGGTTAAAAAGGTCAGGGATGATGCAAGACTACATGACACTGTACACAGCTGCAGACAGACATTAGCAATTACTCAAGAAGAGAGAGGATAGCATGAGGTGTTTTAAGAGGGGAAGCCCCGACTGTTGTCTTTAGTCCATTTGCAGTGATAAGCAATGATGTTCATGCAGGAGTAGCTGCAAGCCATAGTAAAATGAAAATACAACACGTAATGTGTTGACTGCTGGAGGAGTTTGGTTTATTACAACTGCCAGGTTTGCTCTCGACTGCAATATATTTCCCTGGGATTTACATTTAAAAATATTTCTGGAAGTCATGTATCAAAAGGTTGGCATTCCCATGGCTTTGCAACACAGCTATTCCATCTCATACTTCAACATTAGCTTAGGTCTTAACTTCAATCTGACAAGCCAATCGTGAAACAAATACTGAAGTTAGTCAGCCACATATCTTGAGATAATGTGGGTAAAATGTGAGTTCTGGCATCAAGCCTCAACAATATTTAAGCACGTTTTCCTTTAAATGTGATCACCACTTTATTTGTACATGGTGTACCACATTAAAAATCTAAACAAGGGCCAACACTCTGTGGGTATTTGAATGCCTGGTGCTTGATTGATGTTTTTTCTCTTAATGGGCTTGCGCTTGCTGATGTAATTCTCCCTCTTTAAAAAAATCTGATATATTATGTAACACGTGCACATAATTCACCCTACCACAAGGGTGTAAGTAATTATAGTACAGTTTTAAAAACAATTAAAATCGTTCAGAAAATTTCACAAATCAATAATTGCACCAGAATCAAAATTTCATATGGCCCTTTGTAAAGAACAGTTGTAGAAACACAAAGTCCAGTTAAAATATTCACAGTATTGAAATTATGTTCATCAATTAATTCCGTTTTAAAAAATACTTTAAAGTCAATATATCCTCCCTCTCACACCATCAACAAAATAAAAGTAAATTTTTTTGAGTGTTTCTGGCATTGAGCACAAAACTGTAGAAGGCGGAAGTGGCTTCAGCTTGTAGAACATCTTTAAATAACTAATAATTCCTCACTAAGGCAGTTTGGAAACTACAAGGGCTTAGTGTCAACGTTTTAAATCTTTCTTTTACATGACCCAGTCACGGAATACAGGAATTCAAATGTACTAAAATACAATCCTCCCTAAGTCTCTCATATTCCACATATAGCACACCAGAAAGGGTGAATACCAGACCAAACTAACAAATGAGTAAATTGTAAGAAAATTTGACAAATTGAATAATTGTTCCTATTTTATATGGGCAATGAAATGCTGTGAGGCAATATTGTCAAGTCTATCCACCTCTAAATAGATCACTTTATAACTTCATTTTGTCTTCATAATACACCTAAACATTGTGATATTAAAAGGTAGACATTCACATGCTCGTCAAAGACAAACATGTAGTGGTATGTGCCAGTGCTTAAAAAGAATTAGTGAGGAAAATAACAAAGTTTTGAATCATTTTCATTTTTCACATATTGCGAAAACGACTACCCTCAAAACTACCCGAAAACATCTCATAACCGATGAACACAATCAAAGCTAAATGTCGATCTTAAAAAGAGACGGGATGATAATAATTCTACAGCATACTATTTCCAGGGACATAGACCTTGAATAAATCAACAATCAACATCTTTGATTTACAAACAAATGCAATTGCCTTCATAAACAGTTTAGCAAGATTATTTTGGTTATATTGCTGAACTCTGCAATCTGGGTTTGGTAAACTAAGGAGAAAAGATTAATCCAAGCCATAGTTTATATTATAGCCTGTAAGTAATAATAATAAAAAGGTTATGATGACAATTGTGTAGTCCCGGTCAACATTTGTTTGCTGAAGTTCTGCATAGGATCAGTCAAAGAGTTCTTCAAGCTGGATCATAGAGCTACACACATAATATACAAACTCATTCTGCCTAATGTCTAAACAGAAATCCCTTTGCACAGCAGGTGATTGGAAAATTTTGTACTCTTCCTGTTTTCATCCCTAAAGCTTTCTCAAGCGCTTTCATACGGAAAAGGGAGTGCACCGCTTTTACATTCAAGTCACTTTCTAAGGCATTTCAAATATGTACTCCTTTATCCTTTGGTGTATGCTTCAGGGTAAAAGCCAAAATTGATGATCATGTATACCCATATAATGAGAACCCATGGCATGCAGGTTTCCTAAGAAAACAATGACACTGCAACACTATGGTGAAAACTAGTTGTGGTGGCGCCATCTTCACTGGGAGCATGCCTTGAATATGTGGTCTGCATAATCAACTCATACACTTTGCCCTTGAGCAAACAGGAGTCAATACACGGGTACAATCATGTTATTCAGCGTCCTCAAACACACCTTACAATGGGGCTTTGCAGTATTCCTGTTTTTTTGAAAAGTCCCCATCTGTTTTGGCAGTGGGCTTTCACGTACATTTAGTGAGATCCTCTTCAGAAATTTTGGTGGGTTTAGATTGCAGGTTACATGCCTTTTAAATGTAATATTTTTTGGCATAGTCTAAATGAATCAATACAGCAATTAACGTTGTATTATTTTATCAATCTATTTAATTTTTTTACACTGACAATTTCACAAAGGAACATGAGACTGAAGGCAAGGTTGTGGGTGTCTGGGGATCACAGTTCAATCTTGCAGGCAGGGAAGGACTCATCTTGCATGACCACTGTGCTGCTGCTGGCCAGAACTGTGATGTTGAGATCTTGCTGCTTCTCATGGGTCTCTTGGTACCACTCCCTCATGACCTCTGAGTCATGGGTCGGGATGAGAGTGACCTATCATTGACAAGAGTCAGTGTTAACAAATTGCGGCCTCAGGTTACCAGACCAAGCTATTTATGAGAAACTGATAAGAAATTACAACAAATGACTAGCGTAGAATATATTAAAAGCCCGTCCCATCTTTAACATTCTTATGCTATTATCTAACTGATCTTGGCTCCTGCTACACATGGGATGATTAATTCTATTGATTCAATAATCACACCTTTGAAACACAGGATAGCATTTGCTGTGTAGTTTATAAGAACACGTGTGAACATCTCAGTGAACACCTTCTATCACTTCAAATGACCTCTGTTGTGCTGTTTGGCATTGTCATTTCAAGTGATTTATATCATATTTTTTTGACATATCCAAAACAGAGCTGATTTACTGGTCAGCATCTAAATGGAAAAAAAGTTGCATGGAATTGCACCTTTTCGTTTATCGATTTGTACCATATTCATATTTGGTATTGTTTCATTTCAGCTACAGGTCTGCATGCCTGGATTGGATTTTATACATCAAAATAAACTTTTTCATGGCACTTTTCTTTGCTAAGAATATCATGCCACAGGCAAATGGTATAATGACTAACCCCAACATGGAGGAAAACTATAGCCAGTGGAGTCATACTGAAATAGCATGGTTCTCTGCAGGGCCTGTTCTAGGCATAAGCAACATAGACAGTCTTGCCTAGGGCGGAAGAAAGGCTTGAGCCATCCCTGCGCCTCTACAAGCAAAACTGGAAGGAATGTACCAAAGCGTATGAATCTTCAAAGAGATTTCCATTTGCTATGAAAGAGTATAGCTACCTGAGTTCTTGGCTTCAGTGTCAGAGAACAACAAAAGATCTGAAGACCAAATTTGAATGTTGTTGTCTATTGCCTACTTAAATCACAGGTGTATGCAATCTCAGCTAATTCACGCATGTGTATCAAGTCTCATTAGCATTATAAAACACCCACACAGCTACATTTAGATCATATTGAGGTTTATGGCTTGACATACACGGAGAGGACATTCTAAATATGTCATTTTGACAACAATCTTAGGTGTATCACAAACGTGCAGTACAGGGTGCAAATGAAAACTAGATGAACAATTCCTAAAGAAATTGTAGGTGTGGTTGCTTCACAAATATCAATGGCTGGAAATGGCATAGAAAGATGGTAATATGGTATAGTGTGAGGTGGAAAATAAAAGGTGGAAATGGTATGAACTGTTAATACGATATAAAGGGATTTAGTGAAGGTGAAAGTGTTAAAATATGGTGATGGAGCGTATTTTGTGGTAAGTAGTCTAAAGAACCTGGAAGTGATACAAAGAAGTAATGAATTGTGATAAAAGCACAAAAAGGTAATGTGAAATAATCTGGGATAGTATTGTTGGGTCATAACAGTGTTGTAGAGGAAGGCATTGTTAATGCCCAATTTACTGCGTCCTGTGTACTAGCATACTGCTTACTGTAGTCTATACTGCAGTGACGTGCAGTATGCGAATTATCCTCCATATAAACCTGGACATAAGTAGCCTAGGCTATATCAGTTTCCTTTACACTCTTTAGCTATTATTATTATAGTATCATCTATACTATAGCTATCATCTGGGGATATTGAGCACACTCAATTTGGCCACGCAGGTAAGGCTAGCCTAATTTAACAGCTTTTTAAAAAAAAAAGTATACTCAACTGGCATACTCAAATAGTAGTGTGTACTGATTCGGACTATTCGGATAGTCGTAGTTGCGTTTGTAGAAAAATATGGGTTCATACAATTTTTGCCTAGGTTTTAACCAAATGCTCATCTACTGATTTCTCCACTTTATTAAACAAACTCTGATTCCGATTACAGATCTCACCATTTTGTCCAAACCACATGTCCTGTGCTGAATTCAGCGTTCAATTCAGCCTACCTAGCATGCAGCTATCTAATGCAATAATTAAACATAGGCTATTGTTTGGCTAATAGTAACTTAGTTTAATGTTGTTGACTCGCATAAACTTGAGATTATAACCCAATCATGTATAGCGGATAGTTTATTTGCTGTAGCTATGTCATAATCGATTGCATTTTGCTAACGTAGTCTACTGGCACCTGTCACCTTGGAATTTTCATGCAGAGTGAAAGGTTTGTTTTTCCTGGTAGCTTAACCACAGTAGCCTAGCTGGCTTATGCTTTTGTCATGTTTTGTTAGGAAGTTGTCTGTGCTAACGTTATTAAGACATAAATCAGAATTCATTGAATAATGTTGAATGGAGTGATTAGTAGGCTAGATGAGCATTTAGCTAAAACATAGGCAAAAATGTCAACAGCACTAAAAATATGTTTTGCTAACAATTCAATTGTAGCCTATTTTGTAACTTAGACAACATAACGTTACGTGACAGCATTTGGATTTGGATCAGAGACGGGAAGCATAGGCGGCATTTGCTATGTTTCATTCGTTTCACTTGAAACGGGCCTCTCAACTGAAAGGGGCCTCGCCTCAATCATAAACTGAAAAAAGTATATATATAATTAAAAAAATAAAAATCAGTGAATAAAAGAACCGCCGACCCTGTAGTTTTCCCATTCAGCCACTGTAGGCGCTGTTCCTTACTCAAGCTATTTCAGTGATGCCATTGCTTCTCCTTATTTTTCTAGTCTATGGATCTGCAGATACCACAGAACTGTGGCAGATACTCATACTTGACTATTTCTGACCCACATCAAAACACTTGCTGATAGCTACGATGTCAGAATGATCACATACGGAACAGTTATGTGCATAATTCGGATAAAATACGTAGCACAATGTATTTATATACCTTAAAAAGTAACGTTACGTGTGTTTTTACATAACAGCAACGTAGGCTATTACAGCCGCGAGTGCAATAGCGCTGTGGAAACATCAACGTTGCTGGGCAGTGGTAAAATGGAATAAGAGAATCTCTTGAACATTCAACAGAAACCAGTTGTAGAATCATTACAAGGTATTTGGTTCCTTAATCTGTTTATCAGAGATTTGTAGAAAAAAATCTTAACGTTATACCGAAAGTAGCTACATTGGGTAGGCGTAGCCTACGCAAAGGAAAATATTTATTTGTAACAGTTTCAACTTTTTAATAATAGCCTATAGACTAGCCTATATCGGAACAAACGTTTTTGTAGTGTGTAGAAATGGTACATTTTATGCATGTTATTGTCTGACTGTGGCAAGATGGTTGTAAACGGGTTTGGGCTATTTTATCATGCAGTGCAACTTGAGAGGTTGATGTATGCACAAGCGGCGACTCTGCAGCAATCCTGCATTGGAATTTTGAGGGTTTAAAGTTGTTTACAATTTCAGAGAAATATGAATAGGCTACTATAATTGGGACATTGACGACTAGGCTAGCACCATAGATAGCCTGCCTGTTTGTGGCGAAAGAGTGCATTGCACTTGATGCAGCATTTGTTGTAGTTATAGTCCAATGGCAATGATTATTATTTTTGAAAGCTAAAGTGAGTATGATCATTTCAGTTGCAGACGGAAGTAGGCTACGTCGTTAGCTATGGAATTTCTTGTCGGCATTTTTCCAAGGTTGTTGACAGAACGTTAAGTGATTCAAAAATCAGTTCAGTGCTCACACTGAGCATTCTCACTGTGAGCTAGCCTACTGCATGTGCCCATTGACCCCCATTCATTTTTTGGCGATAAAATGTCAAATATATATGGTATAAAGGTAAAAAGTAATAGCAACCTGGAGGGGGTATAAAGGTATAATATGACATATGAATGGTGTCGATGGTCTGAACGGTGTAGGAGGAGATATGTTCTGAAAAATCGGCGGAATAATAACGGTAAGTCTGAGGAATAACAATAAGTGTGGTTTTTCAACCACACCTAATTATATTTCAGAAATAGCATTGGTGTTGAAAAACCAGGGAAGCTGAAAGGACTAACCTGCATGTTGTTGCCCCACTGAGATTTCCCCTCCAGGAGGGAGTCCAACACGGCTCTGCTGGGTTCCTGAGCTGCCAGGTCATTGCCACTCACAACGTAGTAAGATGACCTCACACACTTAAAGAATTCAGCATCAACATTCTTGGCATTGCAGTGGTTTGGGATGTAAACCAGGTCCAGATATGCAGGGGGGCAGTTAGGTACACTGCCTCCTCCAGCTGCTTTACCACTTCCTGACCCTTTGACATACAACAGAATAAAATCATCAGCCATTTCACCTAATCAACCAGTGACATAATCATGCCTCAAAATGAACAAAAATAAATAAACAAACACTTTTTCTCTGATTTGAGTCCAGCAGGGATACATAAACAAATATCTTATGCCCATAAAAACATAAACATTTAAAAAGGCATTACTGATGGGAGTTCATGGTCTCAGTTGTACCTGAGGATGATCATAGACATGTTTTTACACAGTATCTTTCAAATTGCACTTTTCACTTTACAGCCCTATGTCATCACTCTACCAAATTGAATTACAAATGTGAGTTACCAGTTACCATGTCCAGATACCCTTTACAGTATTCACGAATGAACAATACAACTCTCTTATTCTCTCTTCTTATCTATTATACTTGGTTATTATGTATTCGATCATCTGTCAGCATAAATAAACTTCATAGCAATTATTTTTTAGAAAATTCAAACCCTCAATCAATGCCTCTTAGGTGAATGTAAATGAAAGGGGTCTATACCACGCTCTCATAAAAAAAGGTACAAAAAGTACCTAAAAAAGGTAAAAATGCTTGTCCCTAGGGTGGTACCCTATGAATATATACAATTGTACCCCTGGCCAACAATACATAATTGATTTGTACCTTTTTTGCTTGAAAATGTACTTTTTAGTACCTAAATAGAACATTATTTTATTCTCATGGTACATTTTGGGAAATGTGTTCCTTAAATAATAAAAATGTACCTCCACTGTACCTTAATTTCCGGGAGTACAGTAATTACTGTGAATAAAACAAGACTAGGTATTTTCTGCATCAGCAATTATAGTATAGTATAGGGTATAGTGCTCAGCAGTTTAAAGAATTATTCCTTTGTATTTGGATTTTATGGTCCACATGTGCACATACACATGCATTTCTTATGTGTGGTATTGGTATTTACTGTGAAACATTAAGTTATGTAAATTTTAATACAATTATGTTAACATAAAAAAGGACAAAGTAATCTCTTATTATGACTGGTACATGACCTTACCGGTTACACTTTTTGGGCCTCTTGAAGCATAAGTATTTGTTGCATTTTTAACATCTTTGTCCCCACCCTCTTTTCCATCAGACTTTCCACTTGACTTGGATGCAGTTGAGTCCTTCTTTTTAGGAGTGCCAGTTTTTGATTTGGTCTTGATTTCTTGCTTTTTCTTGGTGGCCTTGTCACTTGCCTCATTCTTGGAGGGGTTTTCTAGACTTTCAGCGGCTGGCAAAGCTTCTGGGTCAACCATGCAGACGTCAGGGCGAGGATAGGAAGGACTGGAGTCTCTGATTGGAGCTGGAGGAGGATCAGCATGCCTGTGTGTTAGGGTTCTATCTGTTGGGAGAGTTTCAGAGTCATCCTCTGAATCGATATTTGCATCGGCGGTAATGGAGGGGCATTCTTCCGTCCCTGGCGGAACATCCGAATCAGTTTGAGAGGGAGCAGATTCACTGATGGAGGTTGCTGGAGTTTCCTCACATTGTTTCATGTGTTGCTTCCCACCAGATGGAGGAGGCCTTCCCCCGGACTTAGATAAAGGCTTTTCCTCTTCTTGGGCATTTGCTTCATTAGCAAAATACTCCAGAGGGTTTGGGTTTATGAAAGATGGAGAAAGTTCTGTTTTAGCGTGGCGGTACTCACAAGAGCTAACCAGGCATAAATCAACATTGCTTCGAGACTGCGGTGAGAGACATGTTTTAGAGTCGTTTGGAACCCTAGCACTAGCACTCTTCTGGTTTTCTTCTGTCAGCTTTTGATAGGAGCTATATTCATATTGCGACAATTTCATACTCCGAAGTGACTCATTGCTCTGGGAACTTTCAAATAGCAGTGATGCATCTGCTGACATTTCTCTGGGGGCTGCAGCTTTAACAAGTAGATCTCCCTTCACTGGAGAGGCTGTCTGTGAGGGTGTATTAATGGATGGGGTAGAGCCATCTGAGGGAGAGGCTGAAGCGGCATTAGTTGAATCAGTGTCTTTGAACAGCATTGGTTTCTCTGCCATAGGCATGTTACCCCTTGAAAATACAGAGCCTGCAGTTCCTGGAGGACTGCAGTCTACCTCAGTGGGGCCATTCTCAGCAATGTGAAAATTTGCTCCAAGTGAAAGATGCTCTGGAGATTGTTTGCTGAAATCTAGGGCTAAGGAGTGATCGGGAGATTCTTGACTGAATTCAACTGACATGGTAGCCTGCTCTGGAGACTTGGGTTCCTGCGGAGGTGTTTTTGATTTTGCTGTTTTCGGTGAGTAATCTGGAGAAATTGACATTGGTCGGGGACACTCATCCCTGGACGGTGACATCTCAGTTTCCTGGAAAGTTGTTGGAGTTTGGACCACAGATACAGAGAGGGAGTCATCCACTTCTGTTGACTGAGGGGAGCCTACCTCGGCATGCAAAGATGGGGAGACATCATCTGCCGTGGGCTCTGGGAGTGAACTAGTAGCAAGGGAGGCAGTTGAGGCAGACGCAATATGAGAATATGTGTCCTCGGCTACACCCTCATCAACTGGTGTGGCTGACTTGTCAGATGTGGTTCCTTCTGATATGGACATTTTACTATCCTCTTTAAGTGCCCCAAACCAGCTGGAATCTACAGGTGAGAGATCCCTTGTGGTTTTGATTGATCCCTCTGACTTTTCCCTTTTCACACTTGCAGCCTCTACTTTGACATCACCTTGGGATTTTCCAGGAGTCTCAGGAGGTCCTCTGTTTGCTTTTTCATCTGCAGGTGAATCATAATAAGATGCATAACCCATGCTGTCAGACTGTGAATCAACGGGTGCTGCAATAGCAGTTGGTGTCAAGTCAGAGTTAACACTACAGTCACTTGTAGGTGTCTTTATGAGCGGCGAGAGAAGAGCTGGGCTGAGTTTTGTCGAATTAGCTGTCATTTTCTCTGGAATCCCCAAGGGTAAGTTATGCTCAACTGTCTTGTCTCTGGGGGAGACAATTCCATCAGCAAACTGCTTGCAATATCGGTCCTCCTCCAGTGATGATGCTGGAGATATTGTAGAGGCTGAAGGGTGATAATCCCTACCTTCAGTGACATCACTTTTTGAATGGTCAGAGACTGGGCTATCAGGAAGGGAGGATGGTTTACCTCTATCATAGCTACCCATCACAAACTTCTGTGAAGGAGACACAGATTCATCATTTACGAAACCCCTTGGTTTTGGCATATGCTCCATTGGTGCTGACGCGCTGGTATAAATATTGGTGCTAAACTGTGTGTGGCCTGAAACCACTGTGTATTCCTCCAGGAGTTTATTGCAATTTTCTTCATCTGATGCAGCTTCACTTTCAGCACCAGCTAGAAGTTTTATATCATGAACGGAAGCTATAGGAGAATGAGGGGCAGAAGCATTCTGATGTGCTTCACTGTCCTCGTGGTGATCCTTTCCATTTCCTTTGCCTTTACTATATCTTCCTGAATAATGTGTGCCTTTCTTTCCTTCAAGATATTGTTGTTCATCATCCTTGTCACTCTCACCCTTCTCTTCATAGTCCCCAGCTTCTGACGACTCCTCCAGCCCAGTGCCCTCATCTTCAAATTTTTCATTGTCACCGTTGATTTTTCCTTTACTTTCAGGTTCTTCCGGAGTCTCTCCAGACTCCCCCCCGGGCTCAGTCGTGGTTATTCCCTCGTCCAGAGATTCAGCATGTTCGTCTGCCTCTGGGGATTCTTTTGGGAGCACAGTCTCATCGTGAGATATTATGACTGCCGAATCCTTATCTTTTTTCTCATCCTGCACAACTTTGTGTGTTTTCAGCTCCTCAAAATCCTTTGTGAGGTCTTCTGGAGAAGACATTAGAGATCTCTCAGATTCAAGCGCCTCTGCAATGCCTGCAGCTGCAGCCACACAAGCTGCTACTCCAACAGCAGCACCTCCTAGCTTGTCTTGACTTGGTTTACTTTCCTTTTTGACACTTTTTATTTTGCCTTTCTCTTTCAGTTTTGCAGGGCTCCCTGTATTCTTCTTTGATGCATCTTCCTTTTTTTGCATTTTAGGTTTTGGCACAGGTTTTTTGGCATCCCCCACAGGTGCTGTAGATTTCCTTGAGTCCTTAGACAGCTTCTTTACATCTCTCTTTAGCTCACTTTCCTCTTTCTTAAGCTCTTTCTTCTCTTCCTTCTTAATCTCCTTCACTGGTGAATCTTTCCTTGTATCCCTTTTGATTTCTTTTTTGAACTCTTTCTTAGGCTCTTCCCTTTTTACCTTTTCATCCTTTTTAGTTTTTTCTTCTTTCTTGGAGGCTAACTTCTCATCCTTCTTTACAGCTTCCTTTTTGACTTCATTTCCCTCTTTATTCCTTTCACTTACCTTGATTTCTTTTTTTGACACTTGTTCTTTAGGCATTTTAATTTTTTGTTTAGGCTCTAGTTTCTTTCTCTCTGGGGTTTCATTTTTAGATGTCTGATCAGACTTTGCCAAGACTTCACTATCTTTTGCCTGAGATTTTTCCTTTTTCACAAGAATGATCTCTTTCTTCTCAGATTTCTTAGTCTTTTCCTCAGCTGCCTTGGATACATCTGTTTTTGCTTTCTCTAGAGTCTCTTCTTTTGCTTCTTTCTTGGCTGTTCTGCTGGATGATAGCTTTGAAGAGGACTTTAAACTTTCTTTACTATCAGTTTTATGCTTCAATTTTGCTTGCTTCAGTGCTGGCGCCACATTCGACGACAACTCTTTCTGAGTGACCACAGGATATTTCAAGAAGTCTAAATGCTTGAGCTTTTCCAGACCGTCTAGTATATTAGGTTGTGTGGCATTGCCAGGGAACAGAACTCGTACTATCTTTTCAGAAGGGTTTGCAGGATGCCACACTATCAGTGATGAAACAGAGGCCAAGTAACTTAATGGCATGTCAGACTTTTTGCCATTTGGAAGCAACACAGATGCACAGTCCTTCTCACTACCAGTCCACTGTTTCATGAAGGAATTGAGCTCTTTGCTGTTTTTAGTTGGGTTGAGCACGTACATCTCTAACTTCCCTACACCCATTTTCTGAAATAATATGATAGGGTCTGTAGAGTTTTTAGCATGCCTATAAAGAGGCTCTGGCTTTAAGGACAGTTTGTTTAGGTATTGCAATGTGTGAGACACCTCCTCAATGGTCTTTCTCACCCTGTAGTTTGGCTCTGGGTTTTTGATATCTTCAGGGACATTCAGAAACACAACTCCCAGATCAGGGGAAATTAGATTTTTCACCACCTCACTGTTAGCTGTGGAGCACTGTGACTGATCCTCTTCTAATTCAGCTATTTTCCGCTGAAGCACACTGTTGATCCCAGGCAAGTTGTCATCTCCGATGTGGGTCAGTAATATTGAGTCCACTCTGTCCAAATGTCTGACCAGCTTCCAGAAGCAGGACTTGCGATCTGAGCCCCCATTGATCAGCATGTTGAACCCATTGACGGCAAATAAGGCAGAGTCTCCACGACCCCCTGGGAAGATGTAGCAGCACGGCTTCGACAGCTTTAGAAATCCCCCAGAGGTCGGAGGCTCTAGCATGTCGAATGGTGATGGGATCTCCACAGACTCTGACAGGTACTCAGTAAACTCAGAGAGGCCTTCCATTTCTGGCAGTATTACTGCAGAGTTTAACTTCATGTTTATGAAGTCTTGTAGGTTGTGTTTTTCCAGGTTTGAGTTCTTCCAGTCACCTTGTTCAGGGCAGAACAAGGTTAGGCTCGCTTTGTTTGCTGGATGTGTGTTGCTGAGTAGTTCTCCAATCTATTGAAATAAGAATATTATATGTATTAGTAATATAAGCATTGATTAGGAAAACACAAACAGTCAGATTTCCCCTTGTCTTGTTAAATTTTCAAGTATGAAGGGTCAGTTGTTTAATCAGAAAACTATGACTATAATATTTCTTAAGTGCCAGTCACCTCTTGATCAGTGAAGATGTCAATGAAATCCGGGAATGAGAAGGACCCGGACTGAAGAATGAGCTCCCCAGTGTTTTCGAAACATTGTCCTGAAAGTACCAGCAATTTGTGCCTGGCAGTGTCTGAGACCATCAACCGAACCTAAAGGCAAAAAAAACTTTAATTCTATTTACTTTGGCCTTCCAGAGGCAATTTTCACCTAGCTTCTACTAGTTTTATTTAAATGTCAATATCTCAAAAAAATATTCCCTGTACATCCATGGTTTAAAGTTCGAATTGAAGAAGAAGCTGTATCATTCAGAAATGTGCAACAGAATACATTTATTACAAAATAGTCACATACAGTATATAGATAATAACCATAACATAAGTCGCCTAATGTATTTAAATAAAAAAAGCGTGTGTGTTTTTACACAACAACAGAAACGTAGTTCCGCACTAAGTGCGATAGGTGGTCGCTGTGGAAATGTCGACTGTATGGGAAATGTAACAAGATAGACTCTTCAGGGTTAATCATAAAACAGCTGTAGCTGAATATATTAGCTATATAGTATATAGCTTCTATTTTATTGCACTACGGTGTAACTGGAGAAGCAGAGATTTTCGCAAGCGGCTACCCTTTTAAACAATCCTGCATCAAAATTTATGGGGTTTTCTTAAAGCTGTAGTTTATAATTTCAGACAAACATGAATACTGTAATTGAGACGGATACGTCTCAACCGCTAGGGGCAAAGTTTATAGAGTTAAACATTTTTTTATTAAAGCTGAGTGTATGCCAATGTTACTTCAGCTTCAATTCAGTAAAGAATAAAATGGGTCTCTGTGTTGATCATCTGTTATGTTAGCAGATGATGAATTTGCTTCCAGCTCTATCTAACGGTTGGATTTTATAAATATTTTGTTATGAGACTCTTATGAGGTGCATCTGCATTTGGAGGTAGCTAATCGTTATCATTTGGTGAAAAGTAGCTATTCAATGAACACTAATTCTCCTCATTCTTATAGATTCTTCCACTGGAATCCACTACTCTACTTGCTGTGGTCTGTGGAATTACTTCAGGTAATGAGCCAGTAATTGAAAGAAATCACACAAATGCCCGTTAACAATCTTCCTACATTTGATGTGAAAACTCAATGTTTGATTTACAAGAAAGGAATAAGTAGTAAAAAAAAGAAAGAAATAAATCTTCACAAGACCTAAAATGTCAGCCAAGATTCAATGACAGATTCAATTTACTTGAGGAATCCTGCATTGAACCACTTATTTTCTACTAATGTTCATTAAACACTGAAACACTGTTACAATGTTCAATGAGTCTTTTGTTCGTTTTATGAGTCTTTTATTAATTAATATTATGAATGTGAGGCAAGCTACAACAGTGCTTTTCTTCATTTTCTCTGTTTCTGTATAAGACCATCTATTTGAATTTGAATCGTTCCGGAATTGCACTGCTTATTCGCAACTTGCAGCAAGAATGAGTATACAGCTCCTGTCAAATATGAACTACTCATTTGTATATCTTACACAATTATTCAGCGATGATGGTAACATATTACACCGTAAACAAAATAAATTAACGACAGTTATAATGATAACAAATGTTTAGTCTTTCAGTATTATGGTAGACTGAAATGTAACCCTGTGTTTTTAACTGGATGGCCGCCAAATTTAATTTTCCATAAGAAATCTAACCTCAGTGCGGACAGCCTCGTCGGATGGGTTAATAAGTACCACTGTCTCCAAAGCATTGCTTTTGTGGTGAAGGATTCTTTGACCTAAAATAAGAGAGACAGGATGTGAGCATCAGCGCACACTATTTGTCCAACAGTACATGCAGTACTTAATACTTTCCCTTAGCTACACAAAACAATGTCTCGCCACTGATGTTAATTGTTTTTGTGGGTAAACCCCTATGGAAATGTAATATACTGCAATATATTTTAAATATATTGTGAAGATAATTTTGATATATTTACAATACACTGCAACAACCTTACATCAGTACCACCTCATACAATATTGTTCTAAATCATTTGCTAAATGTCAATGAAAACAAAATACAAATTTGGAGTTTTTTGCTTTTGACCTTTGAAGAACATCTCTCCTACTATGGCTCCTGGACATCACATGTAAATGTTATACAAACAAATCTGATGCTTAGTGACTGGCCTCTGCGGGACCACAGGAGCTGTTCCAAATTATAAGCAGTCTGGCACACAGTAACTAGGAGAACATTCCTCAGACTAAATCTATTCACATAGAAAGGCTTTTGTAGCACTTGTTTCCATTCTAATGTCATTTTCATTACATTTCGCTCACCAGACTTTTTTCCAAGCCAATTTAGCAGTTTGCATGTTTTTACATTATCCACAAACAGTTTTTGCCTTCCAAACACCAACAACATCATCTAAAGCAAAAATGTATCTAAAATGTCAGTTAATGAACTTATAACATAATAACTTAAAATGTAAGTTTTAGGGTCACAACATTTTATGTGTGTGTGTGTGGGGGGGGGGGGGGGGGGGTGGTATTTAATGGGTATTATATGAATTGAACATGAAGAAATAAGTAAGCGTTCTATTTTAAACTGGAAAACATAGTCACAGCTCCCCTTTCGACCAGCGGGAAATGCTACCGCTTCATTATAGTGCTATAAAGCATGATAATTTAGTAATGGCTTTATATACAGTAGTGCACTTTCAAGTCTCTTTATCTGATTAGCCGGATGGCTCATAGGCAGGATGCAACCCTGGAATTCCAGTGCACTTTGAGAAGGCCTGGCACATGCTGATGGATGCCCTGTAATTTGTCAGCTGGAATGCAATAACGTCTACCTGTTGCAGTAAGCGCGTCTGCTGCAGATTGCTCTTGAGGGGCTGCATTTTAACAAGACTTATGAATAAATGGTCTTTGCTGTTTGCGGCATATTAAAGATGCAGAGAGGTTTGCACAGTTTAGTCTACTCTCTACATATTTAGGCCTGTGTGTATGTACGTGTATGTGTGCACATTATTGCATCAAAATGTTGACCCATCAACATGGGTATGCCCTGCATGTAATCTACCTTAATGAAAACATTTTAATCCCTTATAGTTTGTAAATGGGCACAGTCTCTTCACTCTTGGAAATCTTTATGAAAATGAAATAACCTGATTTATTGAGGCGCTTCAGCCCATTGCCCCCTTCCATTTCTTCATAGCCTACCTTTACTGTAAATCAACCCATTTATAATAGTTTTTTTTATGGCCTGTACCCATGCTGCCAATTCCTCAGCCAGCCTATCAAAAATGGTCAGACTCACAAATCAAGAGTCTCCTCTGTACTATATACAGCCAGCATTGGAAAACAGTCATGGCGCATGTGAGCTGGATTCAAATTAGGCCATTCTAGCCACCAGAATCACAACATGTTGTTTATGGAGAATCAGTCATGATGTAGCCTTCAGCTGCAATAGTACTTAAAACAAGACAAATACGCCAAAGCAAATAAAGCCTATTGTATTCTACGGTACATTCATAGTAACATTGTAACTCATGTACTGGATGGATTCATATTATATTACATGTGCCTCAAGTGGCAGGCTGCTCAATCTATTGTTTTATAATCTACTGTTTAAATTATGTCAATGCCAAGAATACAATAACATATGCCACAATGCAAAGTATAATTTTGCAGAATAATTAGTAATTCTGTACATTCTAGAATATAGTTTTTTCTTAAATACTAGTAGAAAAATAGTGGACTCTCTGGTTCAGTTCTGTGCAGGATTCATTCTTTCTTTTAGTTTTTCAGAAAGTATTTTCAGTTTCTTGGTACATGTATATTAGAGGATATAGCATGTGCTAGACATATTAAATCAATGCTCCAAACAATAACTAAAGCATTAAATCACTCCCATTCCAAAATATGCATTGAGAATCAACTTGTTTCCTTTTGTAAAAGTGCACACCATTTTTTAATTTATTTAAACATATGTATTTACAATTTAGTGTGTTTTAGATCACCATGTTACTGAGAAATTATCAATGCACATTTCACAGTAATAAGTAAATTTAACTATGAATTTGGATATCCTAAAATAATCCTAGGATTGGAGGACACTGAAATTATTGTATTTCACTTAATTTAACTGTAAAGTTATATTGACTTGGCCAAACATGGAATAAATATACATTACTGTACATTTACTCAAACTATAACTCCTAACACCTTTTCAAGGGACCACACTCATGCATTTAAGAAACTTCTTAGCATGTGCAGTAAACACAACTGTGACTTGACACTCTTTTAGTAGGGGCCAGATTTTACCTTTCCCATTTAGTCCCATTCAGAAAAGGGGCTAAATCAGCCAATTGACAGCACCGATGGCTAAACTTTCATAAAAAGGGGGCGTGGTGAAGATGGGGAAAAAATCATGCACGGTACATTGATCTAAAGCATAGAATTGCGTTCACAGTTTTAACAGTCATCTCATTCCCACTGCAGCCTCAGCCCAAATCAGATAATGGTGCACTGGGCCTTCTCTCCTAATTACCCCAGCCTCTGCGTAGCAGCATGGCTCAAGGAGTCCTCAAGGACATACAGTAGGCCATCATGGCTGCATGAGATGCTGTGAAACTGAGCACCCCCGCCGTCTAAACCAGACTGGAACGTTGGAGGATTACAGATATGGGACTGCAGATATGGGACGGTCATAGCAATAAAGAGAAAATACATAAAATAACCTGCTGTCATTTGCTTCAGACAAGAAAATCTCACACAGTAGATTTGGTTTAATTTTCTTTCACTCATAGCTCCAATAGGCTTTTTCTGCTGTCTTAGAAATGTACTATATGCAGATACACAGATTATAGCATTTTCATCATTAATCACAAGCAAACATTCAACATTTCATTCAAAGACAGAGCAATAATTCCGGGTTGAAATGGAGTAAAACTATATAAAATAAGATTCAGTTGTTCGGTCAGCTTTGAAACATACCAAAATATAAGCTTGTGATATGCTAGTGGAATGGTCTGTGACTTAATATTTTTTAGTCCAACTTCAGACAAAAATGTAGGTTTATCAGTTTGTTATTTTTGTAACATTTTTAGCCATAGGGGCAAACAATAATTCTGGAAGAAATGTGTAAAAACTGTAAATATATTGGCCCCTTGGTAATCTACCTGCCCATATTCTCTTTATCAATGAAAGTTTAAGGTTCATTGTTCTTCATGCTGAACTGTTAATTCTCAGTATGTCCTTTCCTATTTGGCAATATCAAAAACTCTCAAATATGCAAGAATCTGGCCACCACATCTTTACCCCCTCAAAATTTTCACTTTCAAACTCAAATTTTGGCTGATAAAGTGATCACAAAATACCTAACAGGAAAAGCTATTATACACTGAAGATTCACTTGATCGCAATCACAACATAGACATGCTGTACGATAAGAAACATACAACTTTCTCAATGTAGCATTATTGTATGGTTTCATTACGAAACGTATGGAAACTATTCACTTTCTATGAAATATTGAAAAATGGCTTAATAATCATGCCCTTGACTAACATCATATGCACAACATCCACAGCAGGGGAGTTGACATAACTTGAGATGCAATCACTGTGAGGTTATGTAGCATAGGGCTGCTAACTGGGTCACTATATTAACCTCTGGAACTCCACCAACCAGTCACTGACTTTATGGACTGTGACCAATGATATTCAAGGGCACACTGCCCAGTGGTAGACCTCATCTGACCCAGTTCATTACCATGTCTCAATTACTTTCTGTCTTAATTAAATGCCTTTTCCCTCCCCTATAACAATGAAAGGAAGCACAGGTAATTAAGTCAATGCAAATCCCATGCTGGAAAAGTTTTAACCCCAGTACTAACAATTCTGAAAAATGGCATTCCTATTAAACAGAGTGGAATCCCAAAGAATGATATCTGGCTCATAATGACAACATTCAAGAATAAAATAATTTCAGTAATAGAAAGCCCCAAAGTCATGCAATAAAAAGGGAAGAATTTATATTTCCAATGTACTTGATCAACCAGATGTTCCTTAAGTACAAAACATTAATATAAGTTAAATTTGTTTGTAGTTGATAAGGTATTAAGGATTACATGTAGGCCCATATGCGTGATTGCAAACTTTGAAGCAATAAATCGCTGTTGAAAGAAAATTGTGCCCATCAAAATTAACCTAGAATTTCTCTGTTGGGGCAATTCAGAACATTGTGTATTTGTACTTCAAGCATGAACATGGACTGCATGAAGACCTACAGTGTCCTCAGAGGTCTGTGTCATAATGAATATCCAATGCTGCAATTTAGTTAGGCAGTTTGGTCATTTGTGAATGCCCCACGTGTTCAAATGTTCTTGAGTGTAGTACAGAAGTTTTCACAATGTCGAGCAAGTATGAAGGTCCAAATTGTCACTCTAGAAAATGGGCACTGTACACTTACCTCGTACATCTGGCGAAAACCTTGCAGAGTGCCGGGACACAAAAAGTTTGAGTTCTTGGTCCAAGTTGCAGTCAATCAGATTTGTGTCCCATGTACGGATTCCTGTGAAGGAGCCAAATATGTGATTCAACTGAAGTAGATCTACACTGTTGATTAAGCAACATTTGGTATGATCCCATTATTATGAGGTTATGCATGTTGTACAGGAGAGTCTTCTCCAGTAATTGTGAATCTGGGTCACCATTCTGAAAGCACAAGTATTTATGAGCCCCCAGCCACAGGAGGGCACGTTCTCCAAGAAAAGGACATGTGTGATAGTGGGGGGGGGGATTCATTTATTAGAAGTGTGAACAAAACAGTGTGCACAGATGGAAAGAATCACATACTGTGTGTTGCCTATCTGATGCCCAGGTACCTAACCTCACTAGTCAGACTCATAATTATGAACCTGATCTTTCTTTTTCCAGCTTTGTATACCCTTAATAACCTCAGGGATGTTCTTCGCTTACAGCCCAATCAATATATATTATTTCTGATTAATGATATATATTACTATTATTATTAATCAATATCCCACCTGATGTGTAGGTGGGATTCCAATTGAAGGCAGGCTATGGCAAATATTTGTACACACTAGCCATACTTGCTGGGCTCATACCTATCCAGCTATCATAACATGCACTTTGCCTGAAAAGCCAACTAGTACTTAGCTAGGTAAGAATGCTAACTATTTATTAGTTAGCATTTATTACCACCGTCATCACCATGTGACCCTTGTCCACAGCCATGGAAACCTACCAAAACGCCAGCAAAACACCAGAGTTTGGAACACTTTTGTCAATATTTTATTGATGCCAAGTTTTTTGATTAGTAATACCTTAATCTCTGTCTGTGTTTTGACTGTTGCGATTGATTGCCTGATTATTTTTGACATATATTAAAATATACATAGGGTTGGTAGCCCTTAGGCAACAACCACACACGCATATAAGATTTTTGAGGAAACTAGTTACAATAAAGACATGATGACTTATTGCCATTGTGGTCCTCGTTGTCATGTGCAGTTGATAAACCCTTTCCCTTCACAGACTTAACTTAGATTTCAATAGAAGAGAAAAGGGCATTGTGACACTGGGATGGGGTGGAAGGAAGTGCAGAAATGGTTGCTCCTCCTCTTTGGCTTCTGCCAGTGGTGCCTGTTCCCTCCCATTGCCAGGAAGCCCTACAGACCTTGGACAGCAGCAGCTTAACACAGGCATGCTCATCTAAGCCTGATCAGCAATCAACTCAGGTATTCCCAATTGCCTTCATTAAGTCCTGTGTCTTCAGGGAGAAACTGTTTGGAACATAACAACTGTGTGTTGCCTTCTCTCCAACCATCTGAACCGCCTTAAAAACCACCCCTATCTGCCTCTGGGTAGTTCTGTTTTGTTTTATAGTGTCAATAATTTTAATATTTGCTTTATTCGCTGTTTTGTTATGTTACAAATAAACCAGCTTAAAACCAGTTCTTCTGTTCTTTTGGGTATTTTCTTATTCAATCACCACCTAGTATGGTGACTCCGCCTGACACTGTGGCACAGGCATATTACCAAAATTATAACACTGCAAGATAATTATTTGATAACAAAGTGCATACATTAGGTGTGGTTTTATAGATCAAACCTTTCCAATATCCTGTCGGCAGGCAGGAAAGATGTCAATTTCAAACAAAGAAGCTTGCTGTAGCTTCAATGCAGGAATGCAGTACATATTGCAAGCCTGTACAACAGTAGACTTGAAAACACTAGTCTTCATATTAGCAAAGCACAAGGTCATTATCATCCACCAATGCTAGTCATGTCAAGTTGGTAAGATCAATACAGAAGTACCCTTCATGTGCAGGGGTGGGCACAGAGTCTCAGGGGTATGTGTGCAAGATGAACAACTGCCTCATTCAACCAAATCCATTATCAGAAATCAGCAGGTATCAACCAGATTGCAGGATGCATATCCCAGAACAGTTTTCCATACATTAAAAAAAGACTGGATGTGCTGAACATCCTGTTCTCATCATTAAATACCTATGTTCATATATTATAGGTACTCAGCCTGAAGACTAAATAAGTGTGCTGACTTCCCCTTCATGAACCGATAAATTACAAGTACACAAGGTAAGGAACACAGAACTCATACATTACATATAAGTATACTTAACCCCAAATGTGCTTTTGACACAGAAACTGTCATGCTAAGATGTGATTGTTTTATATACTGATATATAGCACACACAACAACAACAAACATGCCATTTCCCTTCTTTCCATGTTCAAATCTGATATTATTCATAAAAATTAAATTATGGACCAATGTTTTGGGAACTCACAAAAAGATTATACTATATTTAAGAAAGGAAATTATGAATGTGGATGAACATTCAACGATTGAATAGAAAGTTATGAATTACATGTTTAGGCTATATCATCATTTTCCTTTTACAGTAGTCCCATTGGGACATTGTATAACAGTGGAAACTGAACTCAACTGAAACAAATCGTGTCTGCGATGGGAAAATAAAAAAAAATTTCTAGCACCGAATTAGGTCTTTAAGCTCAGTCTTAATGAGTAACAAGTGCGTAATATGATATTAATTTGCCCACAAAGAGCATAGACTGCAGAAATAACCAACCGGATACCACTCGTGGATCACAGCGAGCACTGCTATTACAGCCTATATATTTTCATATGTTGTATTCATATAACTGAATATTATTGCGTTGTAGTAATAATAAGTATGACAAAACCACAAGCTCCATGTCTGTCTCTCTAAAACGCTCTTAGCTTGACGGTCCTGTGTGAGCTTCCGTAGGGACCGCAGTGCGGACTGGACCACGCCCACGTGCCGGTATCGGATGAGAGAATCTGAGATGTTGGGGGAGTGAACTGAAGGAGGTTTCTTATATTTTATATATTACAATTGTTTGTTTATTTGTTTTGATCCATTTCGTTCAGATTCTTCGCAAAACCTCACAAAACATGGAACCATCTTATACACAAGACTCAATTACTGGGAGACACCCAGATGATTTATAGCTCAGTGAATCTGCGCAAATTCTGCGCAAATCCAATTAAAAACCTTTCGTGATCCACTGAATGAATCACGTAATAAAATTATTATTATTTTTTAAAATTTCATTGTGGCTAGAGTGCGCTCATTTTATGTAATCGTAAAATATAAGTCCTTGAAATCAGCTGTTACAATAGTTTAACATGAGCGACAACGGGCTCATTTATGGTGCAATTAATTACTGTCCATACAAATGATCTACGTTTCATATGGAGCTGCATTCAGGTGATCCTGTATTGTCTTGGCATCTCAAGGGAACAGGAGAAAAATATTGCATCAGTTGTCCGTTTCTGCACAGCACTATATAATGGCAAATACAACAAAGGACCATGAAACATCAAAGCAAAGGTAGAGACCTAGTTATTCATTGAGATTATTCGATGCTGGGAACAACGCATTGTTTTACCCCGCTGACGCATTGGCAATAAAAAGGCTGCATGATAAATTACTCGAGTAAAACTTCGATATGCCCACCTATATATGAATAATGGTCGGTTGACTATTCAGACCTTCAGATGTTACTCTTCTTTGAAAATGGGTCAACAGGCTCCACAATTTTATGGAAACAGTTTTTATGTTGAGCACAGATGCATTTAATTTCATTTGTGGTACCCCTAGATTCGCGGGTTATCAAAAGGGAGGGGCCGTGCAGCGGTTTTCCATCTCCACATAGAGAACAAGGAAACCATGGTGAAACGTTAAACAGAAAGTTTCAGTTATTGTTCGCATAAAGAATTAAAACAACGCCAGTTAAAATGATAAGCTGCACTTCAAACTCAAGGTTACACGGGCATACATTCCTCACAAACGGGTTCAAGTTCTTAACACGACAAATTTTTGGTATAAATGCATATGCGCTGATAACAAAGGCTGTTGCAAAACAGTACCTAAACTGAGCACGCTCAGAAGGTTACTTACCCTTTTCAATGTCTGCAACGGCACACTTTAAATGGTCTTCTGAAACAATTTCTCCAATAACCACAAGCAAATAAAATTTGTCGTCAACAAATCGGTGTGAAAGACTGGAAGCTTCGGGGGTTAGCATTGAATTTCTATTACATATAGACTCAGTATCTGCCGATTCCAGTAACGTCGCCATCCTTGGACCCTTGACTGTATGTTTAGCTTTGAATCTAAACGGTGACCACCGGGCGTGGACTAGGCTTGGAAGGAGTGGTTCGCTTTTTTATACCCCTAGACATTGTGTCATGGCTAGGACCCGGGGAAGAATGAACGCACTTGAAACCAAGGTGGTCTTGCTCTCAGCTGATGTCATCTGTAGCGAATCAAACTATACGGAAGCAAAAGCAGGAGGGCGAAAAAGATAAACACTTATATTGTTACACAAATTATTTTAGTTTTGTTTGTGTAGAGGCCTTTATCAACAGGTTTGATACACATCCGTTGTTTTTATGTGGAGTATAATGGACAAATCAATATTAGACGAATGCAAAGTGTATAAAAAGTTGAAACAGATTACAAGTTATGGTATATACATTACTTGTTTTGTGTGATATTGTCGTTTTTTATCACCCTTACAAAGTGTGTTTTACCCATACTCAGTCATTTACAAAGTCCTGAGTATTTTATTCAGGTTAAAATCTCAGTATTATTCATAAGTTCATAGTTGTGTTTTGATATTCTGGCCTAGAACTGATGCTGAAGAGTCACTGTGTGTGAGCTATCCGGAGCAAATCTTTCCTGGGGTTTGAAACATTGATCAGTTTGTAATCAAGCAACACAGGTTCAAGTTCCACTGCCCTTAACAGCAGAACTGAGTCAAAACCTAGACATTTTCTGATCCTCTGTGGATGTACAAGAGTGATCCTGCACAGATAAAGGGCCCCTCTGGTCCCGGTTCAATGAAGAACGCCATCACAACTGTCACAAGAGTGACAGGAGTGTTGAACTATTATTTGCAGCACAGTCTTCTGACCATCTATCCATTTACTTTATCGCTTGCTCGCTGGTGATTCAAGTTGTTCTACTTTATTCCCCTTTACCTTCAGCTTTATTCCCCTTTACCTTCAAGTATTAATGAAAGGAAAATAAAAACGCATATGACATCTCCTGAGTTGCTGAAGCATTAAGTAGTGTATATATTGAGGAATGTTTATATATACAGTATATATACAGTTGAAGTCGGAAGTTTACATACACTTAGGTTGAAGTCATTAAAACTAATTTTTAACCACTCCACAGATTTCATGTTAGCAAACTGTAGTGTTGGCAAGTCAGGTAGGACATCTACTCTACTGCATGACTCAAGTAATTTTTCCAACAATTGTTTAGACACAGATTATTTCACTTTTAATTCACTATATCACAATTCCAGTGGGTCAGAAGTTTACATACACTAAATTGACTGTGCCTTTAAACAGCTTGGAAAATTCCAGAAAATTATGTCATGGCTTTAGAAACTTCTGATAGGCTAATTGACATTATTTGAGTCAATTGGAGGTGTACCTGTGGATGTATTTTAAGGCCTACCTTCAAATTCAGTGCCTCTTTGCTTGACATCATTGGAAAATCAAAATAAATCAGCCAAGACCTCAGTAAGAAAATTGTGGACCTCCACAAGTCTGGTTCGTCCTTGGGAGCAATTTCCAAACGCCTGAAGGTACCACGTTCGTCTGTACAAACAATAGTACGCAAGTATAAACACCATGGGACCACGCAGCCGTCATACCGCTCAGGAAGGAGACGCGTTCTGTCTCCTAGAGATGAATGTGCTTTGGTGCGAAAAGTGCAAATCAATCACAGAACAACAGCAAAGGACCTTGTGAAGATGCTGGAGGGAACAGGTACAAAAGTATCTATATCCACAGTCCACAGTTAAAACTAGTCCTATATCGACATAACCTGAAAGGCTGCTGAGCAAGGAAGAAGCTACTACTCCAAAACCGCCATAAAAAGCCAGACTACAGTTTGCAACTGCACATGGGGACAAAGATCTTACTTTTTGGAGAAATGTCCTCTGGTCTGAAAATGTAACTGTTTGGCTATAATGGACAATAACCCAAAGCATACTTCCAAAGTTGTGGCAAAATGGCTTAAGGACAACAAAGTCAAGCTATTGGCATGGCCATCACAAAGTCCTGACCTCAATCCAATCGAAAATTTGTGGGCAGAACTGAAAAAGCGTGTGCGAGCAAGGAGGCCTACAAACCTGACTCAATTACACCAGTTCTGTCAGGAGGAATGGGCCAAAATTCCAGCAACTTCAAATGGATTTGGCTAAGGTAAATGTAAACTTTCGACTTCAACTGTATATATATATCACACATGATGTGAATTTTCTTTTGCTCAGCTGATTATGCCTTCACGATGTATTACATCACATAAAATGGGTGCTCAAACCCAAAAATACCAACAAATATACCATGCAGGAGCAGGTTAACTAAGGAAGCAAGGGATGGAGCAGGAATATACCGACATGCTGTGACACTGTCCTAAAGTAGTAGACAGTTTCCAAGACCACAATTTGTTAAGCAGTGGCTGGTGTGCACAGGGGTATGGATGAGGTCGCAGGGGAGACATGAAGGTAGCATGAAGTTGTACATTTTTACCAGCAACTTCTTTTTCACCCCAGAACATGCAGTGTGAGGCAACCTAGAGTCCTGATGTTACTGGCACAAATTTGTAGCCAATGAGCTCATTATAATTTTTTTAATGCCATTGGCATTCATCTTTATTAGTTTCCAGAGGACCTGTCAATAGCTTCTAGCTTATATGGTGAACTAGTAAACTAACACTATTTGAATGTACTTGGCCTGGACTGTAATATGGAAATGTGTGGACTGTAATGATCAATTAACACAGAATGGCTGTTTTGTTACCAATTTAGGACCTTGACAGATGCCATGTCTGGTGACGCAAATTCTGGTGACATTTATGCATAGTGATTGATTCCGGATGCAAGATGGCGGATATGGCAGGATCTAGCAGCTGTGTGTGTGTATCCAAGTAATGATAATTGGACCAAGTGCACATACCATACACAGATCAACTGGCCAGCTGGACGGTGGGTACATTACTGCCATTAGATCATACGCCGACATAATTAGTCCTACACTGTTTCTGCATACTCCACAAGTGTATTGAGTCAAGACATTCAGACATCCGCAGAGAAGATGCAGCTGCTTTTAATCTCTGTTGTTAATTTTCCTGTTAACACAACTGTATATTCTTTCTATGTTATTGTCATTTAGATTGTTCACTGTGTCGTTGTAACTGTTTTACGTCAGGTCCCCCTTGAAAATCAGATTTTGATCTCAATGGATTTTCCTGGTAAAATAAGGGAGAAATAAATCAAATGAGTACATTTTGAAAGACTGATACCATGGACTTATTCTAGTGGTTTTCTGAGGCCGAGAAACCAAGATGTCTTCACTTAATCACTTACAGTATATCACAATATCTAAACCAATCACACAGCACTAGGCATTCATATGCTGTTTGTTTTCTGTGCTCAGGATCAACTAAAGCTGATCATTTTTTTATTTCAGAGACCAGTCAGATCCTGTGTCTTTAAAGCACATTTTTATTTTATAGACAGCTTTTATCACCTCACTCAAAATAACCAACATTTTCCAGATTTACGCAGCAGAAAATTACAGTAGTGCACCTAAATAGTACCCTTTCATGAGAGTAGTCCTGGATGAATGTGTCAGTCAAATGAATACACAATAACAACTGTATCTAAAGTTTATTATATAAATTATGATTATATGCTGTGGCACAGTGTTGTGGGTGGTCATTCTGTCAGGTGTTGAATAGACAGGACAAATAGTTGTGGCTTGCCGAATTTTAGTTACTCCTCAAGATGCATTGAGAATAGGCAACCCATCCAGAGTTGAGTTCACTCTAACCAAAGAAAATGTCCACAAATGAACAATGGCAGTTACAGCAAAAGGACACCACTTCTACAACAAAGCAACTGGTCAATAGGGCTGACAGGGCACGCAAGCAGGGTGGCCATGTACAAAAGGTCTCTTTCTCTCCACAACTAAGAGTAGGCCTTTATATAACCCATCACTTTAGGCAATGGGAAGCAAACCAGTTGCCTCGATTGGCAAAAAGCCACAGCTGCTACCCTGCATATGAGTGTGAGTGGGGCAGACCCTGTCCATGGTCCTGCAGCCCTCCCATGCAGCCGAAACACCTGAGGTCCTGAACGGACAGCACTTTCCTTCTGTCCCACTCTTTCCAGGCAACACAATACCTAAAATATGATTTTATCCATATTAACCCTACGATATATACAGATACAGATAGTGAACAAAAACAGGAACAACAACAGCGTTCCAACAGCGAAGGGTTCTGGTGGTTCTTTAACGGAGTGGAGGGCATTTTCTTTGCATTGTTTGGGTACATATACCCATAGAAGCCAAAGCCGGGTACCAGTTGTTACTATGTTGAAGGTTCATTTCATGAGTATTGTCACGCAAAACATGTTGAATAGAGTAACATTTTTAAATCCAGTTTAAGGGCACATTAATCTAGGCGATTCTGGGATATGGATTGAGCCATTTTATATCAATGCGCGATGTTCTGGACAATAAAGGGGGTGGTGGCAAAAGAGTCTCTTGAAACTAATCAATGACGCAATTTTAAACTACGCATTTTTAAAAAACTGTTACTCTAAGTCTATCTTTGCAGTGTTGGGTATTGTCAAATTCCTATGCCAGATAGACGGCATACAGTATGTCTTTGAGCCAAGTAGACGGTGAGCCTTTTAGTTTAATTCAAAGGTGAAAATGCATTTTAAAAGTGGCCCTTTGGGAAGCCTTTGGCAGCCTTTAGAACTGCGAATGCTTTTTTGTCCTCGCCAAGGGGACTTGCATTATTTAAGTTGCCTTTTAAAAAAGCTTCTCTCGGTCTCCTTCCCCCTCAGTCTCCTTCTCCTGTATGACATTTTTTGATTCTCCTACCGTCTGCAGAGTTTAAATTTAATGCAAGCTCTGGCATAGGAGGAAAAACACCCTCAATTTAGCTGTGCACCAGTCTATCAACTGTTCATGCCAATTCCTGACTATGTAATCACACCACATACTCATTGCCTGCTATTTTGATCTCACCAGCCTGCTATTTTAATAAAGCTATTCTCATTAGGAAAATTTCTGGGGTGTTTTGTGTATCAATTCATTGTGTGCATATAAACACTGAGGAACTAATTTCCTCCTTTGATATGCATCATTAGACAACTAGGATGGCAAATTACATTTCCTTATCATTTTGATTATTATATTTGTTTGGATTAAAGTATCTACATGGGAATTTTCATGAGTACACACTGTCATCTGTAATAGACTGCATTCATTTGAGACAGAAATACGTACAAAGATATTAAATTTTCATGTCAATAGAGCATAATGTGGCAAGAAGGCAGGAGAAATGGACACAACAATTACCCTATGTGTAATACAATTACAAATACAGTGTAAATATTCCAAACATCATGCTTCTTTCACCATAAATTCACATCACAACAGCATGCTATACTAACAAAATTATAATGAATCATTTGTATAAAAAGTCTAATGTCTGTCCTGTTTTAGAAGTGAGCTAATATAAGAAATACTTTTTTTGTGAAGGGGCATAAAAAGGAAATGACAATTTCACCATTGTTTTAAGCTTTTGTCTTGTCTAGTTACAGATACAGTGACCACACCTAGCATATCAAATATGGCTTTATTTAAAGTTGCCATTTTGTGCAACACTTTTCCTCCATAAAAGAAACCTGGACACTTACATTTATATGCTTGTCACATATTGCTAAGGCGTTTGAAAAAGCCAGTGTAGAAAAAGACAAGCAAACACTTGAGAGCTGCTACCGCAAGAAATTCTGCGAAGGTCCATGTGACAAATACACCCATCACTCTTACAGAGGAGACTGCTTCTGTTATACCCCAATGGCTTGCACATCCCATTTTATCCATTCAGTCTGACTAGCAAAGGATAATGTGAACCACTTTCATGGTTTTACATCACAGCGTTCAAAACGCATCTTCAATTAGCTTTCTGGAGACAGAGACAGAGAGGGCAAGAGGGAGTCCTCCTTCATCCACTTATGACATCATTTGCTTTGAACTAAAATGGTGTGCTGAGCTTGACTCATTAACCCGCGCCCATTAAAATGTACAGAAAGATGCCATTCACCACAATGCACAGTGTCAGTGTGGGGATTATAGGCACTTGATCAGCTCTCTAATAATTCCCTCAGTGTTCTATGACGTCCCGTACAGTTAGGCAGGCGAGGGAATCAAGTGCACATAATCACTTTGTTCAGGGAACTGTTTCTAATGTGCTTTTCGACCGTCCAGTTGCTCCTCTTGCTGCGGGGTGCTTGGCGCCGTGTGCACGACCTCCCTCACCTTGCAAGACATCCAGATTGCTTTGCAAGCATGTAAGAGTGGTTATGGTTTTGGTCATTTTGAATGTCATACAAGACGTTCCGTAAGGGACATGTCACACGGCAAGCAAACACTAGAGCCGGAGAAAGGCAAAGTTGAAATCATACAAGTGACACTTACACAAGGTGCATGGCTACAGTCATGTGAGATAAAGGTTAATTTAAAAAATATGTATATTTTTAATGAAATAGAAACATTGGGGTATAGTCTGTACAGGAGGATTTTTTGATTTTTGCGAAGAACAGCCAATCATCTTTTCTGACTGACTGGGGAAGTTAATTTCACCATCGGGAGCGGTTGCCAGGTGCCCAAGAGATGGGGTAGCCAGCTGGCGAGAGGATGCCTAACAGAGGGGTCTGGTTGGAGCGCATGGTGTAATCATCCCGGTCTGAAGACAGGAAGGGGCAGTGCCATTCACAGCTTGGTATGTTAGTGTGAATGATTTGAAAGTGGGTAGCTACTAGAAAACAGGCTGAAGACCCAACACATTGTATAACTCTCTAACTCCTTTTATACATTTACCACATAAAATAAGCAGAAGCACAGTCTTTCCAAAGTTTCAGTCAGCAAACAAATATAAACTAATTTGGCTGTGTCCTCAATCCAGTCTTGCCAGGCACTACAAATTCTGGGCAATAAGAATTCCACTTTGTATAACATAAAGGGATGCTATAACTATACCATGGTGTAATTATACTGTAGTTCTGTAGTGTGTTGCCCGCTAGATTTTAGTAATTATTATATCACCCACTCATTCCCAGCAGTGTGTACAAGGTTGACATTTTTTTTCAGGATCCAGACCGGAACTTCAGTAGTTATTCAGGTAGCTTTTAGAATCTGTCTGCACAGCCACTCCATTGCACAAGACAGAGGTGTTCTCAGGCCCTTTATAAACTAAATGTGATAGAGCACGTCATTCACGTATCACTCACAGCAGGTAAAGAATTACAGGATTATAGGTTTAAAACGCTGTCATGCCCATCTGGCTTGCTTTTGCTGGAAATTGAGAGAGAATATAATATAGTAAATACGCACTGCTAGGGCCATGCCCTTGTCTGGTTTGTTGGTGTGATGTATATATCTTTTAAAACAAAATTTAAAATTAAACAACATAACAAAACTAATGTCTACTGTCAAAATTCCAGTGTCTTTGTTTGTCCCTTCTAAGAACTGCATTTATTGCCATTTTTAAATGTGTGTTTTATATCAGACTTTAATCTATAATTCATATACTAATATAATAACATGTAAAGATCAATGTGTGTTTGAGGCCCTGTCAGATGAACCAGCCATTTTATCAATATTTTGTCCCCCTCAGATCAACAACAATGTTGTCGCACAAATGTGGGAGTGTGAACAGCAGTTCAAAGAGAAATCGTTACATTACTTTTTGTACTGTATCAGAAGAATTCAAGATGACATATAAAAACCAGGTCCGTCATCCTGAATCTGGAATTCTGGAATCCAAATTCCTTTATTGCCTTTTCTTCCAGACACTTCACTGCTCAGTAGACAAATCCAAACTCTGTCTGTCTGACATCCCATTGGAATATCTGGCCTCTCCAGTTAAAGATATGTTGCTCAGTGGAGCATAAACACACTCTGCTGACTGGAGTGGGGGGAGGGGGCGGGGCACTGCAGTCGAGATGGTACACGGTAGGTGTCCTATCGATTGACATTAAGAATGTTTTATGTCGCCCAATTAACTTTCGCACGACTCTCAGATAGCCCTAATTAACATTCTTGCAATGGGCGGGACATATTCTGTGGTATTTCACAAAATAGTGCAGCTGCAAGACACCATTTTTAAAAGCAAATAACTACCAAAATTGCTGCACATGATTCATGATATGGGTTTTAAGCAAAATGGATGTTATTGGTCTTTATGATACCTTTGCTTCAAGTAGAACTGCAATTGCACATTGTTTTTTTTTCCTTTTGCAGTTCAGCAAAAACTACACTGAGTTCAGCGTAGCAAGCAACATGGTAAGCGTTGCAGTGCAGCTCAGCGGTTGTTAAGGTAGATCCTTCTCAGGCTTCTTCACTACACATAATTGATGAATCAGGCTATCAATAAAAGCCAGGTCAGGTGGCTATCGATGAAGGAGCTGTTGATAATCAACCATGGCTGGCTTCTTAGCGGTGCATCCGTTTCATCACATCAGTGCGTTGGTGGTGAGCCCGCTGCAGTGATGATCCCATGTGGGATTGGGTCACATGACTGCGGCGGACTGGACATGCTGAGCAGCTGCCCTCGACACATTGCGAGTGCTGCAGTGTCTCCTGGGATTCATGCCATCAGCGCATGGAAAAGCAACTTGGGCTGTAGCAGGGAAATATAAAAACCTATTTCGGTATTGAAGGCCTGGGTTAAATGCAAACGTATATGCATCTAATTGTGCTGGATCTGCGGAATCCATGCTATTTTTTTTTATCCTGTATTAAAATTTTCTCGCATTTTTGATTATAATCTCAGGGCTGTCTAATCACAGAAATTACCTCTATCAAATTTAGAGAGTGCAGACCAGCATGTGCCTCTTCCAAAGGATGTTGGTTGTTTCGGATTAGACCTTCCCTGTATCTAAATTTGCAATGTATCCAGTCTCTTTAAAATTATTTATTAATAATTGAGGTATTTCATCATTGTTTATCATCCTAAGTAATATGATTGGCTCCATTAGCACAGACAATAAAATGCTCTTGACACAGTATGCTAGTAATGGAGAAGAATGGTGTACATCTAGCACACTAATGCAAGGCAATTGGGCTGGAGCCATGCTAGTTCTTCTTTAAAATGAAGAACTGTGAAAATAAAGTATAAAGTCTAACCTCTAACTGAGTCACTGTAATGTAAGTGAAGACAAAATACAGATTGGTTCCATTTGTTTGTTCCATTAAAATGGAATGTGTCTCTGTTACAATATGGGCAATAGTGCGGTATAGTGGTTATTGCCATTGCCATTGTAATTAGAAGGCATTACAATAACAAAATTTCCTGCTTATTTAATGTTTAGTGGAAAATGTAATAAATTGTAGCTTTTATGAAAGTGAATACATAGTAAACATTATTTTTAACAGTTTAAAAGCCTTTACATGCAGACTTAATGTAAAGAAAAGAGCTCTGGATTAGAATGAGGTCATGAGTACAGCTTCAGCTATGAGAAAATTCATATAATATCCACTATAACTATTCATAACTATCTGCTTTAGAGCCATCAGCGATTAACCATTATCATGGAAATCTGATTTGAACTGGTGTACTGGTACAATACAAGTGGCCTATATTAGTAGACTAAACATGACTTTATTTCCTTTGTGTTCTGCACACTGTCTCTCTGCTGCAGTTTGACCTAAATACAGTCACTACAGGGAGGGTGAATAATGTCCATCCCTTCTGTGCACAGTAGGTTAATAAATTACCTTTTATTCACTGTAATTTTTTTTCATAGATTGTCTTGTGAGAAAAAGTGCCAGAGTTTAATGCTTCGCAGTTTAAATCTTGCAGGTAAAAAAGTAAACAGTTGATATCGCTGACAGCTGATGGTGACTGCATTTGGTTCAGAATAGGATTCATTCAAATTAAAAGAACATTGATGGGGTTGAGGAGATAAGGGGATTAATGAATCATGCCCCAGACTGAGAACTAACTGGTGATGCCAGTTAAGTCATTTATCATTGATTTGACCATCTGAAGGGCGAATGTAACGTGGCAATAATTATCAAGTTTGAAAGAATTTTGTGACATGATTTGAAATTTTGATAATAAATTTACTAGTCCTCAATAACAACATGCCTTCTCTAATGTGTGGCGCAATGTAGTTCAATTCAAGGAACACTGGATCTGTCACAGCAGATGTACTCCAGAGGTCGCGCTAGGATTTTAAACTTCTGGCCAGAATGTCCGGAATGATTACAGTTTGTCGGACGTGATAAAAAAACGGCCATATCTATTTTCATTGTATGTACGACAGGCAGGTGCATTTAATGATGTAGCCTAACAACATATGTTACAGCATAGTATTATATTTTGGACTGAAAACTATTTGAAAATAAAGGAATAATATAAAAATGTAATATAACAGCTTCGCCTTGCACAAGCGGATGAATTACATTAAAATCGCGCATTTTGTGTGCGTGACTGCGTGCGTAATGTTTTCTCAACAACAGAAGCGGTCTTGATTTTGCATCATTAGTTTATTAGAAAACTATTAAACTATAAATGCTATTTTCTTCAGAATAGCAAGCAATAACCTCATTTTGAATAACGATTTTAACATTTCTTTACTCCAAGGCAAATTGCAGAGTTGCGGAAGATGCTATAAGGAAAAGAGCCAGCAACAACACGTGACAATTGGGATCCGACCTAACGTTAACGAACAACGCTTTCGGGAAAGTCAGACCAGAACAGTAGTGTTGTAGTCGAGACCACCTAAACCGAGACCGAGTCAAGACCAAGACTTTGAGGTGACGAGACCGAGTCAAGACCAAGACTGAGGGGGGGCGAGACCAAGACCAAGACCGAGAACCAATGGGCCGCTGTCCCTGCTTTTTTTTATTTTTTATTTACATTTATTATATCGGCCCCAAGGTGCGTCGGCCCACCGGGAAAATGCCCGGTATGCCAGATTACCAGTTTAGCGCTGTTTCCGTCCACTAAACCTATAAATCAATGATATTAAATAGTAGCATATTTTGTCATCTGTAACTAGTTTTCCGTGGTGGCCAATCAAATTTCTGTGGGGGCGGGTGCCACCACATGATCCCCCCCCCCCTGGACACGCCCCTGGTCTTGACCGGTCTTGAAAAAAAATCCGAGTCCTCTTCATCCGAGACCGTGACAAGACCGAGACCAAATGCAGTCGATTCCGAGACAAGACCGAGACCTTCAAAATATGGTCTCGAGACCAAGACCGGTCTCGAGTACTACAACACTACAGAACAGTGTAGGCTATTGATTTAATAAGGGAAAAAAATGCTGATTATATCAAGCTTATAGCCTATTAAGTTCAAGTAGCCTATGCCTAGGCTACTGACAGTTAAAAACGGCCTTTTCATAACTGGCAAAAAAAAAACGAGCAATCCATATAGGCTCCTTTCATTTGCGACGATGCTTGATTTCATGGAAGTGAGCAGCTGCTGATTTGAAATCGAATGTCTCGTAAGTTTTAGTGCAGCTTGAGGCTACGCATGAGTCGCGTAGCTAACCGTCTCCTCCTGCAGGCGGCTTCTGAGTGCGGTTTTGATCCGGTTTTGGAGCGAGAATCCCCACTCTGCTGGCACACTTGACACGGGAATGACACAGGCCATCTTTGCCACCTTCGCCCAGTCAGGATAAATGTCGGGAAATTCTCGGATCAAAACTTCACAGGCTGTTTGAAATCGTAATCCTCCGTAGCCCCGGAGAGCTGTCATCATTGGAATAGCGTCGCGTTTTGCATCTCTGAGAGTAGCGGTGTCTGATTTGCGGTGATAATAGGCCTAATGATAAATTGCCGTGGTTTTGAGTAATTACTATATTGCAAAGTAAAACATTTTTTTTGTTTTTTTACCGGCCCGAATGTCCGGAGGGAATTACATTTTCCGGCCTTTGTCATAAAAAAACGGTCAAAACCGGCAAATGCCGGCCTAACGCGACCCCTGATGTACTCATTCTATTAGAACTGGGCTAAATTAGTGGTTAGAATGGAGGTGGACTTGTCAGTGGAAGTTGTAACTTTCCACGTATCCTTGGAAACCGCAGCTGTCTGCATGACTCATTAAGGACTCTTTTAGACTGATGAAAACACGAGGAGGGCACTGTTGTCATGGCCACTGCCTGGCATTTTCCTGGCATTCTCTTTGGCATCAGGGGGATGCCAGTAAGAGGGGTAAGAACACAAAGAGGACTCCCAGACAGTGCTGGGTGGGGCTGAGTCTTCTGATGTATCAAGTTGTGTTCATTAAACGATTTTCTCACTTAAATTGTGATAGAATATCATATAAAAACATTTAAAATGCTTGATTGTTTAGTTGTGTTTAAAAAGTGAATGATCTGCAGTCTTTCTCTAATTTCTCTAATCCCTCTCAGTCATTTCTTGATCAATTAGACCTGTTAAATGGTCATCAACAGATCTGCATTCTGGAGAATAGATAAGAAAGCAAACTCAATAGATGAGAAATGATTTGAGGTCATAGGAAGGTATTTATTTTCAAATGTGATGTTACATTCTGACTTCAGTCCTTAAAGTTCCCATAGCACTAGTGGGTTCCCTGGTGGCTTTCTCAACCTGGCCACCTAATCCTCTCCCAGTTTAATTGACTCAATAATTCCCACCCTCTCCACCTAAGCTAATGTTTGGTGAAAAATCTGGCACAAAATGGCTGCCATGCATCACTCAGGTATGTCTTACACATTGGTTGGTGTTTAAATGAGTTTCCCCTTTTCACTGTAAAGTGCATTTCAAGGTGAACACACACACATTTAAAATTTATGTTTCAGTAAAAATTAACATTTTTTTCCCAACTGGAAAAAATGGACATGGATAACATTTACGTGCAAACACATACAGTATTTAATTGAATATTTATAATGAATATTTCATGAATTATTGGAGAAAATGGGACATATAGCACATATAAGTACAATATAACTACTGGAGTAAATTTAGTGCATGTATATATTAAAATGATTTATAAATAATGTAAGTTTTTTCTGTCACATATTTCATTGCCCATTCTGCAAAGAAAATACTTTCTTTCATTTGTTATTTGTTACTTTTCTTGGTAAGCCATGAAAAAATATATCTTATAAAAGGTAAAAGCTTTTATACATGCTTTTTAGGCATGGAACCAAGAATATGCCAAGGTTGATCTTTAATAACAATCTTGCCGTTGAGCGAATCTCGACCAGAGAAGAGTCTTCTCTTAATATGCTGGCCAGACCAGTTGGGACTGTGATAAAAGCCATATTGAGATGTTCTGAATCTTTAAGCTGAGGCCATGAGAGTTCAACTGGAGACAAGATTGCTTCCTCACAACTTGACATTAACTGCTATTAAAGACATATTAGTTCAACATGTTAGTGCCAATCACAATTTTGCAGATGAAAATACAAAACATGTTATTGTTTGATGTTAGTACGTCGTTATATATCCATGTACCTACTAATTTTTGCTTTGAAATAGCACATTTGTGGAGATAAGAACACTGAATCAAATACTTTTCTAGAAGTATTTGTACCTACGTCTTAAAAATCTTACTTTCAAAACAGAAATATTCTTTTTTTAAATAAATTTGGCTGTTCACAAGCAGGCTTGAAGATCACAGTAATGTTACATGGTCTTTGATATCTTTTAAAAGAATTCCTTGCAGAGCCTGAGTGATGCCTGCTGAATTTAATATGTTCTGATTATTATTGACCTGCTGTGATGCAGGCATATTGCAGTAAACTGATTTTACCAGAGAACCGCAGAGGAAGGGGTGTCCTTTGGTGCTCAGTAAGATGCCATTGAGTAGGAGACAAAGCAACACATTCCATCCCCTTATCATATACGTACGTACTGCATGTGCTAGCAAGAAGTGAGTATTTCCCCTTGGCATATACAACCCCAATTCCAAAAAAAGGCCGTAATGGCTGTAAGCCATCAAGGGTCTGAGGTATTAAACAAGCCTCAAACCGTCACTCTGCTGCCAGATATGCAGTAGATATGGATGGATCACTTTAAGGGTTGTTTCTCCTGACTCATTTTCCTATTGAACTCTATGGAAAAATAAGTCAGGAGAAACAACCCTTCAAGTGATTCATCCATATCTATTGCATATCTGGCAGCAGAGTGATGGTTTGAGGCTCATTTGATACCTCAGACCCTTGATGACGTACATGATGATTTAGCCAACCATGGATTCCATACTAGTCGCGTGTAATTTACAGATTAATCTAGTCCCACCCCCCAATTCCCATAGAGATCCATTCAAATGCAGAGAGGTTATATTATCGCTTGTAAGAGTACCTGAAAATAAGATTTCAAGAGTCTTTTGATATCCTTTTATACCCAGTCATGATAGCATCACCTGTTTACCTGTGGAATGTTTTTTGAACTTCCAAGTGTTTTTTTGCCCCTTTCCCAACTTTTTTGGAACGTGTTGCAGGCATCATGTTGTGTATATTTACAAAAATCAATAAAGTTGATCAGGTAAAACATTAAATATCTTTTCTTTGTACTGTTTTCAAATAAATATATGTAAAAGAGAATTTACAAATCACTGCTTTCTGCTTTTATGTCTATTTTACATACTGTCCCAACTTTTTTGGAATTGGGGTTTGTATAATAATAATAATAACAACATCACCAATAATAATAATAATAATAAAAATAGCTCCCCAATTGATTATTTTAATGTATCGTTTCACGGGTCAATTAAATTAACAATTAAGTTTCTAATAATGAAGCAATGCGGTTGAACCATAATGGTGAACAAGAGAAAATCATTTGAGCACAGTCAACGGTTACATACTACTGCCCTCTTGTGGTGTAATATGTATGGCAAGCATTAAAACTGAAATAAAGGTGATAATGTTGACTCAATATATCTAGCCTAGATTAGCAATGAAGGTCAAATAACTCAGCCCACAAAGAAGCAAAACTTAACACTTATGTTTTTGTTTTGTTTGATAAATCCATTTTAGGCAACGGTAATTGTGTTATGCATGCATTAATATTTACATTTTACAAGAAAATATATTTTAAGCCAGTTTCTGCATTGAAAATGCATCTCAAGCTCTGGATCAAGTAGGATTAAGCTCTGTAGGATCAGTTTCAGCTTTGAGCTTTTAATGGTTAGAATATGGACAGGGAACCCTGATCCTAGATGTGTGCTCCCACTCTAAGGTGCTTTATGAATATAAAACCTATGTTCAACATATGGCAAGGATGTTTTCAACATATGGCAAGGATGACTTGAGACATATTTTCATACAAATGAACATACTTGCTAATTCCATTTCTGAACAATGGTTTTGGGTATGATCTCAGAAAAGGTGCTGCCTACAATGTCCAAGGAGTGGCAGTGTTTGCTGAACAAGACATGATGCTTTTGTGATACAGGACTTTCTCTGCTAAAACAGCGTGCTGAATCAGGGCAGGATCGTTTCGCATGAACTGTGCTTTGTGGAAATACATCAAAGCTGCACACACATCTCCCGACACAGGGGTGTGCTTTTTAAGGCCACCTGTGCTTACTTGTGGTCTACTTATGAATGGTAAGGTTCCCTCCTTTTCTCTGGACAACAGTATGGTAAAACATAATCAGATCATAGAGATTTAATTTCCTTAGACAAGAAGATCCAAACTCTATTACACGGAATGCCTGAGTAAACCTTAGCATTACGGATTTACGATTAGACCCCAGTCAGTGATCCAAATTTTTGTTTGCCCAAGGAAATGGGCCCTTTATTTGCCTATTGGCAGTAACTGTCAGGTTTGACACTTGCCTTATTGCTGCAGTTCCCTAACAATCATTAAACATTTTCCCATTAGGGATTTACAGGAAGTGCATTTTATCACCAAATTAACCTCTCTCCATCCTTCTCTTTAATTCACACCATGGCTGTCTTCCAAAATTCAAACACTTGTGAACACCATTATTGAGACCCGATTTATTATAAAAAGGAGAATGATAAATATGATAACAATGCCATAATAAGCTATGATTTGTATTAAAGTTATGTCATATATCAAGTGATAAATGGCAACTTTTCAAGAACATAGTGCAGTTTGGTTCAAATGATTGAAACATTTTTTTTCTGTTTGTTGAGCAGTACATACAATGAGCACCATAATTCATTGGACAGTGACACATTTTCTGTTATTTTGGTTCTTAAATGCAAAGGATATGCATCCAAATATAAAAATATATTACTTTATACATTATGTTAAACTGTCCAATATTTTTTGATACTCGAAAATGGGGGGGACTACGTACAAAAGGTTCTATAATTTCTAAACGGTTCATCCAAATATGGATGAAAACACCCTCAAATTAAAGCTGACAGTCTGCACTTCAACCTCATTGTCATTGTATCCTTTCAAACTCAAAGTGCTAGAATACAGAACCAAAATAACAAAAAATGTGTCACTGTCCAGTGAATTATGGTGCTCACTGTATAACATGCACGTGGCATGGCAACACATAACATAACACTACATAAGATGACATGCTTACGTAGTATCTTGAGAAGATGCAGTGAAAAATGCGGTACTTGGTATTTGGTATAAGTGGGGCACTCAATAAAACACTATAAGCTGCTGTTGGTGAATAATTGTGTGACATGATCCATTCTTCACTTAACTTTGACACAACTTTCCTTGTACTGTGGGCATCAAGGGTAACCATATCACTATGGAAAGGAATTCTGATTCTCAAATATATGCACCCTATTTCTGAAACCTTTGTTGTGACAAAAGCATTTTTATTAATGAACATTTTTGGAAAAAAAGGTAACAGAACTAAAAGGACCTTTTAGATCACCATTGTGACTGATGTAAAAAGAAAGTATTGTGTACATCCCTAATGAAAGCACATTTTCAAAGGTCCTCTATGAATTTTAGTATAAGGATTGCAGTTTGTTTGAATTATATGCCATAAAGCCTACACAACACTCACATAATCATGGCATAAGCACCTGTCATTACCAGGCACAACAGTGTATTACAGCTCTTGACAAGCATCATATCACTGTCATAATATAAGCAGAAACATTTAAGCATATTTCAAAATTACTGGTTCAAAGTGATGAAAGTGCACATTATGTCACAGTATTGACATCTATGTTACCGAGGCTTTGGTGTGCTTTGTGAGAAGAAAAAAAGACTTTGTGATTGATTCTGGTTCCAGATTTCTTCGTTGCAGTGCAATTGTACAGTGGTCAAATTTCAAAAGCCTCTGATGAATACATTTCTTGCAATATGGCTAAAATTGTGATGGGGATTCAATAGTTATCCTGATTATAGACCAGGTATAAACAATATATTCCCTTCCTATGATTTACATGGTGAGTGTCCCCATTCTACCGCTCATGGACAGTAATATCAGAAACCCTTTCACAACGAGAGCATAGACGAAATACACTGTCCCCGTGACTCAACGGTAAATCACCTGGTTTAACATGCCTTAGAACATTTTGCTCTCTTCCCAAAAGTGGTATTTTATCCTTTTGTTTTGCCACCTGGATTCCCACCATGGTTCTAATACCGCCAGGTGTGTGCACAGTTTGTTTAGTTGAGCAGGATGGGTGCTAAATGTCAGGAAGCAGTCAGCTCACTGATTAACTGGACTTCAGATTCCCTTCACTGAGCATGTGCAGTTCAACGATACTGTCCATTTACCAAACAGGCCTGTTTTAAAAGGTTAACGGGAACCTACTGTATTGTTCGGAAAACAAACAAATCCAGGAAACGGTTTCGTTGGACATACCAAGCGTTTACTGAACATCCCTCCACAGAGCTTTACCTTGGTTTGTATGTAGTACAAACAAGATTTCATATGATGTGACAATGACCTTGTCCTGATTTGTGTATTCACTCTCCAAAGCAAAGCAAATAGATGTTTTTGCAACCCAATCTGACTTGTATAGAGTTGTATTGTATATTTAACAATACATTTTGTCCCTATTATATATAGTATTAACAACAGCATGACAATAATGATGATGAAGGGTAAGACAGAGCAGCTGCGGTCTCTCAAATGACTCATATTGTGGGTCAGAGATGGTGCTGCCTCAGTTTCTGTGGTCTAAGGTTACTAAGTTGACCAATAATAATAATAATAATAATAACTTATATTTATATAGCGCCTTTCAAGGGAGCCAAGGAGGCTTTACAGAGTGAATCAAACAAACAATTAAATAGAAAAAACAGAAAAGAGAAAATAAGTAAAGTAAAAGTGGCCGGGGATGACCAGAGTTGAAAGGTGGCTTGCTTGAATGTGGGAAGTAGTCTGCAGCTCTCTGATGGGAAATCTTTAAAAAAAAAATCTGTTTCTCCTTCTTGATGTTAAGGCATATCAACTGATAAGAATGAGAAACTTACGTAAAAGCCACATTTTCCATTGCTGAAAAGAAGATATCATTACAGATGGGAAAGTCATTTTTAAAGATATATGTTTTGAAAAGCTTTCTCTGGAAGTTTGATAGGCATAACAGTGCTGTGAAGTATATAGGATAGTCACAGCCAGTCAGCTGACCACCAAAACAGAGAGATACACCAGACCGATGAAGCGAAACAGCCCATGAACGTTTTGTGAAATATCCAGTGCAGGGAAATGTCTTTAGCAATATCAGTCAAACTGCATTTCAGTGTGTGCATGCGTGCATTGCGGAAATTGCTCCCTTTTCAGGAGCTTAACCTATGTAGTGGTAGCTTAGCTTGCAAGCCAAGAGCATAGTCAATCATCAGAGGTGGAAATCCAGGGGACATAAAGTAAAAGTTTTCCCCAGGATTTTACTCCAATCACCTGGATTTGCTAATGAACATAATTCTTCAGGGGACGAGGTAGAACTAATAAGTGAAATCAGCTGGCTGAGTCTATGGGTGGAAGAAACACATGGTAGGACTTTTACTTTCTGACCCCTGGATTTCCACCTTTGTCAATTATACTACATTTTCCTGAAGTGGACCAATAATGTTGTAGGGGAGGAAGCCAGCTTCAGCCTGAACTGGACAGAAATGATGTGTGGTGGTATGACATGGAAAATGGGACATTCAACAGTGTTTGATATAAAGAAAAAGAAAAGCAGACAGGTCACAAAAGAAGCCATAGTCGCATCACCTCAATCGTTCCAGCATGCAAATGTGAGCCTCTGTTTGCGGCTATTTTCTTATTTGCTGTCTGCAGTAAATTCTTTCAAATATTTTGACAAATAATGTCTGTGGGTTTATTATGATATGTTCATTTATATTTAAAAAATAACATTTTGGCATTAGACAGTAGCCTAAATAAATGCTTTACATCTGATTAATGCCACAACGTCTTTACTTTTAAATGCAAATTACAACATTTGAAAGACACAACTTGTGCTTATATTAATTAGTATTGTTCAATAGAATTGAATGTCTACACATATTATTCAGAATAATTCATATGATGTAGCTGCTCTATGTCACACAAAAATACTGTCATCCTTGCCAACTGTGAGGCTTGACCTTATAGACCCTTTCCATAATTGATCATTTCAGTCAGGAAACTCAAATATTGAAAGTTTTTTATTGCTATTAGATACAAGTTTGCTTTGTCATGGCCCTGCCCTTCAGGTGACCCTGATAATAATGTAAATGCAACTTTAAATGAGAGTTTCCCCAGGTAACAGATAAGAGCAGGGGGCTATAACATGGATCAGGTAATCAGACAAGACCAGTAGGCTGGAGGAGATGGGTTGAAGCAAACACAGGAGAGAAAGCAAATGCTATTTAAACATGGGATTTTTAAGAATGCGATTTTTATTCCTAAAACATGTCCATTTTATTTAAAGAATACACCCTGAAATCACTTATCTTCTTCAGCCAGAAATGTAATTTTTATCTGTTGGAAAAGGTTATACTGTGATACTCACATTGAATGTTGAGTGAGGAGAGAGTTTTTAAGTCAAAGTGCTCCTTAAAGATTAGAGAACTTTCTCAATAGTGTTATGCTTTTGTTTGACAAAATCTCAGGAAAATGGGCAAAGTTTTTTTAAGTTTCTTTGTGTTTCATTATGAATACATACAGTATCTGGCTCAGATTCAGGCTAACTGATTTTTTACAGCAGAAACCTGCCTTTGATTGAACTAAGAAATAGAGGTATGAAATGGATAATGTTAAAAAATAACACAATGTACATGGTGTACTGGAAATAAACTCTGCATTATTGAAAGACAAGATTTAGAGTTATTGGATGAATGCATTTGGGAATTTTACAAAAAAAAAAGCAAGTTTACCTTCCTGTTAATGCCTTAGGTTATTTCATACTGCATTTAACTTATTGCCATAAAAATCTCACTTGAGTCTTTTCATCCAGTCAGGAATTATGAATCTCAAATGCAATATTTTCTGTGACGGTCCTGTAAAATCACATTCTGTCATGGGATAAAATGAAGGTCATTGTTTATTTTACTTTAGCATAAACCAGACATGCACTGCAATAATTTTGCGGTCTTATATGTTCTACATACTTAGAACATCTAAATATGTAGAACATCTCTGTTTTGGTAAGATTGCTTCTTTTCATGCACACTTAATGCTTAATGCTTTTTACAACTTTCCAAAAGTTTAGTGTTTACAGTATGGAATACTTTTCTGTGTAGTGTGTAACCTTTTTTCCACTCCAATCCTTTCCATCTCATTAAAATCCAGAATACTGAATGTTCATTTAATCTTTGGTTTGGTTACAAAGAGTGCTTCAGTTCCGTTGGACAGTACCCATAAAGCCTTGTGTGAGATTTTCCTGAAAAACAGAGTACACTAGTTTTGTTCCCCCACCTTCTACTCTCTGCATGATTCGCTGTTTCAACATATTACAGTTTTTTGTTGTTTCTTCATCTTCCCTCAACTCATTATAGATAGCAATAGTCTAAGGGGTTGAATGACTAGAAGATAGAGCCAAACTATTATTTTGTAAAACAGATGAATAAAAATAAACACAGCATACTTCTGTCCGTGCCATCTTTCTATACCTCTACATGCTGAACTGAAGAACTTTAGAGATACTGGGCCCTCAAATGCTGAAGAGAAACCCTAAACTACAAAGACAATACTGTTGGAGCTTCCTGATGGTACCTGATTCAAACTAACACATTTTGACTAGTATTCTTCAGTCACATTTCCCATTGACTTAATTTAGGAAATACAACCTATGCAAAACATGAGGAAATTCACACACAGATATGTACATGTCACGATTTGAAACAGACAAATCCCGTGCCTGAATCCGGACCAGGTTTTTGCAAAATACACCACTCTCCAAACAGTACACCAGACAGAAGTAAGGTAAAAATTATGTTTTATTGTGTACAAAAGTTCATTAAAAATTGGTCACACAAGCTCAATCTGACAGAGGTTATGTCCGTCTGTGGATCCCTTTTCCCTCCCAGTCTTTCTCTCTCCAGTCCTGCTGGACGAAGCTGACCCCTCCCGCAGGTAAGCGTGCCGCCCCACACACCACACGCAATACACACTATCACTCACCCCACACGTAGACACACTGTGCTCATTACGCTACTACAAAAAGGGCAGGCACACACACTCGTGATCACCCCTTCAATAGCCCACCTCGGGGGCTGCCGGCCGCCTGACCTCACAATGCTTACGGGGGGGAGGGGGGCCACACAGACACGGCGGTATTCACATTCATGCAATAACCAAACTAACTATCATTCCACGCCACATACAATCAACATTAAACACGTAAAGAATAAGTGTTATGGAGCCCAACCCACACTGCAACCATAGGAGGACTACCACAATTAAGAAATATAAAATAAACACAAGCCGTCCGGCCAAAATAATCACACATAAATACACAACAGGACAGCTTTTGTCGTCCTTGGTGGTCGTCAACGAGGATTCAAACTGTCCACCCCTCGGGCGAATCACGGGACACAGGCCATCGCTGCACACTGTCGCCCTCGTCACTCGCCGGGTTGGTTAGCCAGGGGTGACCCAACACTACGGGCGCTCGAGGAGAGTTATTATAGAATACAATTTTTTCCCGATGGTTGCCAGACAACAGAAGACTCACCGGAGGGGTGACATGGCTGATACACACAAGCGGGGCACCTGTGATGGCGAGAGCTTCCAGTGGGTTCTGGAGGGGGACTCTGGGCAGATGTAGCTGGGAAGCCAGTTCCGCGTCCATGAAGTTTCCGTCCAAGCAGGAGGGAGGCAGACAGCAGAGAACGGGTGTTAGGGGATTGCTGAAGAGGGGTAACGCTCACCTGCAATCCCCTGGCTACGGGTGAGCGTTGGCTATTAACGGGCAGTTGGCGATGAAGTGGTTGGGATTTCCACAGTAGAGACAGGAGCGGGACTTGATCCTGCGTTGGCGCTCCACAGAGGTTAGACGGGTGCAGTCGATTTGTATGGGTTCGGAGGCATTAAGCAGAGGCACGGGGTCCAATGGTGATGGAACAGATGACAGGAATGACCTGAATGTGGCCTCAGCCTCTCTACAGAGCAAGTGTCTCCTCACCCGTCTCCCTGCCACGGGCGGACAGGTGTCAGTCAATGCGTATGGCCATCTCCACCAGTGTCTCAAATCCGGCAGGCAGTTCGTGGGTGATGAGCTCATCCTTTACGTCGTCAGCGAGACCATGGAAGAAGGCATCATATTGGGCCTCCTGGTTCTAACCGGTGGCGGTGGACAGGGTGCGGAAGTCGATGGCGTAGTCGGAGATGGCGTGAATGTTTTGCGAGTCTTGCTGAGCGAATCCAACTGCATTTGGTACTGTCCCACTCCTTGCCGGTCCAGAACCGTCTTGAGCTGGCTGTTGTCCGCTGAGTCGTACTGTCAGGGTGCAGACAGCACCTCAAAAATAAACCATTTATTGAGGGAGAACAGGCAAAATTGTAGTCAGGAAGCAGAGGTCAAAACCAGGAAGACACGGCAAAAGTACAAAATCGTAATCCAAAGACAAAAACAAAAACAGGCAAAAAGTCAGGAACACAGGGCCGTGTCCAAATCAGCACTCTTCCACACTGTTGAGTAGCCTTGGTGAGTAGATAGGGTGAGAAAGTCGCAGAGTACGCAAAAATTTTTCAAATTGTAGTATATTTCAAACACGCGGATGACACACTTACTTTAGGGCTTTCGCTGAGTACATTCAGGAGCACACTTTTCAAGAAGTACACAAACATTTTGGTCACATAAATATGACGTGAAGCTTAGTTTAAAAAAAATGAGGCGCAGCTTCGCTGACGTTTTCCTTCAAATACAACAAAAACAACACGTGACATGGCAGCACAAGAGTGGGGCGCAGGGTTGCCAGATCTTGTAAGACTTTCCAGCCAAATGGCGACTCGAAACTAGCCAAAATTATAGGCTATTTTTAACCGAAACCAACGTATTTTAAATAGAAATCATCATGTTTTTACTTTTTAAAATAGGTGCGTGCTTTGCGACTTTTCATTTTTACCCGTGACTGCACTTTGAAAGTTTCCCGATTTAGCTGTAAAACCGCGGACATGGCAACACTGGTGGGACGTCTTACAACCTGCTAACGACACTTCCACAGTACGTTTGGAAAATAGTATAGTGGATATTTTTCACGGACTGCTAAACAGTGCACATTAAACAGCACACTTCTGCCAGTGCACTGTTCGCAGGAGACAGGGCGCAGAAGATAGGTCTCTGATTCGGACACAGCCCTGGTAATCAGGTAACAGGAAACAGGAAACAGGGTGCAGGGAAAAAGGCTTGCAGCGCAACAGAGACAAAAATCAACTGAGACGAACTTAAATAAACGCAAGACAGGGTGGAAATTAAATGCACTGACTAACTAGCAAACGAGAAACAGGTGAACAGCAGGGCAGGTGAAACACATGGGTAATCAGGGGCTGAGACGTAAGGCGGGGCGGACACAATGGGGAAGTGAAAACAGCAGCACATGGATGGGAGACGGAAAACAAAAACAAAAACACACTAACAAAAACGAACATGACCGAAACTGAAGTAACAGAAAAACACATAACAGATTTACATACTGACAGTTAGAGTCAAAGAAGAATGTCAAATTAAACTGAATGTAAATTATTATCCAGTATGTTCAATAATGACAGTATGCAATGGCGCATAATGAGAGGATAGTGAATGGCTATCCGCGAGTGGTGCGCAGGAGGTTGTATTGACAACTCTTCTAGAACCATTCCACTTTTCCCCCTGTATACTCAAAGATCAAAGGAAAACCCAAAATCATCAAAGAAAGACCCAGTCACTACAAACCAGCAGTAACTACAATGACCCCTGCTTGCACTATCTGTAGGTTTGTCACACCACTTGTAGCACAGCTGGCTGCTGACACCTACAGTTCACTTTTGAATGGTGTTCCAAGGTCTTTATTCAACATTCACTGTACAACACCATCAATGACACCAACTTGTTCCCCATGACATAGGCTTTCCAACAACACCAAATATGTTTAGCCTGTACGTATATGGAAAACCTAAGGTTACATAATGCTGTTTCAACTTAAGTAGTTCCGGGAGCATTCCACAGAAACAGCAGAATGATTGCAACTGTGCAACTGGGAAATAGCATTGTTTCTTTATCAAACCTTGCTGACTTCCTGCGAGTACTGTAAACACAGTCTGTTCTACTTTGGGGGTCCGATAAGGGGCACACTTCTGCAAACCTCCCTACACCAGAAACACTCAACATGTGTGAATGTGTAGCTATTGGTGCATGTGAGTCAGCTTCCAAATAATGATGCCATCCATTATTCAGGACATGAGTATGACTGACCCTCTTTGCTAATAACCTGAGACTAGCTTGGCAAGTTTATTTTTCCAAGGAGTATGTCAAGGTGAACTATGCAGATAACTTGCTTGTTAACTTGTTTTGTTAACTTAAGCAATGTTATGTCATGATAATGTTCATCATAAACTGAAATTTGATCTGTTTTACAAAATACACTTTTTTAGCTTCGTTAGTTGCAAGATGTTTTTTTTTTTATTATTATTATTTTTGGCATTTTCTCAGCTTGCACCAATTCAATGCCACATCAAAACGTGTGTAAAGAACTGAAATTCCCAAAACTCGCATTAAACCAAATAACATAGATTAACTGAATTTGTAAAAATAAGAAACAAAATAATAAAAATTAGTTGTGTAACATGATTATACAATATGCTCAATGAGACATCATCCTCCATTGTAGATGGGTCTAGAACATTCAAAGCTCAACTGCAAAGGAAGATGATAAACTACACATTTCCTACTGAAAAAAGCTGATGTTTGCACTGACTGAAATCACAAACTTTTTTTTTTTACTTCGAGGGCCAAAGTAGACATCAGTCTATATAATATATAATCTTTAGAGTATTCATAGTTTTGTTTATATACATATACAGTGCTGCTCGAAAGTTTGTGAACCCTTTAGAATTTTCTGTATATTTGCGTAAATTCGATCTAAAATGTGATCACATCTACTTCTATTTTCAGGTACTGTTACAAGCGATACTATAACCTCTCTGCATTTGAATGGATCTCTGTGGGAATTGGGGGGTGAGACTAGATTCAGCTGTAAATTACACTGGTACAGTATGGAACACATGACTGGCTAAATGGCTGTAAGTCATCCAGGGTCTGAGGTATCAAACGAGCCCCAAACCATCACTCTGTGGCCAGATATGGAGTAGATGTGGATGGATCACTGCAAGGGTTATTTCTCCTGACTCATTTTCCTATAAGTCAGGAGAAGAAACCCTTAAATTGATCCATCCACATCTACTCCATATCTGGCCGCAGAGTGATGGTTTGGGGCTCGTTTGATACCTTAGACCCTGGATGACTTACAGCCATTTAGCCAGTCGTGTGTTCCATACTGTACCAGTGTAATTTACAGCTGAATCTAGTCTCACCCCCCAATTCCCACAGAGATCCATTCAAATGCAGAGAGGTTATAGTATCTCTTGCACGGTACCACAAAATATGATATTGAGAGTCTTTTGATATTGATGGGTCACAGACTTCAGGAAGTAACAGCATGCAAAGGATATGTGACCAAATATTAAATATTACTTTAAAAATACGTATGATCCAAAGGTTCACATACTTTTTCCAACAAAGCATTCAATGTTGGATAATTTTGCTCAATAAATAAACTATAAAAGAATAACGTTTTTTGTGTTTTTTGTTGAGTTGGGTTCACTTTATCAAGTTTAGTTATATGTGTTTGTGTGTTTATGTGTGTGTGTTGCCTAAAGTATTATCATAAAAAAGTCGCAAAATATTATGAAATAAAATAAACTCTTGGTTCAGAGAACAAAAATAGTTCTCATAAATGTATTTTTCCTAATAAAACCTTTATCTGCCATAAGATGCAGTAAATAGTAAATACAATATATTAAATAATTTAATCAAGAAAGGGAATATACATTTCTGTATGAATATATAAATGTGCATGGAAATGTTACGTACGGTTGAAGTCGGATGTTTACATACACATAGGTTGAAGTCATTAAGGCTCAATTTTAACCACTCCACAGATTTCATGTCAGCAAACTATAGTGTTGGCAAGTCAGTTAGTACATCTACTTTGTGCATGACACAAGTAATTTTTCCAACAATTGTTTACAGACAGATTATTTCACTTTTAATTCACTATATCACAATTCCAGTGGGTCAGAAGTTTACATACACTAAGTTGACTGTGCCTTTAAATTTTTAATATTTGGTCGCATATCCTTTGGCTTTGCATGCCATGACTTCCTGATGTCTGTGACCCAACAATATCAAAAGACTCAAAAACGGATATGGAGAGGGCTTCGGCGTTCTTGGTTTTGTGTTTAAGTTGTAGGTGCTCTTTGGATTAAATCCGGGGTAGGATCCGTGATAATTAGAAAAAAATAGTAATCCAAGGCAGCTCTACAAAATTAAAAAGCCTTTATTAAATGGCTCACATTATTTAGAATATTAAAAAACCAACATGTTTCGGCCTACATAGGGCCTTCATCAGGGTAAGAACCCTGATGAAGGCCCTATGTAGGCCGAAACATGTTGGTTTTTTAATATTCTAAATAATGTGAGCCATTTAATAAAGGCTTTTTAATTTTGTAGAGCTGCCTTGGATTACTATTTTTTTCTATTTTTTTCTAAATATCAAAAGACTCTTGATATCTTATTTTCTGGTACTCTTACAAGCGATACTATAACATCTCTGCATTTGAATGGATCTCTATGGGAATTGGGGGGTGGGACTAGATTTAGCTGTACATTATGTTGCAACAGTATGGAATACATGATTGGTAAAATGGCTGTAAGTCATCAAGGGTCTGAGGTATCAAACAAGCCTAAAACCATCACTCTGCTGCCAGATATGCAGTAGATATGGATGGATCACTTTAAGGGTTGTTTCACTTTAAAAGTTGTGTAAGTCGCTCTGGATAAGGGCATCTGCTAAATGCCTGTAATGTAGTGTAATATTCTATGGATATAGTTTACTTTCTTCTCAAAATTAAGCATTTAATCTAATTAACCACTTAAAAAGCAATGAACAGAATACACTGTGCAGTGGCTTACATGAAGGCCTTGGTTTATTCCCCTCTGTTCAATGTCTGTTCTTTTGGACTGATGAACAGTACAGATACTGAAGGAAGCGATAAGATTTGTTTTCCTTGGAAGGCGCAGATCAGCTACAAGTCTCCAGAGAGATCTATTTATTGCCATTCTACAACTTGTTAGGGTGCTTAGTACATACTGATCATTCTGAAGCCTCCTTGGAGTTTAATAAATAAAGGGGTGAAAGCAAATGAATGTAAATTGGAAAATGATGAGACTTAGTAATGCACAAGGTGTTTTGTTCTAAACAGAAAAAAAGAACATGCTTCTGCGAGAACTATGCAAGCTGGAATAGGAACTGGGGGTTTCACATTTGTTTTAAAAAAGCAAAACCATTTTAGGTAAACGAGAGCAAACAGCATCCATGTTCACAGCTTTGTTGATTTAGAACTGCCTCCGAACGAGTGGGCAGCCAATTACGCTCCACCTCTTTCAACACACAAGTGAGGCGTACACACACGCACAGTTCACATGCAATACAACTCCAGCTCTTCCACAAAACCTAGAGATACCTAGAGATACTAGACAACGTCATGAGACTGTTACATTGGTTAAAGTATAGGTAAAAAAACAGCGGGATTGAAATTGAATTGGTTAAGAAGTAAAAAGTACATTTGAGTAAAAAAATATCCACATATCCTGACAGTTATATTGTGCACTTGTATATTGATAGAAATTGGAACGGTCTCATGTGACAGAGTATTTTACCTGTTTGTTCATGTCAGAAATGGAGGTAGCGACATACAATATCTGTATACAGCAATGAAGTCTCAAGTACACAGCGTGCTTTTAAATTAACCTACATTTTTACAAATTGCAAGTAAAATGACTTAGTTTCAGTTTATACCTATACAGTATGTTTACATGTTTTGTTTTACATTAATTGTTACTGATACTAAAGACTCTAAACTGACTCTACTGATACTAAAGAGGAGTTTATAGTGAGCACTCAGCCATGAAACAATAATGAAGTCATTCTCTCCCATGTACTCTAGAGATCAAATATTTCTCTATGCTTTGTGAAAAATTCCTCCTCTGATGCAAGCCCACCGTAGCCATAACTCTGAAAACATCCGAATGAGGGCGTTCTGGAGGAGGCATGATAACGATGCACCGGTGATGAATGACTGTGCTTCCACTCAGTGACATCACTGGACGTGAGGAATTTCGAGCCTAACTGCCTCATAGCATGAGTGGGAAAGACATTACACAGCAGTCCCACTGCTGATGTGACGTAGCCTTCACCAAGGCCTTATCAGCTCTTGGGGAGAAACAGGTGTACAGCCCTTCTATGTTTCTCATACTCGTCTACAGATCAGCCTCTGAGGTTTTGCTGTGCTCTTTCAGCTTATCCATGAAAAGGATTTTCCCAAATTCCAAAGAGTCCCTGTGAAGCCCTCATTCTCTCTTCTTATTAGGTGCCAGGTGATACAGGATAGCTGAATCCCCACAGCTTGCTTCATCAATCACAAGGTCCTTCTGTCCATGTTTTTTCTACCCATTTCATATTTTATGTTTCCCCCCTAATCATTTAGGTAGGAATACTGCTCCAACAAAGAAAACAGACAGAAGACATTTGAAGACTAAATATATGATTTCTTGGATTCATTCCATGGGATATCCAGTTGCTGCACTGATTTGATTTGGTAGTATAGCTAATGTGTTTAGCATTGTGAAATTTTTACATTTGTAATATACGGGAGTTAAAAATATCAGTGGCAGTCTTTGCTTTGTCCAGTTATTTTGTTCAGTGAATTCCTAGCTGGTGAATCGTTCTTCTAAAGTCATGATCAAAATATGCAATAGCGTATGTTATAGGCTACTGAACATATCTGACTTCAATATTTAGATATTTTCTAAATATCCATAAAATAACCTCTAACCAAATTGGTTACACAGAATCCTATAAAAAACAACAACATATTGCTTCTTTCAGACACTGCTTCAGACATGATGCTTCTGGCTACAGTATATTTCCTCAAATAGCAATCTGTCAACCCAACATATAGATGACTCTGCACTAATTCATGTTAGACATAATTCATGCTAAACATGCCTGGAACAATAATGACTACATATTGGTAATATGATGCTTAAAGGGGAAGGGATGTTTGACCAGTTTAGAAGCTCTTGGAAAGACCAATTCATTAAACAGGATTTATCACCCAATAATCTTTTTAATTTGATGTCCGACATAAGCTATCGGAAATGGCTCCATGTGCCATTTCACTATAAGTGGTCATACAACTGACAAGAAATGAATACTTTCTAGAGCTCTTAAGCCCCCACAAGTAAAATAAGAAACTGAAGGCCAAATAATACATGAACTAAAAAAAGACCTACATCACAAAATAGCTTCTATTGCAGTTTCGGAAAAGGGACTTCCAACATTGACTCTTGAACGTGACTGCCGGACGTCCACACCCATATGCTCTGCTCAGCGTCTATGATGCAGTCACCTCTAACGACTGTCACGCTGAGTAGCCTGCACGGATGAACTGAGGCCAGCTGCCAAGATCAGCTTCCAACTGCCACCCTTCTGTGCGCATTATTTCCTCTGGCCTGGTCCAAAATGCTCAGAGACCTCTCCTTTCTGAAAAGCAAAGAGAGGTGTCTTGCAGCAGTGCTGTTTTGGCATCAAAGGATGATACCTTAACCCTCATATTATGTTCAGGGTCAATTTGTCCCGATGCAATGTTTGCCATCTCTTAAAACCAGTTAATCTTATTTTTTCACAATTTTTCCTAATTTGTTGGGATTAAATAGTAAACATGCAATAAACATAATCCTATGTTTTCAAACATCCTGTACCAACTCTGTATACAAAGGTGTGGGGTAATTTGTGGGTATCTGTATAAAATTCAAGAAAATATACAACTTTTAATTTTTTATCTCAGATTTTTTTGTGGGTGATTCTGGTGGCACTTTTCCATACATGTTTTAAACTTCACAATCTTTCACTTATCTCAGACTCTAAAATTAGATAGTTCATTACAGAATTTTAATATTTATGGATAAAAGGGTAGTCAATTAGGAGACACACAAAAGGTGAAACAGTCAAAATGAAGCGTCAAAATAAATCATATTACAATACTTTTGTGTCAGTTAAAATTCTTAGGGACAATTTGACCCCAAATATGAAAGGTGTCATAAAATGTCAAGATAATATGAGGGTTAACACACCCATTTGTTGTCAGTGTGTCTATCCCTCGTTTGCAGAAATTGACACATTCATAAAAACCAAGTTAATTATTTGTTTGTTTATTAATTAATTAATTAAGTTATTTAATTCAATTATGCAGCACAGTTTATGAACGTGTAGCTGTTGTATTCTACAATGTACTTAAAAAGCTATATAAACAAAGTCTCGTGGAGGTCTCAAGCACCAAATAATATTTAATATATAATATTATTATCTTCAATAGTAATGCATCGTTGTAATAAAAAGAATCATGTTGACAAATATAAATTTGGCTATTCAGGTTGTCAGTAAGTTTCAGAGGCCTAGATCTCACAGCTGACTGTCAGGCAACGTCCCAGGACGGGAACACGACCCATAAATTTGCTGGATATTAATGTCTAAATCTAATTTCCTATCATTCATGACCTCTTACTGAATTCAGGGGACATTGTATTGTGACATATGGCTTTTGGATGCACTTTTACAGTGAGATTACAGAGTGCATGTGAAAATGAACAGGTGCGCTGTACAACAGCCAAGACCCGATGACCTCAATTTGCCATGCTTGGAAACCCTGCTGAGCATCGCAGCAGCAGGGTACAGGCCTCCACTGTGGCAAAGAGTGTATGTGTTCCTTTCAGTCGACAGCCAGAAACGTGTGGCCTTCAGTTTTCAGTTTGCCTCTGAGTTTTGGGTGATATATTGTGTTTTCACAATTATATTTTTTAAATATACAATATTATGACATTTAAATCATGAATATTTTTATTGCATGTTGTGATTTTTAAGAATGGTACAGATATGTTTGATGGTACAGTCATGAATGTCTGATGGAATATGAACAAAATGAGAGTGCGCCAGAAATGTCATTATCTGGGCAGATTTATTCTCTGCATTATACATAATGCTTTTGCTTTAAAACAGCTTCATCATTTTGAAAATAGACTGCAAATTATCATGCATTACCTGGCATCCGTTGGCTAATTTGTGTGAAATCTCTCCAGCTGCCAGACTTCACAAAGCATGTTTGCATTATCAACATCTTCCAATGAGACAGAAGTTCAGAAGATGTCACAATCAGACAGTATCTACATTTTACTTCCAGTCATGGTATGCATTTATTTTTGATTCTGCTCACCTAAACTAAGCACAAGTCTGTATCTTATTATCTACCTAAAGAAGACATTAATTAACTTTATATGAGCTGTAATTGTCTCCCCAGCTGCCTCTCACTACAAGCTGTCCATCCTAAGCTTGTGCAAAAGTATAACATGATGGGTCTTTAACTTCCTGTGAGATTGTTTGTTTTGTTTATTATAATAATTTTATTATTTATAGAATTTTATTATAATAATATTATCATTTTATTATTTATTAATTCAATTTGAATTATGGTCAGATTGACCCTAAATACCATGAACAAAATCAGATTCATCGCTGTGATTTTTTTAAAACATAAATTATTTCAGTGCTAACATAATACAACTTATGTACCCCATTTGTGGTCTTCCTGTAGAAGTTTCTTTATACACTCAAATGTCTTGTGACATTTATTTCATATGTTCCAAGTCATTTGTAGTACAATTATGTCTTTATCTGTAGTAAAAAATATTATCTTTATCACTCACCCATTATTAGTGTGTTTAAAGTTAAGTTAAAGTAATACGAGATTCCCTTGAACATCAGTTATTTCAGAGCATTCCAAAAACTATGATAGCTTCATCCAAAATACACAGTGAAATAACTCCCATATACCCTGTCTATCTTGTGAACCATTCTTCAAAGGATCTTCCATACTTCTGGACCAACACAAACAAGAGAAAGCATAAAAAGAATGCCGGCAAGTAAATGCATGAAATACATGGTTTTACATTTTCTGCAGAGGGAGTGGTTTCATTTCAAAAACATCAAAATATTAGCATGAATTTGATATCAAATGAGCGTATGGAATGATACATGGTGAATACTTACAAATCCCATGTGCCAGGTATTCTGGCCTGTGGGAAGGTCGAGCCAGATTGTTTAGCAAGTCAGGTCAGAAGACCCACGTGAAATTCTACTGAAAAGCCTAGATTGTGAACAGAACTGATTTTTATATCAGTCCACCAGAGAATGTAGTCTGAGCAACATCTGAGCTAGGATCCCATGGTATAAATCCATTTTCTTTTCAAAATATCCCAACCCTTAGAACATACATTGGGATGTGAGGGACAGTTTATAGAGTCAATATTGCTAAGGTAACAAATGCTGTGGCCATTCTGCACGTGTAAGATATACACATTGTAAAGCCTTAAAGGGATAGTTCGGAATTTTGGACATAATGGGCTCTATTTTAATAAACCAAACGCAATGGTGAACACAAGAGTAAGCGCTTGGCGGTATCGCTCTGAGGGCGTGTCGGCGAGAAATTTGGTAATTTCATGACGGCAATCTTACTCTAAGGTAACTGGATGCTACCAGTTACCTTAGAGTTGCGCTAGCATTAGCAACGTGTGTATGTCCAAAGGAAGGGACAGCATGGAATTAGCTGAAAATGGTTTCCATCAATCAACTACATCATGGGTAAGTCGTAATTGAGACATTATGTCCAAAATTCCGAACTATCCCTGACTATTGTTAAACTGATGTTAGATAATGGCGTATAGTCTTAGACTATTGAGGACAGACAAGCTAGTTATTCAGGAATAATTTCCCAGCTCTAGGCCTAGATCTCACAGCATCGTGTACCATTTTGTACATAAATAAATCCATTCCACAACTTTTGATTGGTGAATGCCATTAATCATGGAATTTTGGAAATGTGTGAGATGTTGATCCACAAAGCAATGTCTCACACATTTTATTTAGCATTTTAGGTTTTACTGCTGTAACTTTGATCATTATCATTCCTGGAACATAAGAAATGGGGGATCTTTTCCAGAACACAGAGGGAAAGAAAATCTCTGTGTTTCTCATGCAAAAATCTGAAAATATTACACAGGAATGTTTATTGATCCACTGTGTGAATAAGGCATGCTGCATGTTTCAGCAAAAGGAATGTGCTCTGTGATCATAAGAAGGCAAGATTTTTCTAGGGGATAATATCCCTGTTGGGAATTTCTAAGACTAAAATAAATATTGTCTATTTTGATAGTTTTGAATGTACTGTTAAAGCAAGCATGTGCAGTCCATCGTATGGTGGACACATTCAGTATAAATTAACTGGCAAAACTTGGATTTAAAATATAGTGTATTCTGTCATAATATTGTGAAAAAATTATTATAGCGATTTGAATGTTTTAAATATTTTATCACTTATTTTCAGCCTACATCTTGAGACAAAGTCCATGGCCAGCTACTAAATTGCACATTGTACATGACTATTTCTATTAAGGTTAATAGAATTCAGGTTGATGGGATAATTTATATGATTGACTTTATTGAATTTCATTTAGTCTCAATAATCATTTGTGGAAGATGGAAAAGTGTATAATCAATGTGTAGTCTGGAGAATATCCGATTTGTCGGCAGAACTGAAGAACAGTTTAAAACAGTTCATACTAAGAGTTTGCAGACCCAGTAATTTGATAATAACCAGGAAAGCATGAGTCAAATCCATTACTGGTAAACTGAAAACTGAACACAGGAGTAAGGACCATTGCATGGGGCAATGTGATGGAGACAAAATAGGTGTGTTCAGATCTATTTTCATATTTTAATGGTGATATTTTGCCTTGAGCACAAATTTTAATGCAGCATGTAATACCTATAATTAGGTATTAGGGTGAGACAAGGAACTGACGGTGCATTGGCCATGAGGACACTTAGCACACATTAAATTCACAGTAAAATGTCCAGTGTTAATTAAACTCTAGCAGTGTTCATTCAACTCTAGCAGTGTACATATGAGCCTGCTCTGGCCAGATTAGGCTCATATGTACACTGCTAGAGTTGAATTAACACAGGACATTTTACTGTTCCCTTTCAGTGAGGGTTTTCTCCGGGCATCACTGTTTCCACCTGTTTGTTGGTGGTGTGCATGCTCTCTGACTCTGGGACTATAGCCCCTGGTTCTGTGTGGGCTGTGTAGGGTTTAACATAGTCTCTGGCTTGCAGACAAGTACATACGTTTCAGCTCCTGCGGTTCTGGTGTGCTAGTGCATAGCAATTACCTGAGAAGCAGAGCTGCCTAATTCACAATTTGGGAGAAAATGAGGAAGTACGGGCTTTGAGCAAATTTCTCCTTATTTAAAAATGTTATGCAATTCTGTAATTTGTCATTTTCCAGTACATGGAAAGAATTGAAATGGTACTTTCCGTTCTCTTTTGCAGAAATGTAGAGATTAAAATACGAAGTCAATAAAATCAAATTGTGTATCAGCGATTTCAGGGAAAACTCCTTTAAAATACGAAAATGTGAAGAGGGTTCACAAATTAGTAGTGATAAAAATCTGTGTCAATTGTTTATGAAACTGACAATGATGTAAAACACTGACTGAATTATCATTTATCATAATTTATTTGTATAAATAGCAAACAATCAGCAGCCCAGGTCTAGTGGGGTGCTGTACCTTTTGCATTGCGCTGTCATTGTTTTTATTCCATTATTCTCTCACTGCTTTGTTCTGTGGTTCTACAAGAAACACAATCACCTACGCTACACTACACCGTCCCCCTTCATAAAACAAATAAATATAAAATTAAATTCCTGGCTTGAAATGAGGTAGTAGTTGGGTTGTAACCTTTTCAATAACATTTTTGACATCACACCTTGCACAATGACAGTGTTGTCTAATTAAATCAGACTACAAGGTAATGAATGATGTTTATTGAAGCAGGGCAATATTATAAGCAGAGAACCAAACAAATTAATGTATGTCTGTGATCAATCTAGGCACAGAAAAGATCATACAGAGTAACCCAATGTAATGCAAGCTTTGGTAATTAAGTTGCTTGGGAAACAAATTTGAACGTCAAGTCAAGTTTTAAGGATATTATTCAGTTATCCACAAATATGATTATACACACTGTATGCTCTACTTCAGTACTTTAACAGAAATGCATGTGAACAAAGAGACAAGTCCCACTAGCCGTAGTCTTATTCTTTTCTTCCTTACTCATGATATTTGCATCCTTGCAGGTAGGCACAATGATGTTGGGGGATTCCCCCAAAATTAAGTACTTTCCCCTTTTTAGGGAAATAAGTACCTTTTCCCCTTTTAATTAAGTACCTTCCTCCCCATCAATCAATCTTAACCCTTGTGTGGTGTTCGGGTCTGTGGGACCCGTATTCAATGTTTATCAAAAAAAAAAAAGATACAATTCATAATTTTTTCAACCTGAGACTCATTGGCCTTGGCTCATTTTCTGTGATAAACATGTAAAAGAACACAAAAATCACATTTTATCACAAAAAACAAATATCACTTTTATTGATAAATGTGATCTAGCAGAGGTAAATGGTCAATATTAACCATATATGCTGTCTATATTGCTTGTAATTGAGATAAATTCAATATATGTGAAGTATTTTTACGTAAATTGTTATGCCTTTATTGTTTTAAAAACCAAATAATGTTGTGGGTCCACCAGACCTGCGAACACTGGGTGAGTAACAAAAACATGAACACCACACAAGGGTTAAGCAGGTCTGTCTTTTCACACATTAAGAGCCTGATTTACTAAGACCTTTAGTAAGGTCTTAATACATTTTGTAAGACTTTTAAGACCTTTAAAACCTATTAGCACACACAAAACTAATAACACAACCAATGATTGGCGCAAAACAAACACCATGACCAATCATTGGTCATGCCATTGCTTTTGCATGTGCTAAAAGGTTTTGCACACGCTAAAGGTCTTAATAAATTAAGCCCTAAGTATTTTGCTTGTGCTCATAAATACATATCAGCACAGGGCTTTTCCTTTATATCCACCTGAATATGAAAATGTCTATTGTCCATTGGACTGAATAAAATAATTTAAAAAGCTAGCTCCTACATAGGAGTGGCTCTGGCGTCTGTTGATGTTGTAGTTGAGAGCAGGGTGCAGACGAAGACCAGGGCCATCATGCCAAATAGTCTGCACTCTCTCCACCCTGTGCTGATGAGCCTCCTGTCCTCTTATAGCTGAGAAGCTATTACACGCTTACTCCCAAGCTTACTTCCACTGAATGGTAAGCGTTCTTTCATACCTGCTGCAATTCACACCTTTAATAACACAAGGGCAATGCCTACCGGTTGACCTTCTTGTCATGGTTTTGGACCTTGTGGTCCTATGCGGTCGTGTTCCTCGGTGGCCACGCGGGGGCGCTGCCCTGTTTGTGGATGCTTGCTCCGCCCTGCTGAGTTGGGGGAGTTCTGTTAAGCATTTACACCTGTCGTTGTCACCGGAGAGATGTGTATAAGCCTACCGTTCTCTTCATTCGGGGCTTCGACATTTATTGTTAATTGTTTTGTATGGTGGTGTATGTTTGGCTGTGAGTGCTCGTACCATTTTGGCTACTCGCCCATTTTTAACGTCTCTTGGTGAGGCAGGGCTTATTTCTTGCTGGCTTACTAGTGGATTATCTCGTAGAAGTTTGGGACTGTAAAATCTCTGCTCTAGTTTCGCCTGTGTGCGTTTTCCTCCGTGTATGGAGATTTGGGCGATGGTCGGAACTGTGTTCTGTTCGCCTCTCGGTGCATGTCGTCTCATGTGAGATCTGGCGTTTCGCTTCGGCTAGGTTGCTTAGCTTGTAGAAGCGTAGAGTAACTGTTCTTTGTTCCTTTTCGCCGGTTAATGGTTTTCTTATGGAGAGACCTGGCGTGTTTGCTTCTACTGATTTCCGGGTTACGGTAAGCCAGTTGGTAGCTTGGTACGGTTATTTCCTGTTGTCTCCTTCTCATGGGTTACATTCCCCTTTGTTGCGAGTCGGGGTGATTATTACTTATTCCTTTACTGTGAGGCTAGGTCGTGTGTTTATTTAAGTTCGCGGAGTCTTTTGGTTAGTAAGTTTTGGGACGACGGTGTTCCGTCGGCTCACCTGTAAAATGTTTCTCATGTGAGATCGGGTGTTTACCCAGGTATGTTTGCTGCATTAGACTGCGAACTTATTTGGAACGTTAAGTCGCTGTTCCTGTTTGCCTCGTAACCTTTCTCCTTATTAAGAGGCTAGGGCACTTGTTTGATTAAGTGTGCGTGAGTCTTGTGGATTAGACTGCAAACTTATTTAAGTAGCCATGGAACGTTAAGTCTCTGTTCCTGTTTGCCTCGTTATCTATCTCCTTATTAAGAGGCTAGGGCGCGTTTGAGCTAGTGTGCGTGAGTCTCTGGTTAGTAAGTTATGGGACGACGGTGTTCCGTCGGCTCGCCTGTAAATGTCTCTCCCTCTTGGGAGATTGGGTGTTTGCCCAGGTACGTTTGCTGCATTGGACTGCGCGTAAATCTGACTAGTCTTAGAACGTTAAATCTCTGTTCTTGTTCGCCTAGTTTCATTTCTCCTGTCTGTGAGGCAGGGCTTGTGCTCGTGTTGAGTCTGTTTAACCCTTGGTTAGGGTGCAGCTGTCCTTCATCGTTTGTGCTTTCCTTCTCCGTGGATAGGAGATGTGGGCGATGGTTCGGAACTGTAGTTCTGTTCGTCCTTCGGTGCAATTCGTCTCAGGGATACCTGTTGATGATGTTGGACATGTTTGCGTGTGACTGCGAGCCTTGAAGCCGTGGAACGTAATTATCTGTTCCTGTTCGCCTCGTTACATTTCTCCTGTCTGAGAGGCAGGGTTTATGCTTGTGATAGTCAGGTTAGCCTTTGGTTAAGGTGCTGCTGTCCTTCATCGTTTGTGCTTTCCTTCTCCGTGGATAGGAGATGTGGGCGATGGTTCGGAACTTTAGTTCTGTTCGTCCTTCGGTGCAATTCGTCTCAGGGATTCCTGTTGATGGTGTTGGACATGTTTGCGTGTGACTGCAAGTTTTTAACCACGGAACGTTGGATCTGTTCCTCTCGCCTTCTCACACTTTCGTATTATTTTGCTGTGTTTGTTTGTGTTTTATGTTGTTTTTACGCTCCCGCCCGTTATGTGTCTCGTTTCCGAGACAGGGCGCGTGTTTATTTCCGGCTGTTCTGTTCCCTGTCTTTGCGCTCTACTGGGCGATTGGCAGTGGGCCGGTTAGTAGCGTTGTGTGTTCCTTGTCTTGTCTCCTCCCTTATCTGCGGGTATCCCGCCTTAGTGGCCTAAGGGCTTAATGATTCCCCTTGCTGCGTTTGGCTCCTCCCACCTCTCACGTCACGCCACATTACACTTCTAGATAGATTGACTGATTGTTTTAATGATTTTTTTTATTGTTTTAATGATTTTAATGATTGTGTTGGTCTGGTATATTTATATATTTTTTTATTTATTATTTGTTCTTTTTTAGCATTGTTTGTGATGTTTATTGGTTTTTGTGTTGCTGTAAGACAACCCAATTTCCCCCTGGCGGATCAATGAAGCATTATCTATTTTTACAAAAATATCCTGAAGTGAAAATGGCTGGAATAGCAATAGTGGTAGTGAGCTTTCATTAGGCACATTATCAGGCAGAAGTGTCTTTGTGTTCATAAAGTGAAGAGCATAAATGTCTTTTTCCAGGTCACTTTTTTGTTTTTAAGTAGATGGGCCTTGGGCTATGATAAAATTAAGTTGCTGAAATGAAATTTTGAACCAGCATTAAAAATAAAAAAGGTTCACGGTTGTGCAGGATATCATCCAAGATTATTGATAAAGTTCTGCTATGCACAGCAAATTCCTTGTGACACTGAATAAAATATTTGTGAAGTGTTTATCTCCTCAGGTGGTTACAGAAAGCAGCTTCCAAGTGATAAAAGTGATGATGTGTACTAAGGGAAATGTGTTGGGACACACATTTATGTATAGATTCCAGTTTACTTGTTCACACTCCGTGAAATTGTTTAAAAACCTCAGGAAATGAAGCGTGACCATTCAATAGCACTTAGTCATCCTACAACCACAGTATACATCATACAACAGCTGGGTACTCCTGCTTCATCCTCAGACATAGACCTGCATTCCATTAATATGTGTCCTTAACTTTAAACCACAGTTTAAATTAAAGCATCAGTTTTCTAGCAGTTTGATGAGTGTGGTGATCAGGAAAATGATAATCATTAAAAATAAATAAATAAATAATATATATAAATATATACAGTATATATATAATAAAGTAATCATTTTTAATATTTGGTCGCATATCCTTTGCATGCCATGACTTCCTGATGTCTGTGACCCAACAACATCAAAAGACTCTTGATATCTTATTTTCTGGTACTCTTACAAGTGATACTATAACATCTCTGCATTTGAATGGATCTCTATGGGAATTGGGGGGTGGGACTAGATTTAGCTGTAAATTACACTGGAGTGTAGTGTGGAACACATGGTTGGCTAAATGGCTCTAAGTCATCAAGGGTCTATCCTATCAAACAAGCCTTAAACCATCACTCTGCTGCCAGAAATACAGTAGATATAGATGGACAACTTGAAGGGTTTCTTCTCCTGACTTATTTTTCCATAGAGTTCAATAGGAAAATTTGTCAGGAGAAACAACCCTTAAAGTGATCCAATTATGTTAAACTGTCCAATATTTTTTGATGCCCGAAAATGGGGGGGGGGACTATATACAAAAGGTTCTATAATTTCTAAACGGTTCATTCAATATGGATGAAAATACCCTCAAATTAAAGCTGACAGTCTGCACTTCAACCTCCTTGTCATTGTATGCTAGAGTACAGCACCAAAATAACAAAAAATGTGTCACTGTCCAATGAATTATGGTGCTCACTGTATATATCATCTCCCTTTTCATCACCGTCTCATGTATCTTGCTACAGTAGCTTGCTAGCTAGCTAAATAGTAAACATTACCAAATTTGACCCCCTCCTTCCCCTGCCTTTTCCTCTCCAAATATTTCCTTTCTGATGTACTGTATGTAAATGTATTAAATCTATCTATATTTGGCATGATATGCATAGGACTGTTAGTATTGGCAACTGTTGCCAAGCTATAAGCAGTTGGTTGAAAGATATTTTTTCAAATTTATAATGATGTGGGGACATCCAGGGGAAAATAACCACAATGTCTAGCATGACTACATGACTCAGGAGGACAGGGGTGGGCAATCTTATCCGAAAAGGGCCGGTGTAGGTGCAGGTTTTTGTTTTAGCCCAACACTGCGACATCTGAATCAACTAATTAACTAATCATGGTCTTCAATCAAGACTTCTTACTCAGCATTATATTTCATTGTGATGTAATTTTACCATAGACTGTTGGTTTAATGTTCATTTTGAAAAAAAAATGTTCTCCTCAGTGACAAACCAAGTACTCTTTGAAGTGTCCTTATATTCTTATAAACCCCAATGACCATTGAAATTAGACACCACGATCTAATAATACTCATTTTAAAAATACTTTATGCTTGTGTAACATTGTTTTATACAGAGTTTTTTTTAACTTTCTTTCTTTTGCCATTGTTCAGGTGAGCAATGAAGGAAAAACATTCACAGCATGTTGAATTAAATCACTTCTGACAGTTAATTCACAGTTCAAATGAAAGTTAATATTAGTCGAGTAGGGGGCTAGGCTAAATATCACCTATTAGGAGTTGAATATACTGTACAAGAGTGGATTTTATACTCAACATTGCTCTGTTTTCAGTAAGAGCTGTAATATGATCTGATATGATCTTCTCATTTTATTAACAAATAAGAAGTGAAAGTGTCAAAGTTTGAAAGTCAGAGTCATTCTCATTAGTCTCTCAATGGACTGTTGGAATGTTCTTTCCTGTGGATAAAGTTGGATTTGTTTTAAGTTAAGAATGCTCAAATTGTTTTGATTGGCTCCATACAAAGTTGGTGACTAAATTCCAGTAACAATGCTTGCAAAAACAAGTAAGCTCAAGCTGTTTTATGGATTGAAATCCTGAGTATTTAATATCGTAAGTATTGTAGCCTTCATACAGAAGATGCACAGGATTGTTAAATCTGAATATATCTCCAGAAAATGTAATATCTGATCTCTAGGACCAAAAGCTGTTTTGGTAACAGAAAATGTTTAAAAATGGAGCCAAAAAATTGTTAATCGCAATATGTGATTTTACTACTGTAAAGATGTGGATGACAATAAAGTGTTTCACGAAACAGCTAGATATAGTTTGCTTTTCCATTTCAGGGTTCATTAGGAGATTAGGAGATTCACAAAGCAGTAAACTGTTTCATTACATTACATTACATTCATTTAGCAGACGCTTTTATCCAAAGCGACGTACAGTAAGTTATTAATTAAGTCATTAATTACTCAGTTAGTTATTGACTGATTTTGCCCTCTCTGTGCTGCAAAGCAAGAAATCAATATTCTCCTGAACAACTGCTTTTAGATGGGTGAAAACTGTCAATAATCAATTTATACAAAATCATAAAATGCTTAAAGAAGCTCAGCATTGCCTAGTATAACCATCACTCTAATTAATTGTTTCTAAAATGCCTTTTTAATTAAGTACCGGTTTTGATAATTTTTTCACTGGAATGACACCTAATCTGGTACAAATGTACCATGTTCTTTTTCCTGAGGTCCTCAGGTTTTCCCATTAAAATTACTGACAAACCACTATATATAAACTATGGTTCAAATTCTTTTTAAAGATAATATTTCAGTATTTTTCATGATGGCTTCTGGAGTCAATCAGCTTGGACAGTACTTTTCACCAATATTTCAGATTATATAGATGATGAATCATGACATTTATTCATAATTATGGATTGTGATTTTTGTAAATTGACAGCATGTGTTCATTTTTTATAATTTTTTAGCAGTAGTTAATAGGTAAAGTATTTTTTTTAATTAGCACATAGTCAAATTACAGAAATGCAATGACAAACAAAATTTCAAGACTTACCCCACCTGACAAGTATGTGTTGATGTATGCTTTCCAATGGAAAACTGAAAATGGCTCAGAGAACAAAATCTGCTTTAACAATGAATTCAAATTACTTGTTTTGCCTATCTCTGCTTCTCTTTCTGAATGTCTACCCTTGGACCACAACATTATGGCAAATAAAAACCAGATGCCAGGTGGTGGAATTTGATTTGTGGGCTGTGTCACTAATGGTTTCGTCATGGAGAATGTGACACTTGTGACCTGCTGAGGAGCTATTACACGCTCACTCCTCTTCATTCCCATCTGAACTTACGTCCCTTAAAACTGATTTCCATATTTCTTCATCACAAGTGATTTGTTTTCTTTGACCGCAGTCAAGCTGGCTTTGGCCTCTCTCAATCTTCTTCCTGGCTACTGCTAAAAGTCCCCTTTTAATTTTCTTCAGGGGGTCCGAGGCAAAGAGTGAGGGATGATGAACTGGTCTGTCTGCAGGGTGTCTCCAGGTCCAACTGTACTTACCATGCCCTTCTGGACTCACTAACCCTTCAAAAAAAGGTACAATTTCACTGGTAGTTGTCTAAAACAATATATATTTTTGGAGTGTAAATAAGCTCTCCAGGAATTTCTTTCTGTTTGTGGGGATCATTGTGAGGCCACAGTGATGCATGGTCTCAGACGCCATATATTGAAGAAGTGCTTTGGAAAGTGAGTGCTGATGACTCAAACTCAAATTACTTCAGTTTTTCTTTCTTCCAAGTCAGGCTGCAGCGGCCTCCCCGAAGACTGTTGCTAATGGTGCCGGGAAAAGCCTTTCCTGAAAAACCCATTGCTGCCAAATGTGTGGCATAGTCTCCGCACATCCTCACCGTGGAGAGGTCTTTGCTGATAACAAGCATGTAATCTTGCAGAAATCCTACAGTCTTGAAAAAGTACGTCAATAGTTTGGGCTTTGGCAGTAGCTATAGAAGCACAGCAATTATATCTTGAAACCCATGACTGAGATACTTGCATCAATGTATTCATGTATCGGCAGGGACAGCATTTTTGGTTTCAAGGTGAGAACAAATACAAATGTATACAATACAAATTCAAATGCATGGTTTTGTGGGGTTACACATCAATGCCAATATTTTTTGGTTATTTACATTCGCAAGTTAAAAACAGTTTCTATTTAATGAATAAGGCTTAGTTTTACTGTCAAGTTGTGACAGAGCACCCGCTGGCATCAAAACAGATAGTATATACTTGTGAGCGTATGTAAATTAATCACAATGCACATCATTTATGGATTGTTATAGACTATTTGTGGGGTTAATCATGTTCTGAATCAATATTAATACAAGTACAGCTACTTGACAGCTACCAGTGAAATAAGTGCTGAGTGGAAAATTTATGTGATCACATCCAAGAACATTTAACTCACGATAGCCTTGAAACAATGCCTCAAATTTCAGCTCCGCCTACACAAAAATATCCAGATTTTTTTGATTCATTAGCAGGATTTAACAAATCACACCCATTTAATGTAGGTGGACCTCACATCAGTGTCAACCTGGTCAGTCTCATTGGACCGTAATGTTATGAGACAGACAAGTGTAGGCTAGTACTGTAATTACTTATATTGTTTATTTATGCATGTTCTGATTGAAAATTAAAACTTTACAAAACTATCCTTTGGTAACAAAATATGACATATTTCCTAATGTATTCCATCTGTAAAACCTGCAAGTTTTTTTTTTCTTCGGTACCATTAGGTCATTGAAACGACAGAAACTTAATTGAATTAGCCTACCAAAAGTTAAGAACAAAACATAATGATCCAATATTACTTGGCCGACCTTTATTACATTAACTGAATTTGTTACAGAACAACTGTACATTACAGTAGGGATTGTTCGCACTTTTCGTTTTTACTTACTAAAACGCTCTACTCCACAAGGAAATTCAGAGACGCTTGTGGCGTCCACAGCTCAACAGTTAAAAATGCAGCCAACCACCAGTTCACAGCCAACGTAGGGGCTTTATGACTGGCTGGCGAAACTAAAGAGGTGGAGCTTCACACATGCATTGAAGAGGACCTTCTGTTAAGCGGCTCAGCCTAATAATATGAGGCAATCGGAACCAAACCGGTAGAAAAGATAGTCTTAAGTGGGAAGGGATAAACCAAAAATCGACTGACCTATTTTTAAATGAATATGCAGTGGAGAATCAGAATATAGCAAACTGTCAGTGAAATTTTGCGTAGCAGTTACTTTATTTACGTAAGTAGCCTAACGTTACCTGATTTTTTATTTTAATTTAACTTTTTAATGACGAAGATGTCATTGGAATAGTAGTTTTGACGTGACAACACGTCGTTACATAAACTCCTGGGGAACTTGTAATGTTGTTCACGCGTAAGACCCATACTATAAAATACTAAAATAAAAATTGATCTAAAATGAATAATAGCACTCTCGAAATCAGGACTAGCGATCCAACTATCCCTGTAATAATGTTTATATTCGGGGTGGTTGGGAACGTGATTGCCATAGTCGTGCTTTGCAAATCAAGAAAGGAACAGAAAGAAACAACATTCTACACACTGGTTTGCGGACTTTCTGTGACGGACCTTTTGGGAACTCTTCTGGCAAGCCCTGTCACTATCGCCACCTATATGAAAGGAGCATGGCCAGGTGGGATAGCGTTGTGCCAATATTCCGGATTCATCCTTATGTTTTTTTCCTTAGCTGGCCTCGGTATAATATGTGCCATGTCAATCGAGAGGTACATGGCTATTAATCACGCTTACTTCTACAACCATTATATTGATCAGAAGGTTGCGGGGTTAACTCTTTTTGCCATCTATATTTCAAACATTCTCTTCTGTGCCCTGCCAAGTATGGGGCTTGGCCAGGTGAAGAAACAATATCCGCAAACTTGGTGTTTCATTGACTGGAGGAGTAACGAGAGTAGACATGCAGCATTTTCGTACATGTATGCGGGATTCAGTTCCTTTCTCATCCTGTCTACGGTTATCTGTAATGTCCTTGTCTGCGGTGCTTTGATCCGAATGCACAGACGCTTTGTGCGAAGGACATCGCTTGGCTCCGGCCAAAGAAGGATTACTGACCTCAGAAGACGACGGAGTTTTGGACGTATGGCTGGTGCAGAAATTCAAATGGTTATTTTACTAATAGCTACGTCGGCGGTGGTCCTCATTTGTTCAATACCACTAGTGGTAAGTGCACTTTTCTTCATTCATCTGTTTAGTCATGGTCGTCTACCTCATCATTTTGGTTGAATCGACGGCCTTTATCTTTATAGATAAAAAAATAAAAAGTAAATAAAAAATAAATCATGTGACTCTTAATACGAAGTTCATAATCCCTCCATGGGCTATACTGTAAATAAAAATATATTTTTTTCTTTACTTTTTGTATGCCATTGGAAATAGTCTTTGTGTAACTGATTAATCTTGCTATTGACGATAGGCTCAACTAAGCATGATTAAATGTTAAATGCACAATATATTTAATAGACTAAGATGCACCATATGGAAATTAAATCTTAATGTATCGAAAACGAATTTGGTCTGTAGTAAATCTCATTACGACGTAAGAAGGAACTCTTTCGAATCCAAATCTACAGTAAATAATACAGTTGTTACATAAAATCACATGGTCAGTGCTTTCTATCAGAATGGAATTATTTTCTATATTTAAACATAGGATACAGTACTGATGTAATACAAATGAGATATGTAAATTTAGAAACATACTGTCCATAATAACTGGATTGAACAGTATTTTAATTTATACTTGCAGGAGCCCTATCTTTTTTATTTTAGCTGAGATTGAATTAGCAGTGGAGACTGATACATCCTTTCTACAGACAGATAAACATTGCTGAGATGATGTCCAGCTTATGGAAGCTTATCAGACTTTGCACGCTATACCTTTTGTCTGACATAAAATCTAAGAAAAAATATCTTGCTTCCAAAGCTGGTTCATGCGTGCAAGTGTGTGCATGTAGATATGATAAAATTATTTCTCCCGCTGGGAGTAATATCCCATGTTTGCAAAAAACCAGAGACACCATATCGGTGTATATACTCTGTTATACTACATTATCAGCTATACCATGCTGCAGGTAGTTTGAAATTGAAAGCAGGTGGAGTCTAACTCACCAGCTGAACTTTACGTATATAAAAACATTGTTTAAAGCTGCAGCAGTGATATGTGTTGTGGTCCAATTTCAATTCTATTGATGCTATTTATAGAAGTCTATGCAGCCAGCTGATGTTTTGTTCTCACGGGCAGATGTTTGATCATAAAACCTCTTCTCTATGGAAAATACAGACCCCTAAAAATGTCCCCAAACTAATGCTGTATAATGATTGCAAATGCATTTCAAACCAATCCACATTGGTACGATAGTGGCAAGATAATAATGGCCTGTGCATTGTACAAGAATTCTTTGCTCCTATTTGGATGAACTGACTAATTTTAACACGTATTAACTATGTATGTCTTTCTGAGTTGCTATCCTGCTAAGCTAACCTGAAATAAAATGACTAAAAATAGAGCTCCTACAACATTGTCAGCAGCCATGCCACCATGCTCTCTGCTCCTGCTGAATAGTTGAAGCTAAACAGGTGTGGGCTTGGTTAGTACTTGGATGGGAGATCTCCTGGGGAAATTAAGTTGCTGCTGGAAGTGGTGATGGTGGGCCAGTTGGGCACGATCTTCCCTCTGGCCAAATAAATCCCAATGCCCCAGTAAAGTGATGGGGACACTGCTGTAGGAGACAACGTCTTTCAGATGAGATGTTAAACCAAGGTTGTGACTCAGTGTGGTCATTTAAGATCCCATGACACTCTTCACAAAGAGTAGGGGGTTCCCTGGTTCCCTGGTGTCCTGGCTAAATTTCCAACATGGCTCTCTCAACCTGCTACCTAAGCATCCACTGATTTAATTGGCTAAAAAATAGTCCTCTCCCTCTCCACATCTACTGATGCGTGGTGAGTGCTCTGGTGCAAAATGGCTGCCGTGCATCACCCAGGTGGGATGCTACACATGATGGTGGTTGAAGCGGGTTTCCCCCTCATCATTGTAAGTGTCCTTGAGTTTCTTCAAAGGCACATGTACATAAATGTATAATAATCAAAGATTACATTATCCATAAGCAAATCCAAGCATCCTGAGTATTTACCAAGGTTAATTTTAACTGTCTTAAAAAAAATAAAAATAAACTTCTTGGGTGGTAGACACTTCTGAGCTATGCAAGGAGTACACTTTTAGAACTTATGAATTCACATTTTTGTATTGCTCTGAGACATTGCAAGATAAATTTTTGTATGGGCTTATTTTCCCTCCTGTCTCTATCCCTTCAGGTGCAGGTGTTTGTCAACCAGCTGTACAGGATCCCAGTGGAGGAGCGGATCGAGAAGAACCCTGACCTCCAGGCCATCCGAATCGCCTCTGTAAACCCCATCCTGGACCCCTGGATCTATATCCTACTGCGGAAGGCCGTGCTCCTGAAGCTCCTTGAGAAAATCAAGTGCCTATTCTGTAAAATCGGGGGCCGGACTCAGCAGCATTCGGGGAACTTCCGCTACATGGATGAGCAGCGTTTCTCGTCCGTGGCCTCCCACGATTCCCCATATATCACATCTTGGGAGCTGAGGGAGGTCACAAGCTCCTCGCAGATATTCCTCTACCAGCCTGAAAAACGAGAGGGCCTCACAGACGGCCATCACTCAGGGCAGATGGGGGTGAACCCCTCTGCAGGAAACCCCACTTTTAAGGGTTTAAGACGGTCAGATTCCTTGAATGAACGCACTGCAGAATTCAGGACTTTCCTCGGGTCAAGAGCTTGTGTCAGCCTCTCAAATATGAGACAGTCTCTCTCATTCCCAAAAGATCAGTCTCTCCATGTGACTTTTACAAATGAAGCATCGAACTTGCAGGAGAAATGCATTTAAATCCTCTAAGGTCTCTCTATTGTCGGGACAAAGGGTGACTTCCTGGAAGCTTAGAAGTGGAGGCATTGGCAATCCCATGGGACCACATGAAAATGCTTGTACAGAGCAATGACTATTGATGGGTCCTTTAGTTTTATTGGAAATGGCTAAAATGTGAATTGAATGTTCGCTTACATGTTTGCTCTGTCAATTTTGTGCTTGTGATTCTGTGGAATATGCCCTCTATACATTTCTGTAATTTTGCCCTGTGAATATAACATACCACTTTTTTTTATTTCAAACCTTTCATTGAGGATATTTATTTTTGTGTTTTTATTAAGTGTGTTTAAATCAATGTGATCAATTGCAATATTCCTATGTTTCAAGAGATGACATTTTCACCACATAAAAAATAAAAACTTTATTTGATTCTCCGGACAGGATGCTTCTAGCAAAACTACATACAGTATGACAACATATTTGGCCTGCAGACATGTACTGTATACTTTCACAATTCTAGGAAGTGAATTGATTTTACCAATTGTTATGATTTAATTAACATGTAAATTATATCTTCTCTATGAGAAGTTGTAAGATGGTGATGAAATGAAAGCACAAAGTGCTCATGTAAAATTAATTTTAGGGAATGTTATTTTTGTGATTTACACAGCAGTCCTTTCATGTGTTTGTCATATTTTGTTCTGGAAATTTTGTTAAAACGTTTTGATTGAATTACCCTTCGACTGTTTATTTCAGTACTATCTATTTACTGTAACTCAGTTTTCTGCTGTTATTTTCATATCCAAAGTGCAACAGTTTCTAAAACAGTTATTGATAAACTATTGAAGGAAAGGCAAACAAGACAATGGTCATTGAAAATAAGATAAATGTTAACAAAGAGAAAACAAGGATTATTATCAAAAATCCCCCAAAGAACTGTAAAAGTCGGTTTAATCATTTTCTCCTTGGTGATACAGGACATTTTCTATCACTACAGATTCCTTTAAAATTTTTACTTTTGAAGAGAAGGGGTATTTTTTAAATTCTGTTTTCAATGGTCATTTGCATTTATCTGTAACACATAAATGTACACAGTATGTAAATAATTGTTCTGGGTCTATACACAATTGTATAGTTTTACATCCAATCGCAGCCTTTGTGCATATCAAATATTTGGCAAGGATTCAACTTGGACTGGAGTTACAGTGGATTACCCTTTGTCCTTTAAGCAAGTGCTGCATGTTCATAAACAGTTTTTGTTGTTATTTTTTACATAACCACTGAACACAATTTTGTCTTTGTAACAAAAAGTTGAACACTTTCTTAAGTATGGTACTTCAAGTTGTTCCTCTAATTTAAGGAAAAACTGGGTCAAAGTTATGTTTCCATGATAAATATAAATTCAATGCCACATATTACAGTAAATATGTGAATATATGTTGAAGAAATCTGCGTGTTGAATCTTAATATGAGGTCTATTCATGAGTTTTACTGTGATTTCATTAAGTTTCGGTGACAAATTATGTGTTGCAAACAATTGCTAACTAATCATGTAACCTGGTCTCATGCACCTTGCATCACTATAGCCATAATTCAGCCAATCAACGCAAAGGGCATTGGGCCAGCTTGCATTCTTTCAAACTGATGTTCAAACTGCCATATTATCAACTTGGACTCATCACATCAATAGAATGTACAATGCACATCAGCATGCCACAATTGCCTAGGCCCTTCCCCTACAACTGTTAGAGCAACATACTATTCCCATATCCTATTTAAAAAAGGTTCTTTGCTGAAGCCACGAACAAGCCCTCCACTTCAAATGAGGGCAGTCAGACTTGTTAGAACTGCTTGACCATATGGCAGCTGCTCCTACAGAAGCCAACAGCATTTTAAAGATGCAAATGAGCTGGGAATTTGACAAATGCAGTCATGTGCTTCTAGTCATTTTCTTATAAAAGACGGAGGTTGTGATTAATTAAGTTTGTCAAATTTTACATGGTACATTTCACCTGAGAGAAAGTGGATTTCATACTTAAAGATTTTAAAAAATGTGTTGTCATCATGATTCCGCACAAATGAATATCCAAGAAAGCTACTTCAGGAAATGACTTTGCAATCATTGTTCTAGTATTGTTATTAAAGAATGTGAAATTCAGTCACACACTTCCATCTAGCTGAAAAAGGCACTGTACACTGTAAAAGCCCTATAGCTTACTGGTTGAAAACCATTTTAATAAGCCACACACACACACACACACACACACACACACACACACACACACACACACACACACACACACACACACACACACACACACACACTTAAATGTATTAGGTGTTATATACTACTGTATCACTGAAATAATATTGTATTTTCCCCAAAAAATGCTTGCAAGACTTATAAAACTTCCTAGCAATCAGAAGACAAAAGCTTGGTTTTGCTGATTTGCATTACATGTTCTTTGGATGCACATTTCTTTAATCATGTGACATCGCAAACAACTATGAATCCCCAGCCTTAAAAGTTTGAACTAGCACTTCCAGGTCATCAGTCTCTCATCATATGTAGAACCATATGTGACTTAATGGAGGCCTCACGAGATGTATACATACAGGAATCCGTTCTTGCTTCCAGGAAATTCCATTCCAAAGGGTATACTGTCATCACAACCTCACTCTCTCCAGTGGCCCCTAATATTGCTTTGGTGCCAAACATCCATAGCATATAATGTGAGCTAGGAACACTGCTGAAAACATGAAATGTATATGATCTGTCATCAGTCACTGCTCCGCCCCTCTGCTACAGCTCCCACACTTCTGTAGATTATAGACATTCTTTAGCAATTCAATCCCCATAGTGAACCCCCTCTGGAGAGATCAATTTACCATTAGTGTAAATAGTTTTTGAGTGATATTCTTTTCATTGTTCCCCCGATGAAATTATTTTGTCATTCATAGCATTGTACAATCACAATGCACTGGCCACTGTGGAGGAAATCCATAGGGTGGATTTATCCAGCAAATGCTTACGAAAGAAAGAAAGGAAACATAGCAATCTGTACTTTCTCACCATGGCATCTGTGGGAATCAGGAAATAACCAGGGAGACCTGCTGTCCCCTACAGCCAAACAAGTCAGAGCCATCATATTTTGCCATATGGCTGCAGCAAAATTTTAGGAAGATTTTAATTAATCAAAACTCCTGCTAGGTAGCTGCTGACCTTCCCAATGAAAACAGTCTTGGTAAAAAAAAGAAGAAAAGATTAACACTGAATGTTTGGATTACCCAAGTTTACATTGCCAGACTCTTCTAATTCTATTATATATATTTAGAAATGATGCCTAATTTTAGAATTATATAATAGAATTAAATACATAATGTTTAATTTGTTTATGTATTATTTTACTGTAAATTTTGGCCTTCTGTATTTCTATCAATATAGGGTTGTAGGAGCTGATAGATGGAGCAAGAAACCCCATTACAATTTTCATCCTGAATACAGTATATAGCAGTAGGATATATGTAATCTGGCAACACACACAGAATGTGTTCTTTCACGAACTAACCTCAAAACCAGCACCTTGATTTTTTGGTATGATGCAGCCTCATACAGCCACATACACAGCCTGAGTATTCTTTATTTAATTTGAATTTATGGCCTTTACCACTATCCACTGCTGTGTGTTTAAACATTTATGATATCTCATGCTTTATTACTAGTTGACTGTAGGCTAGTAACAGAATTGCTGCTGAAATTAAGGAGAAATATTGGGGCAGGTGATATTCCAGTGAAGAGCATGAGCTCCAAGCTACAACATTACCCATCTATTCATCTTGTATTAGCCCAGAAAGGTTTTGACAGCTTGTAAACTCCCTTCATTAACTTCATTAAAAATTAAATGTGGAACAAATGTAATTGCTCACCCAAAAACTTTTTATTGATAGATTGGAGATAATGTATATTTAGGCCTCATGCTTTATTACTAGTTGACTGTAGGCTAGTAACAGAATTGCTGCTGAAATTAAGGAGAAATATTGGGGCAGGTGATATTCCAGTGAAGAGCATGAGCTCCAAGCTACAACATTACCCATCTATTCATCTTGTATTAGCCCAGAAAGGTTTTGACAGCTTGTAAACTCCCTTCATTAACTTCATTAAAAAATTAAATGTGGAACAAATGTAATTGCTCACCCAAAAACTTTTTATTGATAGATTGGAGATAATGTATATTTAGGCCTGTTTGGCAGATGAGCTTCATCTACATCTAGAGAGCACATGTATCTTTTTATTTACATGAATTATATTTTTAGTGTGCCATATTGAAAATGTAAAACAAACAACTGCCCAATAATTGTAATTCCAGTACTAATATTTGATCTTCATAGGGGGTTTGTTCAGACTATAATTTCTGGAATACTGCTAAACCAATGTAATCCTACATAATTTTTTGAGTATTTATTCAAGCAAAAATGTGTTGGGTTGAGCAATATTTTAATCCATGTGATTGACATTAAATAACATATTTAACTTGGATAAAATCAGATTTCATAATACAAGACTCTTTTCTAGTCCCAACACCAGATTAGGTGTCATTTATGTTTCTGTTTTCAGATCCTGTGGCTCTTTATTGTTGTTTGTATAATGTATTCTAAATGCTCATTAGTGTATTTTTGTTATTGCTTGTATAACATTGTTTCACTAAGGTAGTTTTTCACACTTGCTGTCTTTCTTGGGACTATACTTTCCCCTTCTAAGGAATTACTGTACTTTGATCCCTGTTTTTTGTACTTTCTCTTGTGTTTGCATTGTGAGGTCTTATTCAAAGCATCTGTTAAATGGCAGTAAAGTAAAGACCATTGAGAAATAATCAGATATAAATTACTGGAGTCAGAGATTTCTTACTAGAAAGTTTAGGTTCTTAGGTTGTTGGAATAAACCTAAAAGGTTCCACCTTGAAATATTTGGAAGAAGTGAAAGTAAAAACAAAAGGAGGCAGACTTTAAGAGTACATTTGACAAAATGAAACCTGGCTATGGTAAACTATCCACTGCTGAATGTAGAACTCTTAGCTGGCTTCACAACGACTACTAGTACTGCCACAACTACTACTACTACTACTACTACTACTACTAATAATAATAATAATAATAATAATAATAATAATAATAATAATAATAATAATAATAACAATAATTACAAATACATACTAAATACAAATAATATAATAATAAAAATAAGTAAAAATAAATACATAAATATAAATTATTTTTACATTTTTAAATTGCTTTCAGTGGTGAAACCACTTCTGTTTCTACTTGTTAGTGGCACAATTAGTGTAGCAGAAATGTATAAGTTCTTTAGAAGCCCCTGAATGAGTAACACGTGTTTCCAATCACAGCTATCCCTGTCTTTCTGAATTATGACCATTGTATTGTACAATGAAAACATGAAATACAGATTAATTCATAATGGGCTTATCAACTGTTAACAGGCTTTGTATATGCAAAGCTATTTACACAGACACTGCAGAAGCTATTTACAGCTTAGTTGGGGACAAAACTCACTGTGTGTAATGAGTCTGGTTCGGAGGACCAGACGCGACAGTGAGGGAATCAGAAAGTTCCCACAAAACATAGGAACCACTAGAGAAGGGAAATGGATGTCCGCGAACGGAGCAGAAAAAATAAATGAATGGGAAAAAACTCCCAGCGTAAAGATGCCTCTAGCTCAGGGGTGGGCAATTCCAGTCCAGGAGGGCCGGTGTGCATGCAGGTTTTTGTTCCCACCAATTACCCCAGCTAAATGAGCTAATTGGCTGTTTACACCAACACTGGTAGATTAGATCACATTAAAATGTTTCATATAGGGACACAAGAAGTCTTCGGCTGTCATTCATGCGCTTATTAAGAATTGTAGCTAAAATGTCAGATGGCGTAAATATTAGGGCTAATTAGGTAATTAAGGCCAGAAGTTGGCATGAAAACCAGAAACGGATATGGCCCTCGTTGCCCACCTCTGCTCTAGCTCAATAAACTATCAACGAGCTTAAAAGAGACAAAAGGAAACGAAGCGAACCGAGGTTACTGTCAGGGTAGAGGGACAGAAAATCAAGGAAAGAACTAAGTGCGAAACGAGAAAGGAAACTCCTAATAAAAGAACTCCTAAACACACCTAAAGCAAGTCCTGCATGTCACTTTTAGCAATATAGCCAAAGCGACAAGTGGTCACCTGAATTCCTATCCCTGAATTCCTGGCTTAGCGTAGCTTGAAAGACACTGAAGCACCGGAACAGGACAGTACAGTGCTTAAGCACAGCTCTTAAGTAGCTAGCCAGTCACATGAAACAGGTGCGATCAATGAGTGTGGGGTGGCGGAAAAACCAGGCACGGACGCCGTCCCAAGGCTGTGAAAGGAACCTCTGCAGAGAAGGAACGGTAGCCTGCAAAACCATGACACTATGACGACTAACATCAAAGGAATTTGTTGCATTAATGAAGATATATTTCGTAAAATTTGTATAATCACAGAGACACTTATTGGTCAATATAGAGGGTATATAATGTAATCAATCTCAGTATAGTTGTAGTATTATAACTTCCAGTAGTCACAAAATGGTATAATAGTAAGTAGGTTGTGAAATAATACACAAGACACTTGCCTGGATTCAGTCAACATTTGGCCTCAACTTTAACTTTAAAAAGAGTTTGGAGAGTCAATTTTGGTTATCACTAAACGGTAAAAACAATATTTGTCCTGTATTTAATAGTGAGTGTTAAAAAGAGACCCCTATCTTCAATGCTGATAAGGTAGTAATTCAAAGTATGTCACTATAGCTCAATGAGTTAAACACAATGGATACACCTATGGATAATTATCTATGGCTAATATACAGAGTGATCATTCAGATTTCTCCAGTATGAGGATTGCCTTTTAGAAAGGACAGTGGCCTTCATCAGCTTTCAGGGCTAATTTTGTATATTTCAAAGTCATATCAGTGGTCACAGGTTGGTGCTCAGGTTTTTTGAGTCAGTTGAAAAGATTAGTAGTTTCATAATCCGACAGGTTCAGGCCTGCTCCTGGTACATTTCTAGGATTCTATTAGGCCTCAGGGCCTAGGTGTCCTGAACAAGCAGTTATGACAACAGCAAAGATATGAAATCGTAATGAATGAATCCAAACATATGACTCATATGTTCATGGCTGTAAATTTATGGAACAAAAAACAATCAGGTTATAACTTCAATCACTGTTGTGAAATATATCAGGAAGGACAGTAAGTAAATATACTTTTTTATTTACAGTCTGACGTAATGAAAGAGATGTGTGGAGCAGTAGATTGGGAGTAGAACATTGCACGTTGATTCTTTGGTGGGACAGTGCCATTATAGTCCTGAGCAAGGTACTCAGGTGGGGTGGGAGAGTGTGAGTCTGGGGGAGGGATTTTCAGAAGAACGGAAACAGTTACGCAAGTGTAAGATACATTAGCCCTCCCCTACAAATGAATGACCGTAGTTTTAATAATTGTAATTCCAGCACTAATATCTAATATTTGATATCTTCATAGGGGGTTTGTTCAGATTATAATTTCTGGCATACTGCTAAACCAATGTAGTCCTACATAATTTTTTGAGTATTTAGTCAAGCAAAAATGTGTTGGGTTGAACAATATTTTAATCCATGTGATTGACATTAAATAACATATTTAACTTGGGTAAAACTCTGATTTCATAATAAAAGACTCTTTTCTAGTCCCAACACCAGATTAGGTGTAATTAATTTTTATGTTTTCAGATCCTGTGGCTCTTTATTGTTGTTTGTATAATGTATTCTAAATGCTCATTAGTGTATTTTTGTTATTGCTTGTATAACATTGTTTCACTAGGTTAGTTTTTCACACTTGCTGTCTTTCTTGGGACTATACTTTCCCCTTCTAAGGAATTACTGCACTTTGATCCCTGTTTTTTGCACTTTCGCTTGTGTTTGCATTGTTGAGGGCGGCAGTGTAGTATAATGGTTAAGGAACTGGGCTTGTAACCGAAAGGTTGCAGGTTCGATTCCCAGGTAGGACACTGCCGTTGTACCCTTGAGCAAGGTACTTCACCTGCATTGCTTCAGTATATATCCAGCTGTAGAAATGGATACTATGTAAAACGTGATTAAAAAAAAAAAAAAAAAAGTTGTGTAAGTCGCTCTGGATAAGAGCGTCTGCTAAATGCCTGTACTGTACTGTGAGCTCTTATTCAAAGCATCTGTTAAATGCCAGTAAAGTAAAGACCATTGAGAAATAATCAGATATAAATTACTGGAGTCAGAGATTTCTAGCAAGTTTAGGTTCTTAGGTTGTTGGAATAAACCTAAAAGTTTCCACCCTGAAATATTTGGAAGAAGTTAAAGTAAAAACAAAAGGAAGCAGACTTTAAGAGTACATTTGACAAAATAAAACCTGGCTATGGGAAACTATCCACTGCTGAATGTAGAACTCTTAGCTGGCTTCACTACGACTACTAGTACTACCACAACTACTACTACTACTACTACTACTAATACTACTACTACTACTACTACTACTAATAATAATAATAATAATAATAATAATAATTATAATAACAACAATAATTACAAATACATAATAAATAAAAAATAATTATAATAAATACATAAATATAAATACATTTTACATATTTAAATAGCTTTCACTGGAGAAACCACTTATGTTGCTAATTGTTAGTGGCACAATTAGAGTAGCAGAAATGTATAAGTACTTTAGAAGCCCTGAATGAGTAACACGTGTACTCACTGAAACACAAGATCAGATATCACCAGATAGGAGCAACAGATGTGGAACGAAGACCTCCAAATTAAAGCTGGAGCCAAGAAAAGGATGCTGACAAATCAAAGCTCTCAAAGTTTCCATCATTTTCTTCTATTTCTCTCCATGAATACTAATCACAACATGATTTAGAGGAACAGTGCTCTGTATAGATGTAGTTTCCAATCACAGCTATACCTGTCATGCTGAATTATGACCATTGTATTGTACAATGAAAAAATGAAATACAGATTCATTCATAATGGGCTTATCAACTGTTAACAGGCTTGGGAGATGTGCAGTGCAAGTGTAAGATACATTAGCCCTCCCCTACAAATGAATGACCTTAGTTTTCTGTTTTCAAGAGTATTGAAATGTGGTTTTGATGTGTGCTTACCTTAGACAAACTACAGAATGGTAACACGTTTACATGCAGACTAATACTCCGATCTGAACCCGGTTATGGCAATACTCTGGTTACTGAAATGGTCATGTAAACACCTTTATCCGATAATGTAAGGTCATAATCCGCGTTTTCGAAACCCGATTAACACCCCTGGTTTTTTGGCCAAATTTTCGATTTTTTGGAGCATGTAAACACCTCCGGTTTCTTTCGGCTTTTCAAAACTACGCAGGTCAGGCAGAAGAGGCGGTGTAACGTCAAAATTATTCCACCCGTCAACATTTGCTATGCCTGGGCTTCCTTCAGCATCTCACTTCCAGAATTTTATTATTAAATTTGCATTTCACCGGTGAAAATATATTGTTCAGTGTTACGTGCTTATGTTTATACTAGCTAGTTTGTGGCTAGCACATTAAATAACTGAAATTTTCGGGAAATTCGCCAGATTTAGAGATCGGTAAAGCTAGCTAGTACAATAATATAAATCAACCACTACTAGCAATTAGCTATAAATAAGTAGGCCTACCTATAATAATTACTAGCTAGCTATAATAATAATAATAGCCTACTAACGTAAATTTTTGACGGGCGGATCATTTTTGTCCTTACAACGGGAAGCAGTTAGTAGCTACGTTTTCCACAGAGCCGATTATGGAGAGAATCATGTAAACGCGGCTTTTGGAGTAATCACATTTCTTATGTCCATGTGAATGCAATAAGTTAAGTACTGGCGTAAGCTGATCGTTTCCAGTAATCGGATATTGCTGTGCATGTAAACGTACCAGTTGTTGAAAGAGGTATTGGGATTGTACAGACAACATAACAGCAGCCTACATCACTCATATAGTTATATGTTATTTTGTTGAAAGGCCTATGGTAGTCAGCTTTTAGCCATTTTAGCACAGGTCACATTTTCAGATCCTATGCCACTGGAAAAACCTCAGATTTCCTCACTGATGATATGAATTTCCACAATGTTTACATTGGTGCAGGCACAGTGTTTTGATTCCAGGTGGAGCCTGGGATCTGGATAAATTAGTATTGTGCAACTGGAAAGAATATTGCTTGATTGTATAATATACTATACTGTAAGCTACATCACTGAGGCAGGTACCACAGAGGTTTTAACACCTCTTCTACTTAACCTTTTATAAATATTTTGCAGGAGTGTACAGGGGTAAAAATGGTTGCCTGCATTTTGTAACTAGCTTCCTGATAATACAAGAAAAACTTGCATTTAAATCACAATGAAACTACTGGTGTAGAATCTGGTGAATCTGCACAAGAGTGCCCCAAGAGTGAGCACTTATTAGTAGCAACTGTATTGGTTATTGGTTATGAGAATGTTTATAATAGTGATGGTAGAATAAAACTTTATGCAACCGATAATGGCCAGAGCTATCATACACTGTCTGGCTCATTGAGATCAATCAATTATTTTGTTTTGCTGTGGAGAGCATTTTGATTGGTTCAAACAAGTCAGTAATTGACACTAGCTCCATCTATGAAACCTCACTCTCCCATCACTAATTTGCTGGTTCTATCATCTGTTCTAAAAGGAAAACTACATGCTACTGACTAATTAGTAGTGACCCTATTCACAAAGGGCACAGTAGCTTAACAGCTGCATTGTGTTTGTGGCTTGGAATCAGCCCAGGACGTGAGGTCAGAAAGTCTCTCTCTCTTTTGGCTCTTTGTCATGCATGTGTGGAATTGGCAAGGAGTGACTGATATTATGTGTTGACGTAATCTTACATTTTACATTCCTTAAATGGGGCAAAGGAGACCGTTACTCTATTATCCACTCTATACTCTAACAAGATGATTTGCTCCATACTCTAGCTCATAATGCTTTTAATGAAAAATTCTATTGCTATCAGAAAATAACGTTTACTCTGAAAAATGTGACTTACCAGTGTGTTTCCTTCCCAGTCATTGTAAAACTCATTTTCTCAATCATATGGGCCAAAGATTAGAGACAAAAGAAGGACACAACTACAGAAAATTTTTTTTTTTGAGTATGGTGTAATTGTATTCATTTTTGTAAATTTTTCGAATAATTACAATTTTCAGGCCACACATTTTCTTGAATTCATCCTTATGAGCATAAAGCAAAGTAGAAGGTTGGTTTGATAGAATCCAAAAAAAAAAAGACTTTGTCAACACTTTGGGCCCTATCTTGGCGATCTTGGCGCTTAGTCTAAGCGCATGGCGCTAAGTCCATTTAGGGCGTGTCCAAGTCCACTTTTGCTATTTTAACGGCGTGTTTTTTTGGCGCTAAGCACGGCGCATGGCGCAACTGGGCTGAACCTAGTCGCTTCATTAATTATAGGTGTGTCTTGGGCGTGACATGCAATAAACCAATCAAAATGTCATATCCCATTCTCTTTAAAAGCCTGCTTTTCCACCTTGGCGGATTGCTTATGATGGCGAAACAGACATGCTCGTGCGTGTTTAGTGTGATCAAGGAATAGGCTAAATGGAGTATGATCAATATTATTCGGACTAACCATTAGCCTATGAGTTCCCGGTAATTCCAGACAGGGCTGTTATTTTACAAAATATGTGCGGTTAAATTTCGCTAAAAGGACCTGCAACAGCTGAGAATAAGCTATCAATGGCTTCAGTCTCACCTTAGAAAACGCCAAATTAGCCTGCTTGTTCAGCGAATTTCGTTTGATTATGCAATGAAAGTGTCAAACATCAATTCCAAGAGGCTGTTCTCATGGAGTTCTCGAAGTTAAAGCTTCACCCAAAGTTCATTAGGCTACCTGCATAGTAGGCTAATATTGATTAATAACATACATACCGTTATTTTTGCCTTAATGATGACACTTAATAGCCTACAATAAAGCTGTTAGGTTCGCAACCCACAAGTTCACGCATATTTCCCCTTGTTTAATAATGTCCTGTTTATGGAAATGTGACCAACCTGTTTTACTCGTAGCGTAATCCTTTAAAACAATCCACTTTCCCAGGAAGACCGTGAAACGTGCGACTTGGAAACAGAGAACATGCAGCTCACGTGCAGAGAATGGCATTAAAATTAATTGTGAATTAATTGTGTAACGTGCTGCAAATTTGTTTTAGTTTCTAATTAGACGCTTAGTTCTCTTTAAAATCGTTTTGCTCAGTTAAGGAATAACGGGTGAAATCAGCTGGGTTTTAAACGATGAGAGTATGGAAATCTGGTCACTGTAATTTAAAAAAATATGAAGGACGAAGAATAGCTAAGGTTACAATTTAGTTAACATGGTGACATCTCCGTTTTTTAACCATAGGCTATCGAAAAAAACCTTATGCACAGCGAATTCGCTGTAGCCTAGGCTATTTGAAAAACAATAAATGCAATATTCACTGGACAAGGTTTTGAACTTTTTTCAGTCACAAACCATTCTATTTACTTACAGGCTGTATTCATAGATAAACAGAGCTGTATTGTAATGACATCTGAAGCGCATATTCAGAACTTAAATGTCCGTCTATTGCCGTGCGCGAGTTTTCCATTGAATGACAATTCACGCATTAGGTGCAAAGACAATTCGCGCATTAGGCTTGATTGCTATAGGTGTTATCAGCTCCTTTTTAATGGATAGCCATTGTCCCGTACCATCGCACATCGCCTGGATGTTGATGGAGTGGGCTGAGAGCAATGTAATGTGGCATTGTTTCCCTTCGCTGAGGAAAAGGTATGTGGACCTATGGAACCTTTTATTATTATGCATTTTTGATATAGCCTACACAATAATAATGTTTCACATTGTGATCTAGATATTTTAGTCATGCACGCCCCTGTGTGTAACAGACAGGAGGGTATGCGCGTTGTGCACACGCCTATGTAGACGCACTTATATGCGCCGTTAAAATAGCATGTAAACAACTGCGACATGACTTTAGACCAGGTTTGTGGTGGTTCTAGCGCAAGCGCTTTCTGCTGGCTCAAGATAGCAATACGCCAAAAAGAATCCTGGCCACTCCTCATCTTAAGACCAACACGCCCAGTTCACTAATGATGGCGCAAGACTAGTTAATGGCGCAATGCTAGTTAAACGGCGTAAGCGTTAGGCGTTATTATGGACCTAGCGCCGGGTGTAAGATAGCAAAGACACTTGCGTTTGCGTTAGCGCCGCTTTGCGCCGGGTGTAAGATAGGGCCCTTTGTCTTCGAAGTGGCTAAGTGTGTTTGACTGAATATAGGGTTAAATGTTTGACTGAAAGGACAAAATAATAATAATTTTATTGCTCCTTACCAACATTCCACACTCCACCAAAACCTTTGTGCAGATGTCTCAACTCTAGCACAATAACATTTCAGTTCAGCAACTCCTTTACAAATATCAATATTTGCAATGTCCCAGATGTAAAGCAATCAATAACACCACCAACACCAGACAGTCATTTTTCATGAACCTGACATGAGAAAAGTCTCTGTTCAATATTTAGTATGGTTTATTGTTTATTTGTGCATTAATCCATAAAATAAACATAGTTTCCAAAAATAGTCTTCTTCACAAGAGCCAAACCTACATATAAGAATGTCCAGCGCTAATCTTATAATTATGAGTATGTATTTAGTGGATTTGAGCTTGCATTGTATTGAAAGCTTTAAAGGAAAAATAAGTTGAATGTGGGGCTCTCAAGAAGATGGATCTTGACAAATGAGTGCTTTAGCAGATCATTTCAGTTTGAAGAAAAACTTTTGCAACCACAAGGCAACAAACCTTACTTATTGGAGCTTTAGTTGACAGTATCTGTCAATATTAAAAATTAAAAATTCTGTTCAATGCCTTTCAGTGGCTGCCGTGGTTTTTTTATTGAAATATAATGTGAGGGCATTAAACCATTGCACTTCATCTTGTTCAATTTACAGCATTGCAGATTCATACATGTCAATCAGTTGTACCTAAGCCTAATACAGAAATAATGTTCAGTGTGTGAACAAGAGAATCCTTTTTTTAGTTGCCTGCACCTTACATTAGTAGTAGTTAGTAGTAGACAGTAGTTTTTCTTCATTCAGATACAGTATGTGTTAGGATTCTGAGTCTTGTCTGTTTGCGTTTGTTATTTCTGTTCCTTGTTTATTATTTTTCATTATTATTTGTTAATTATTGTATTCATGTATTTTTCTGTACTCACGTTTATTATTTATTAGTGTAATTACTTTTGTGTTTGATTACGTGTTCACTGTTACATTCTATATTCCAGTTTCTGTTTACGTAGTTGTATTTATGTCACTCCCCGGTCTTCGTCTCACTTTTCGGGAGCTTTCGGGTGTTTTCGGTCCTCTCTGTATTTCCCCTGACTAAACTAGTTGTTCCATTTATTTGTTTATATTACTAATTAACACTAACAACTACTAACAGCTTAGTTTAGGTCTTTCACTAATCCACTAACTACTAACGCTTAGCTGTCACTCGTTTCCTGCATTTCTATCTTTCAATTATCTACTTTACACTTCCTCCTTATTGATATTTTACGTCCGCTATCGACTAACTCTCTTAACGTATGCACGTGTCTTCAACACTCCCGGTCATGTCTTGTCTATTCGTTTGCATGCTTAGTCCAGTCCGAGTCTTCCGTGTCTCCCTCATTATTCTATCATTGCTTCCCTCATTGTATCATTGTCTGCACCTGTGAGTCTTCCCTGTTACTCCTCCCACTCGCACCTGATTTCCCTTGAGTTGAGTGTTCCCCATCTATATATACCCTTCAGTCTCACTTGTCCTTTGTCAGAGCGTTGATCGATATCCCAGTGCCTACGCCTTTCTAAGCCTGAGTTATTTGTGAATTCTGAGACACCCTTCTGTTTGATTTTGAGTTTTGCCTGCCGAGTTTGTTTGCCTGCCTGCCTGCCTTTTTGGATTTTTGACCTTTGCTTTCGTTTTGTTACCACGCCTCTGCCTACCCCCTTGAACCTTTGCATATCTGATTTCCTGGCTTTGATCTTTTGGACTGTTTTTGATTATTCTTTTGGATTTTGATTTTGTCTCGTTTGAGTTCTGATTACCTGGCTTTTTGACTTGGACTGAAATAAACAATGTTTTTGCCTTATCCAGGTCTGCGTTTGGGTCTGAGTCTGGGGTGTAACAGTATGTTTACCAGCTGGCCATGCCTATGGGCCTCTTGTTCCTAAAGAATCTAGAATTGAATTGCCATCTTATTAGAGTCACTGAACCAAAGTTGACTGAGAATAGACTATCCAACGTAACCCACTGAATATTGTTGTTTTTACAAGCTAACCTGCTTGATATTATGCCGACTCTATTCAATCGATACCCGAGGATGATTCAGGTGGTGTAAGAACTCATTTTTGAAGAAAAGCCAAGAGCGTTTCCTTCAAGGGATTTTGTCTGGGCTTGCAGAATTTAAAAGCCAGAATTCAGTGGGTGGTGCTGACAAGTTGTTTCATAAATTGTAAGTCAATCAGTGAAAATGAGTCCTTAACGGCAAGCTATGAATTTCAGGTCAGACAACTTCCTATTTGTCATCATTAAATTTATATTTAATTCTTCACACAGGGCTTCCAGAAACATTTCCTTTAACAAATGAATCTCTATAGCTGACAAACACAAGGCCACACCATGCACCTTGGTTTCTTGTGTTTTAATTGGTCAATAGAAAAAGTGCTGTCCACACAATGTAGAAAAAGAAAAAAAGAAATTAAGGTCTGGGGGAAAAAAACCTATAAATGGACAACAGTGTGCAAGTGAATAAGTGAAAATAATAAAAGTTTTAACCCAACTTATTTCCAAGGGAGTCCTATTCAGTGTACTATCCAGGTCCTCCATTCAGTGATATCACTTCAATCCCTGTAGTCCTAAAATGTGGGTGTGAACATTTCACACCTAAGATGTGGAAATTCATACTAATGTGACTGAAATTACCCACACTGTGACTTGTCTATGCTAAATCTAGATTGGCCTCCAAGATATATTTATTGGAAAGAAAACATCATTTATCTTTCTTCTCCTTTAAATAAAGACAAACCATCTCTCAAGGACTTTAAAGGATCACTGAAATGTTGAAAAATATTATTTTTGTGTAAAACAGAAGCATATGGAAGGACAGTCAAGATTTGGGAGTAATATAAAAACTAAAAATTCACTAAAGAATCTAAAACAGCAACCATTTTTTGGCATCTCAACCCTTGAAGGTCAATTTTTGGGATTACTCAGTTTTAGGTAAACACAGACATCCCATGCTGTAGTTGTGAATTTAATTTCATTGATGAAATTTGTAATAAATGAAACTGATTTTTTTTAAATTAGCTTAATCTGCATTATGACTTGTATCCCAAAAAGTAGATGGCTTCCTCAGTATCTCTCACACTTGTATGTGCTACATTCACAGATTAAGTTTTGCAGTCACATGAAAATCAAATAAAGCATACCTTTCCAGTCCTTCACATAACCCCTTCCTCTAACTCCAAACAAAGCAATATCTTGCAACAAAGTATGTAGGACAAAGCAACAGTCTGAACTAACTGTAGGGAATGATCTAGATTCTAGAAGCTCCAAAGACTAGTGGGATTCACTGTGAGACCTCTGTTACAGGGCTGCTATTTCTCATCGGCCTCAGAGAGAACATTAAGGCCTTCCTCAACAAAGCCCATCTCAACCTTCCTGAATGCTTCAATAAATGGCCCCTTCTCCTTAAATTATGTCTGCATCATGTCATCTTCAAATAAAACTTGCTTTGTTTTCTTAAAATATTAGAAATTTCTGAAGAGAAAAACAAACAGCTATTTAACTTACCATTTACGGGAATGCTCACCTTCTGCAGTATAAAAATATTATATAATATTTTATTTCAGCTTAGTGTATGTTTTCAATTGGCCCAAATAGTTTTGGTGTGCAATAAAATATATTTCAGATATTTACATAAATTTCTGTTGACCTACCAATGGCTGGCATTGAGACATTCCAGGTTTGTGGTCTAAAGCAAGAAAATACACTTCAAGTAACTCCAGAGCAGTTTGTTATGATGCCAGAGGTTGTATGTGACCTAAATATTCTTGAAACAATAATCTTCAATCTTATTTTAATTTCCGATGGTTCTCAGAAACCAATTATAATGAAAACAGAAATAAGCAACCATTCAATTGCAACAGGACACTTTTGACTTGCACTGTAATGTTCTCCCTATCTCTTCTTTGATGCAATCTTTATGTCATAATATTACGAGAAATTGAATATATCAAACATCATTATACTTATGTTGACAGAGATGCAAAATAACAATTTCAGTTTACATCACATAGTATCTTGTGTCATTAATTCTTTCAAATTTAATGATCTGGGTCAACAATGACACCTCTGAAACAATAGGAGAGCACTTGCATGCATTAAGCAGAGACACAAGGAGACACTGAAACAGGACTGGAATAATTTTGCTAATGTGTGATTACAATTCTGCTGTAACACTGGGAATACATTTACTCCACTTGTAGGCTACGAGAAGAAAGTAATGATGTTTTCAAATGAATTTTGTGCCTCTACAGATCACTGTGGGTGTTCAGTGTGTGGAGGGTGTTTTTGAACATGAACCTGCTTCACTGTACATACAGTACATGGAGATTAGCTCCGCTTTCAGGCTTTCATACAGATAACACATGGAATGGAACCATCTGTGACATGTAGTTATAGGAGAAACAGGAAACAGGAAATTAAGTAAGGAGACAGGATTTGGTCAAAAAAATTATAGGATCTCCATTGTCATCATACCCTGACATATATTTTATCACTGCATTATAGTATTTTCTTCACTGTACTTAAATGCCACAGATATAATGACTAGTTGATTAACTACAGGGGATGTTTTGGGATTTCAAATGTGTCCTTACCTGAAATATTTAAGAAAATTTCAAACAGCACACCCTTAAATTTTGCATATCTGTAATGCTTTGACAAGTCCAATTGATTTAGGTTAAATTTAGTTTTTGCTGATGATCTATTACATGTAAGATATGTATGACAATATCTAAAGCTTTGTCCAAAGTAATCATAAACATGACCGAAGCATTTTTTTTTTGGTTTGGCCATAGCATACGTACATTTAAAAGGAAGCTTCATCCCAATGTGATGTTTTTATTGATACATCTGCTGTTCAAGGGTTGTTTTTAATCAAACTATTCAAAGTTGTGGTTGGCTAGATATCTCACTTATAGGTAGTATTATAACATAACAATAACTTTCTTGTTAGTTTTGCTTTGCAAAGGTAGACACTGAGCTAGCAACTGGAGACCTGTTCCTAACATAAAATGTAACTTGAATGATTGATTGATAACCGGCTAGACTATCGTTTGCTTGCTATTAAGGTATCTAAACTTCTATCTGCTATTTGAACACTAGTCTGGACAGCTAGCTATCTAGCAATTAGATAGCTAGATAATGTTTGTTACATGTTATAAAGCTGTTATCCTGGTCCTATTGGGCTTAGCTGTTCTTTCTTATTGATTCTTACACTGGAGAAAAAAGTTTCCAAAATGACATGATAAGCCCCAAAACCTCTGTGATAAACATCTAAAATCCCTACCTGTACCGCACATGGAGTTATGGATGCACACTGCTTTTTGGAAATGACTAGCTCTTGAGAGTAGGTGTGGGGCGGTTGTCCTTTTCTGTTGCAAAATGCATCACTCGGGCTGGTTTTTCCGAAATTGGAGACAGATAGCCTACTGAGAAAATGATTAAGATATAAATGATGAAATTTGACAATATTATTGTCATGGGTTTTCAGCCCTCCTTTATTTCTGTGGTCGTACCTCCGCAGAGCGGCTAGAAAGCGCCCCTGCTTTATTTTTCCGTCCTCCGCTCTAGGTCTTTGCTCTGACATTCTTAATTCGCTGCACCTGCCCTTGTTATCGGTCGGCCATATAAAACCTGTGTTGCCCTTTGTTCTGTGCTCAGTTGTTGTCTTGTGACCAACTTGGCAGGTAAAGGTATAGCACTTGGAACACTGTTTTTTCTTGTTGTTTCAAATAAGGAAAAGCACGAAGAAAACCATTAGCAAATTTAGTTAGGTTTAGATCTTAGGATCTCTTTTTCCTTTCGTTTGCTCTTTTCTTTCTGCCTTCTGTCTCCCTCTTTTTGGAGGGCTATTCCTACGGGGATAGCTTCTAGACTTCCTCTGTCGCGTTTGGGTCTCCGAAACCACCCCCGTTATAATTATGGGCAGATGGACCAATTAAATATCAAAAAATCAAGAATTTTTGAAGGACATCCTCATTAAACTACAGTTACAGTGCCCTCCACAATTATTGGCACCCCTGGTAAAGATGAGTAAAAAGGGTTATAAAATATTCAGTATTCATTATTGGTGAATTAGCTTTATCTCACACTGAAAAAAATTTGAAAAATCCAACCTTTATTTGAAGTAAATGTATTCTGAGAAAAAAAAATCCCTCATCAAGAAATAATTATTTTTAACAAAACCACGTGTGCCACAATTATTGGCACCCCTGTATTTAATACTTTGTACAACCTTCCTTTGCCAATAAAACAGCACTGAGTCTTCTCCCGTAACATCTAATAAGGTTGGAGAATACAAAGCAAGGAATCTGAGACCATTCCTCTATACAGAATCTCTCCAGATCATCCAGAGTCCTAGGTCCTCTCTTGTGCACTCTACTCTTCAGCTCAGCCCACAGGTTTTCAATGGGGTTTAGGTCAGGGGACTGAGATGGCCATGGCAGAAGCTTGATTTTGTGTTCAGTTAACCATTTTTGTGTTGATTTGGACGTATGTTTTGGATCATTGTCCTGCTGGAAGATCCAACGATGACCCAGTTTTAGTTTCCTGGCAGAGGCAGCCATATTAAGATTTTAAATTTCCTGGTATTTCATGGAGTTCATGATGCCATATACCCTAACAAGGTTCCCAGGGCCTTTGGAGGAAAAACAGCCCCACAACATCACGGAACCTCCACCATACTTAACAGTGGGGATCAGGATATTTTCAGTATAGCCGTCCTTCTTTTTACGCCAAACCCACCTTGAGTGTTGGTTGCCAATAAGCTCAATTTTCATTTAATTTGACCATAAAACACAGTACCAGCCAAAGTTCCAGTAGCGTTTAGCAAACTACAGGCGCTTACGTTTGTGGTGAAATAACAGGAAAGGCTTTTTCTGGCATGCCTTCCAAATAATTTGTTGGCATGGAGGTGATGTCTAATGGTAGTTTTGGAGACTTGATGACTCCAAGATGCTGTAGGATATCTAATATTCCCCCCCTTCTCTCTATCTCTGTCGCTCTCTGTCTCTCTCTCACTCTCACCCCCCCCCCCCCCCCCCCCAACATCAAAGATAAGCCAGTCTTTGTCAATAAATGACCCCCCCCCCCCCCTCCCCCACACCTTAACCCAATCAGGGCTTGGATCCCCTCCCTGTCAAGGTATTTTATGGTTGCACCGCAGAAAAATAATTTAGTCAGTTTGTAGTTTGTTGGTGAAGAAGTCATTCTTTTTGGTTCCTCGTGCGTTTCCTTTTGTTCCTGTTCAGCTGGAGTGTAAATAATATTGGCAATCTTTGGCTTATCTCTCTCTTTACTGGTATTTCCTAATTAATGTCTGGTTTAATGCTTTCACTTTTGTGAATTATAAGTAGTCAGCCTACATTCCTTTGTGAATGTATGATTCCCAGTCATTATTCTCATTGAATGTTTTCATTTAATAAAATTACTTAATCTCAAGACCTGATTTAGACTTTGTTTTGGCTTGTTGGTTGATCCACCAGGTTACTGTTCGACTTACCTATCAAAGAATTCAGCGATTTAATTGATGATTGTCATTTTTAATAATAATTATTAAATTAAATAACATAAAACTTATTTTGAATGTAGGTTAAGTGAGGGGTTCTAGCGCGCAATATCGCTTGTGTTCAGTATTCAGAGTGCTGAACGTTTTAACAAGGGCATTGACTGTTGGAACCGCTGGATTCAGAAAATACACATTTTACCTAATCCTCACTTACCCGACAATGCTACTATCCTCTGTAATTCTCCAACAGTGATCCTTGGGGATTTTTTTGCCTCTTACTATCCTCCTAACTGTGCGTGGGGGCAAAATAAACTTGGGTCCTCTTCCAGGCAAGTTTGTAACAGTTCCAGTTGCTTTGAACTTTTTAAATATTGCCCTAACGGTAGATATGGGCATTTTCAGGTGAGTAGCTATTTTTTTATTTATTTTTTTTATTCCCTGACTTATGAAGCTCAACACACTTTTCCCTCATTTGATTTGTGTGTTCGCTTATCTTTCCCATGTTGATGTATGAATAAGGGAATATGGCCTCTGTGTCACCTCATATTGATACCCCAGTGAAACAGGAAGTCATGGATTACTGCTTCAAAGTTCCTAAACACTCTGATCAACTTTAAAATGTAAAATATAAATGGAAAAAATGCTTTAGTTACATTTTGTTCATGAGAATGTCTAGGGGTGCCAATAATTGTGGCACACATGGTTTTGTTAAAAATAATTATTTCTTGATGAGAGATTTTCTTTTCTCAGAATAAATTTACTTCAATTAAAGGTTGGATTTTTCTCATTTTTTTCAGTCTGAGATTAAGCTAATTCACCAAAAGGTGATTTTTATATAACCGTTTTTACTCATCTTTACCAGGGGTGCCAATAATTGTGGATGGCATTGTATATGTGCCAAATTTGTTTTGTCACAAACCTTAAAAAAGGAATAATTAAGATTGCAGCTAGAACATACAGACGGGTGACACTTATTGGAGCTTTAGTTGACAGCATCTGTAACTTTAAAAATGAAAAATTCAGTTTAATGCCTTTCAGTGGCTGCCGTGGTTTTTATTGAAATATAATGTGAGAGCATTTGTGAGGCACCCGGGTTCCATCCCGGGTTTTCCTATTGTCTCATAGTCCACCCCGTGTTTTCCCTCTCTCCCTCCTACTTGTGTCCTGCACTCCCCACACCTGAATTGTGTTTTCCTCTCGTGTCCTCGTTACCCTTCTCCCACCTGTTGCTCGTTTTGTCCTCGTCATGTCTTGTATATAGTCTGCCCCGTCACTTTGTTCGGGGCTGGACCGTCTTGTGTTGCTCGTCGTGTTTGTTCGTGAGCTGGGTTTCCCATTTGTGGTCCTGTCTTGTTCTGTCTCGCCATGTTCCATCTTGTTTCGTACTCTCTTGTTATGTACCCTCGTGTTATGTACCTCCTTGTCTTTATCATGTTTAGTCCTCGTTTCCCTCCAGGCTCCCTCATTCCCCCAGGCTCCCTCATTCCCCCAGGCTCCCTCGTTCCCCCAGGCTGAGTTTCTGTTCCCCAGGCTGAGCGCCTGAGCCCTTGGCTGCACGCTTGGCCTAGTGCCTGCCATTCTCCCCACGGCCAGAGGGCCGCCATGTTTCCTGACCCCACGGCCAGAGGGCCGCCATGTTTCCTGACCCCACGGCCAGAGGGCCGCCATGTTTCCTGACCCCACGGCCAGAGGGCCGCCATGTTTCCTGACCCCACGGCCAGAGGGCCGCCATGTTTCCTGACCCCACGGCCAGAGGGCCGCCATGTTTCCTGACCCTACGGCCGGAGTGCCGCCCACGCCTAGCTTGGTTCCTGACCCTTCCTTAGCTATTCGCGGGAACTCCGCACCCGTTCCTAACCACACGGCCGGCATGCCGTCCTTAATCTGGACCCCACAGCCAGGGTGACGTCCTCGTTTTTGATAAATAAAATGTGATACTGATACCAACTTGGGTACAGGTGTGGAAGCACAATTTATTGGTTGTCACTAATTATTTGTTGTACTGATTAATTCCCTCGGGTAATAAAAATCACATAGTTAATCATGAAGTGGGCTTTGTGTGCAATGCTCAGCTAGCTTTACAATTAGTGATAGCTTGAAAGCCATCAATGTCGACATCCTGAGCTGAATAATCTACTACATCATGCTGCAATTTCATCTGAACTAGGTGGCCCTGCTATGATATAGACTTAATACGTACAATATAAAAACTATATTAACAATGAATCCCTCGTCTCTTCATCATCACAATTTTGCATTATAATTCTTTAATGACAGAATGGTGTGGACTTGCCATTTCTTCAGATGACCACATGGTCAAATCACACAGGAACCTTTATTTATAAACCGAACCTAAACATATGAGCGGGACGACTCAGCGTTTGGGAGGAAAATGTGAAGGATCTGCATTTCCTCTTGAAAAGGAAACTTGTGGAGAGCGAGACTGGGGGAGGTATGGCCTGGTGTCAGTAGACAGGCGGTGCCCAGAAATGATTGTTTTCTTTGACCCCGTGAGTCAGTCGCGTAATTTACTGGGTAAAGATCTTTAAATTGCGTCCACGGAGACGTCATACATATCTGCCGCGCGTCTGGCGCTGTATATCTTTTCCCCTTGGTCACATTAGTTGGTGCTGCACAGAGTCTGATCAAATTTTATTGGTTTATCATGTGTTCCATTTCGGAGACCTGTGATCTGCGTTTCTGTCTCCATCGTGGTGCTGGTGCACAAACACAGGATATTGTTGTTCCATCATTGTGGCATGTCAATTGTGGGGAAATGCATGATCATGTTAAGGCTATTTGTTGCCCTTGCTCACCACTGATATTTCCTTTCCTTTCTGCAAAACTCACCGGAAATAACAATTTCATATAGATAGTTTGGTACCCGGGGACTAAGTATTGAAAGCAGTAAGCACAGAAAAATATTTTCAGTGATGATGCTTTAGTTGATTTATTTTTGGAAAATAGTAAATAGCAAACACATAAATAGTTACATTTATATAGCTTTAAGAAAAAGATTTTTGAAGCTAAGATTTTTTTTGCCTATCCCAGCATGCATTGGGTGAAAGGCAGGAATATACCCTGGACACATCGCCAATCCAATGCAGGGAACGCACACGGACATGGGGAGAACATGCAAACTCCACACAGAAAGGCCCCAGCCGGGATTGAACCCAGGACCTCCTTGCTGGGAGGCGAGCGCTACCCACTGCACCACCAAATCTAAATCACAGATTTAGAATGAAACATGAAATTTGAAAAAGGGAAACACACAGATTACAACTTCAGCCTCACAACCCTGTTTGAGTTCCAAGAGAATCCTCATCTGAATTCAAGAATCTTCAATGGACTCAAGTTCATGCATATCATGGTCGTGCATAAGGTTAGCCATAAAAAGCTCATTAAAAAGAAATTGGAGTCTCTTGCAGTGTATTGTATATTGCAGTGTACATTAATCATCGGAAGACCATTTTTTAAAGTAGGCCTAGATACTTCTCCTTTTGTTTATCTTGTTTCAAGTTACATGGCTAAATATTCCACAAATAAATCATGTCACAAATAGACAGCGTATGGAACTAGAACTTTTCCTGACTGGCAACACGATGATCACAAAACCTATTATTTAGTTCCATAGCGCTAGGGCTGAACGATTAATTGATTTCAAATCGAAATCGCGATTTGAGACAATGCAATTAGCAAATCGCAAAGGCTGCGATTTAGGATATACGTTATGCGGTTCTGACCCAGGGTTTAAACTGTCGTGTCAATGGTTTTACAAATTCATGCCGTCTCCTTAACTCCTTTGCGTAGAATTTTGCTCAACTCAGACATTCGTTGCTACTGCAGCCAAACTATTAGTGGAAATCACAAACTCTGTGTTTGAACTTTATTGGTAGACGGTTCGTGGCGATTTCTGCTGAATACGGAGTTTCTAAGTGTCACTATTTCCCCGTAGCAAGTCCATTTAACAAGCAACCCCCACCTAGTCTATACCTAGCCATGCATGACATAGTGGACAATAGCGTCTATGTTTGAGTTCATAAATATATTTATTCATCATATAAAATTAGAATAACGTCATAGCAACAAGATAAACCCAACAATAGCCTGATCGTATGCCAGAAAACCCGTGAAAAGCCCTGCTCACTCAAATGCAAAATAAACTGTGAAAGTTCTACCATGTATTCTACTAGCAATATATGCTACTAAATATGAAATAAATATACAATCCTACCATTTGTTTTACACATCAAGATGTTCCTTACAAAATTCAGTGGTCATTTATTGTCTGGTACAATCGGTTTGAGAAATATACATAAATATATATAAACACTTTATACCGCTATTACACTATCTGAAACGTCTGCCCAGTAAGCCTGTTTCATTCATTACAGTTCATTCTGGTTTAATTGTCGGCTTTTTTATCCAATAGAGTACATTATAACCTTAGCAACGGTATATGCCACGTCTTTTTGGGTGCTTTGAACAATTTACTACAGCCCAGTGTAACGGCAGTTTTCCTTTTAATGGTGTGGTATTATGCAAGCTCTATAGAATACGCATTAGGGAGGGGAGTTTCCCTTTGCCGATATGCAAGTATTTTTGGGTCTAAAATGCCGTTGGTCTCGCTGGCTACATATGTATGTTCATGTTCCCACTCGAGCACTGTCTTTCCAATGTTTGATAGCCCTATTGTTATTTTCGCATTTTGAGTGCATTTCACATACTGAAGTGCAATCGGTTAAATTTATTTTTGATGTAGGCTACCGATGTTCATTGAAGATTTGGCAGCATTTTGCAGATGGTGGAAAACTATTTTATGTTCATGTTATCGTACATAATATAGGCTATGGCGTATATACTTGTCTCTAGGGCATGACAAATGCTCATTCCAATTTACTGTGCACTGATATGCGGTAGATGAAGGTAAAATTTTCCTTGGAGTCATTATGACTAGGAACATTAAATATATATGCTTTATAATGGACAAAACTAATTTTATTCATTTTATGACATGTTTTGCATAGGGGTTTTGGACCCATAGATATCTAGCCCCCTATACTGATGAAAATATAGTAATTCCCACTTGAAAATTATGCAAAAGTAAATTTTTTGAGCCAAAACTGTAGATTTGTAGTTAAATATAGCATACATTTTTTATTTAGAGCAGCGCACAATTTAGCCATTTGGATAGATTTGGAGACACTAATGGACAACAGGGTACACTGCCTGTGTTGTGATAATTGTTCTATGTTCCACTGTTCTTTGTTCTATGCCAATTAAACAAATGTAATAAATATATCTTTAAGTTGTCATCCTTGCATTAAAATATAAAGCAGTTAATATTTTGATGGTATCTCATGTGGCAATGCTCCATCACATGTTTTAAATCTATTACAGTGTATATTGATCTGAAGCTTGACTTAAAAAAATTATATCGCAAATTAAATCACAATCGCAATCGGAATATCAGAAAAACCGCAATTAGATATTTTCCCCAAATCATTCAGCCCTACATAGCGCCCATAATACCAGCAAATTAGAAAGGCGACCTTCTAATATCCTTGCAAGAACATGAAAAAAGTATTCAAATAGATATTTTACCATCAAAATGTTGGCTGAATCCCCTCATTGGAATCGTTCCCTTTTCGAGTCAGGTCATTTTTTTCCTGCTCAGTCATTGCTGTCGATACATCTGTCCATTCATTATAGACATTAATTATGAGTCATAGTTTGTTGAGGAAAATCATAGCTTAGTGTTAGGTATAAGCATTTTAAATGGCACACTGCAGAAAGTTTCTACTAGTCAGGAAGGACACAATGAATCATTTGTGTTAGTTTGACGTATCCCTGTCAATATTATTTATTATCACAACACTGTAGAAGTGGACATTGAGAAATGAATCATGGGGAAATTAAATCATTCAATCAATTAATTAGTGTTTCTTTGTGGACATTGAGAAGTTGTGGGGAAATTAAATCATTCAACCAATTAATTAATTAGTGTTTCTTTGTGCTTGAGTATCTACAACAGTCATATTATTTGTAGAACAATATTACATGTATACATTATATGTATTATTTGTATTTCCATAGTCATATACTTTTGTTATGTAGTTTTGGTAGCGTGATGATTCCACAACAGTTGATATATACACACATACATACACACAGTATTTGTATATATTGCAAAAATGTGACCAGATAAAGGAAACAAGGATTTAATGTAGTAATTTGTGGAAAATGTAGGTCGTTTTATCTAAATAAAGGCAGACTTCCATTTTCCAAATCATTATCATGACAATGACAATTAAAAGAGGATAATTCACTTGTGTCAGTTATGAGTCAATTCTACCTGGCATTTTCTTTTCATAATTAAAAACAAACACACATTCATAGCTTGTTTTAAAAAGAGATGGGTAGATTAGCTTAAATCTACAGGTGTATGGTGACTGAATGTATACAGTGAATTTTGTGTTAATAATTTACATTAAATGCACATTATGCTGTGCATTAGCTTGTTTAACCTTTGTTGTAAAAATGACAGCTGCTGAACAAATTAACACATACTTAATGAAAAACTATTCTAGGACTTGAAGTTCATGAAATGAAATCCACTTTGGTTTGCCCAGTTCAACTGCTACACATATTCTAATAAAATAGTGAGGTGACCTACCCTCAACAGAATATTTTCAGTATAGCAATGAGAAAAACAATCCGTTGTCAAGCATTAACTGAACAGGCCTATGTGTGTTCCACGTAAACCTTCCTTTGCTACTCTATGCAAACTTGAAAATAAAAACAGCAATGTCTCCCCCTCCTGGAAACACAAGTACATTTTTGAAAGCAGCATACAACTGTCCATTGGGGCCAAAAGTACTTCACAGATATATAGCTTTTTGAGTGTGTATTTGCCATTATAATGGAAAGGTCCCATGCTGAGTAGCAACTTGAGCATGGGGAACAAATGATACATTTAATCCAGAGAAAAAAAGCTTGCTTTGAATACGAACCTTTGTAAAATGTGCTCTGTTGTAGATTTTGCCCAAGTATTTTAAACAAATGCATACCAGAACTGTGGCATTATGCCTGAATTAAAGGTGATTTTTACCCAGAAAATATTATAAGATAACCATGCTATGTCATATCTATGATGCACTGGCAATCACTGTCCAAAATATCAAATGTCTCACACTGTGGCATTGACTCACTCTGTGGCATTGACTCACACTGTGGCATTGACTCACTCTGTGGCATTGACTCACTCTGTGGCATTGACTCACTCTGTGGCATTGACTCACTCTGTGCAGCCTGCTCTGCCATTCGAAGATCCACTCGAGAGTGCTGCCGACGTCCACCAGGAATGACCGGGGGGGCGACCCTCTTCAGACAAAAGCCGAGCCGCCACCGGCCTGTGCGGTCACCAGGTAGTGGATGCATTCTGATCTTTGTGCCAATGTTCAGATCAGGGAGGTCCCAGGCAGCCCTATCATGATGTGATTTAGCCATTCTCCTTTTGAGGTTCAGCTTTTCAGAGACACCCACCATCACACAAGGTTGCAGCAGGTTGGGCGCCACCGGCAGTGAGGACTTAAGCCTGCGTGACATGAGCCACTGTGCTGGGCTACTGTCCATCCCCTCAGTGAGCATGTTGCGCCACTGTAAAATGGCTGCCCACACATCTGTGCCATCCAGCTTGGCCTTTTTGCAAAGGGCTTTCACTATCTTTACTGCAGAGTCCACCTTACCGTTAGCTTGTGGGTACTGAGATGAGGATGTGATATGATACCCCATTCTGTAGCAAATCATCTGAATTTGGCTGAACCAAAACATCCACCATTGTCTGTTATGATGCAGTCTGGCTGTCCGTGGTGGGCAAACTGGACTTTACAGCATGTGACCACTGTGTCAGCAGACACGTTTGCCAGTGGCTCAACCTCCCAGAAGTCGGAGTAATGATCTACCATGATTAAAATGTCCTTCCCTGCATAAGCAAAGAGGTCCACGCGTTTGCCATGGGCGCTCTGGGATGTCGTGTGACATCATTGATTCCTTTTGCTATGTTCGTGCGTATTCTTTACAGGCTGAGCAATTGGAGACATAATCCTTTATTTCTCCCCTCATATTCGGCCAGAAAAGCGTGTCCCTGGCCTGTCTATAGCATGCTTCCCCGCCGATGTGGCTCGCATATATTCGACCCAGCATTTCGGCCCTCAGTGCTTTTTGGATGACAACACATTGACCTCTGTAGAGCACCCCGTTCTGCACATTTATTTCATCCCGAAATGACCAGTAGTCTCTCACACTCAGAGGAGCATCAGAACAACTGACATCAAGTCCTTTAAGCTGTCGTCTTCCCCTGTGTGCTGTAGGATCTGGCAAAATCTGTGATCAGTAACATTGAGGTGCAGTGCCTGGTTAATCTGAGCAAACACCGCCTGCTCCTCCTCCATATTGCACACAGTGTATCTGACCTCCTGGCCGGAATCGTTGCCCTGCTCAGTGCATCCCTGATGTACATCTCCGGCCCCGGTTTGTAGGTTGCTGCAAGATTGTAACTCGGTAGCTGCATTAGCATGCCTTGGAGTTGCTTCGGAGCACAGAGGAGGGGTTTCTTGAAGACTGATATCAGTGGTTTGTGGTCAGTCTCAGCTGTTATTGTCTCCCTGCCATAGAGATAGTGATGAAATCTTTGACAGGCAAACACAATACTCAAGCACTCCTTTTCTATTTGGGGGTAGTTCTGCTCTGTCGGGGTCAGCGCCCGTGAGGCAAATGCTACAGGCTGCCCCTCCTGCATAATGCAGCACCCTAGGCCATTTTTTGCTGGCATCGCTCTGCAGGGACTGGTTTAGTGACGTCATAGTATTTCAGGACAGGTGTTGCAGACACCAGGCGCTTTATGTCCTGCACAGCCTGGTCATGTTTGGGCAGCCAGTGCCACACACTGTCCTTGTCCAGGAGCCAGCAAAGTTGCTCACATACCTCCGACAGCCTTGGCAGGAACATTGCCAGGTAAGTCATAAAGCCAATGAATCGCTGAACGGACTTGGCATCGGTGGGCGTTGGCATTTCCATGACCGCCCTTGTTTTCTCTGGGTCTATTTTCAGCCCATCTGAGGACAGGATGTGCCCGTGGAACTGGACCTCTTTCAGCTTGAACTGTAGCTTTTGTACACCCAGCCTAAGCCTCACGTCTCTGCACTGTTCCATCAATGCGAGCAGGTTGTTGTCATCGTCACGCTCAGCCTCAGCATCTGAGTCCCCACACCCGACGACAAGGATATCATCGGCGATTGGCTCAATGCCTCAGAGGCCCCCCAGCAGTTCGTGTTGCTTGCGTCGGTATATTTCAGGGGCCACGGACACCCCGAAAATAAGTTTTAGCCATCTCATTCTTCCCCGTGGCGTCCAGAATGTGGTCATCCGGCTGCTCTCATCATCTCAAGCTTACACTGGAGAAAGGCATCCCTGCCGTCAACTAGCATGAACGTGTGTGCCTTGGGAAGTTTATGCAACACATCCTCCAGTGTCGGCATGAGATACTGTGACCTTTTCAGTGCTTGGTTTAGGAATTTTGGATCAATGCATGGACAAATCTTTTCTTTCCTGTCGACTACGACCATATTACTTATTCAGGGAGTAGATTCAGTCACAGGGGTGATATGTCCATCACGCACATATGCATCTAGCTGAGCCTTTACCTGGGCTTTCAGGGCTATCGGCACATTCTGTGGTGCACATTGCACTGGGGGCACATTCAGGTCTAATTCAAAGTGTACTTCTCCTGGTACAGACTCCACAGGATCGTTGAAGACCTCATTGTATGTGTGCAGCAGCTGTTCCTTGGTCAATGGACCCTTGCACTGATCTACCCTGTTCAGCTCCTCTTGGATTGTGATAGACATGAGTACCAAGCGCATACATGAAGAACCAGTGAGGAGTGGATTTTGATCAGCCTCCACCACTTCAAAAAATTTGACTGAACCTGACTCCCCTAACAACACAGTCTGTGTGAAATCGTCCCAGCGATGGCATTAGTTGCCCTCAATACAGCTTCAGTGTTGTGGTGCTTGGCTGTAGCGGGGTCATGCATCAACTGACCTCTCATCTTGGGGTTGTCTTGGGTTCTGTATCGCCGTTTCTCGGTCACATGTATCGTGTCCGTTTGTGTTCCGTCAATGGTCCTCAAGCATTTGTCTGTAACTTCTGCCAGGCGGCACATTTCCGCGGCCTCTGGTAACGTCAGGGCGTGCGCTTGAAGCAATCCGCGTCTGGTGCTTTCACAGGCGATGCCCAATACGAGCCGGTCCCGTATCATCTCGTCCCTCAGCCCACGGTACTCACACGTCGCAGCCCTCACACGCAGCCGGGTGATGAAACTGTCGAGTGGCTCATCTGCCTCCTGCTTACAGCATCCGAATAGATATCTCTCATATATTAAGTTTTTTTTGTGGGCTTAAAATAGAACTCCAACGCATCTAGAATAGCGTCCGGGTCCTTTTTCTGAGCCACGTTTACATGCACAACGTGAGATTGTGCATGTAAACGTGTCGGCACTCACTGCCTAACAATCTCTTCAGCGTAGCCGCTTACACGTCAGAGGGCTTTTCGATTAAACCTGTTGCTAGAGAAAAGTCCTCAAATTCAGCCCGGAATATTTCCCAGTTCTTGCATAAAACTCCGGACATCTGCTCCGGAGCGGGAATATTTCCTATCACAGCCATGGTCGAGGGCAGACTACTTCTGACACCATGTTTCCAAAAGTACTTTATTGATTCAGTAACCTGGATAACATAATAGCAACTGGCTAGCTCACCAGTCGAGCTTTTTTACCCAAAACACCACAGAAGTGCATCCGGTTAAGATAGGTCAGGTACCCATACCGGATAGGCCCAGTAGGTGGCATTATAACACAATATAACAGGTTACTTTCAGCGGAGCATGTGTTGCCAGCTGGCTACTGCAATGGCGGAGGTGAAGAAGCGGAGTTACAGCGAAGCCCAACAACAAGCCAACAGGTCGCGTTCAAGAAGCAGAGTCAATCTAGGGCTCACTTTTCCTCCATGGCAACAGCAGGGGATGAAAAGCGACGCAGAGTTTGCGTGTTTTCTGTTGGACTTCTAAGCAAAGTTACCTCTAGCAATCCAGCTAGCTACGTTAGGTAGCTAGATGGCCAAAGTCAGGTACCTTTTGAACTAAATTAATATAACAATGAAATATTACTAATATTTATTTTCTCAAATGTATATAGAAATATCTTCATTAAGTAATTTACTTTACAAAGGTACGATTAGCTCTATGATAAACAAGACTGCCTGCTAATGTTACTTATTCCCCACACGATTACATCTTTACATTCCAGGTCTAAAAGGATGTTCAGAATAGTGAAATACTGAAGAAGGAATGCTTCCACAAGATAGCGCCAACTGCACAAGGGAGTACCAACCGTAACAGTAACGACGTTCCGACGAGGTGCACTTATAGTGTAAAGACTGTCATAATAATGCCGAATTACTGTTACCATCCATAACAATGCATGTTGCTAAAAATGTTTGCTTGACACTTTGCTTGCTGCACTCAAGCATGTTTCTTGCACTGAACAGAGTGGGTGGGGTTTAGGACAGAGTAGCCTTCTTTGATGGTAAACACAGGAGCACAGCAAGGCTAAATATCCTGCAAATGCACCTTTCACATCGCATTAAATTTACTGAAGCATAAGTTATCCATACAGTGTAACAAAATACATGTGAATAGCTACTTTACCTAAAACTCAAAGGAAAGTAAGCCATTGAACCATCTCCTAATCAGTTCTTGCATGTTTGTTAACTCTATAATAAGATATATAACTATTAAGTGACGTATGTAATTACTTCTGTATGAAGTCAACACCAGCTGCATTATCAAATGTAGTCTTCTTATTACTTAATTATTGTTTACCTATCACTTAAAATTCCATTTACTGTCCCAACTCACACACCCAGGATGATCATAATATCTAGCCAACCAACGCTTTCAAATATATCTACATAAAGAGCAAGTGATTGTGTTACACCAGGGGGGTATACTACGAAGCTGGATTTCTAACTTAGTTGGATAACCGCAGTTCCGGGTTTTATCCAGCTAACTCAGTAATCCTGCTTCGTAGTACCCCCCCCCCCCAGGGGTGCCCAACCCTGTTCCTGGAGATCTATCGTCCTGTAAGTTTTCATTTCAACCCTAATTTGGCACACCTGATTCTACTAATTAGCAGCTCAATGACATCTCTAGCTGTTGAGTGAGGTATGCTTTCTTAGGGTGAAAACCTACAGGATGGTAGATCTCCAGGAACAGGGTTGGGGTGTAGATACCAAGAATGTAAACCACTGCAGTCAATTTTCATGTTATTAGAACGACAAGATTCAGAGAGGGTTGGTGCAATGTATGTTTATTAGGCAGTTCTGTGTACATATTAAGACATTAAAAAGTACTGATTTACACTACTTACCACCTTTTCCCAACTTTTAGTGCTTAAAATTTCAGACACATTCTGCTTTCCATTAATGTAATTGCACTTTCCTTTCACTTAAGCAATTAAGATAAATTACATTACCCAACAGAACAGCAGTTTCCCAAGTGCAATTCAAACCCACATTCCTTACATCAAGTGCTCTTCTGCTGCACTGCTCATGTGCAGTTTAAACAATCAGGAAAATCCTCCTTCCCTATATGTTCCAATCAGCTTGTTAGAAAACCGGTTATAAAAAAAAAAAAATTTTAAAAAATTTAAAAAAAGTATAATTTCGAAAAATCTAACTATGTATACGTAACATAGTAAAAATGTTCTTAAAACTAATTTTAAGGTAAGTTTCAGAATGTAAAAACAATTAAAGCACTTTCTTCCCTTGATAAACGAAAGGTTTCTCCTTGGAAAACTACACAATAATGCTACGATTCATGATTTTATAACCCAATCAGCAGTTCAAGGAACATATAGTTAAGTATATGATGAAACAGATACATTTAACAGAGAACGTTCTGCAGGTACTACTTTTAATACAGATTGCAAACCATTAGTCAATTGTACAGTAATCTCTATCAAAAGAATGATTAATGGAACTAGGTTAACAAGGAAGCTTGTACTGTACAGGGTGAGCAGAGTGTACTTCTGTAATGGTTTAATTTTTCATTCCTAAAGGAGATACTGTAATTAAAATGCATACACTGGCCTGTGTGACAGACAGTTTGACATAACAGAGAACATTCATGAAGAAACCTTCATTGTCACAATTTAATGTACAGTATATGCATTATAATTACTGAGCACTTCCTATTTTAGGGTATTTATAGAGTACTCAAGTGAGTACCTCAGTCGTGGGCGGAGTCTGGTTTCGGAAGTAAATTCCCTATGGAAGAATAGAATGGGCTTCGGAGACTATAGACTATTTCTTGAAATCTGATTTATAGAATGAGCTGAAACGTTCCTGGATTAGCCTGTGTGGTAGAAGGATATAGACCATATATCGCACGTTCCAATTTTAATTTTTTAAAGTAATGCATTAATGCATTAATCATTAATTGACTTGTAGTCCACTTTAACGGACTGCATATCCAGTACTGCAACGCACGGGTGGTTCTTGACCAATAAGATATCATCATCTTGTCTGTCTGGACATTCTTGGGCAGATGGGAGTACTGCAGCTGAAGATGAGCCAACGTTAGCTTGCTAAGTAGAGAAGCCCGCCCGACAAAAGCCGACAAAAGCCGGCTCTACCAAATTTTCAACTTTATATTCAAATAACTCAGTACAGATTTATTTTTTTTTGCCAGCCACAAAGAAAGTATTAATTAGTTGTACCTTGATCTGTTCAGTAAGGTTAATGTTGTTTTTGGGTGGAATTACCATTTAAGTCTAAGCCCCCACCTATTCCTCAAGAACAAAAGTAGGGAATAAAGGAGTTATTCTATGGAGAGTAAACCGAATTTCAAAAATGTAAGAAAACAAACACAGACATGCCATTGTGCGGCTTCCCGATTTAGGGTTTTCAAGTCCATAACATTAAATCCACTCTTACATGTAAAGCTCACCCTGTTCTTTCATTAAGGCATTCAGGCTAAATGGTGACAAACTGATGGTAAACATCTCTTTCACAACCAAGACTGACCCTTGTAACATGCTTCCTTTGTATTTAAAAAAGGATGCGTTTAACAGTTATGCTCACGTAATTAACCATTAAGGTAAAATTCAACAGAAAGAAATACATTTGTCATACACAAACACACAATCAATTTCAAAGTCTAGACACAATAATTAAATTTTTTAATAAAAATCTAGGATTCCCACATAAAGTTTGGATAAATATATCTAGTTTTAGATTTTTATTTACACATAAAACTGGAATAAAATGGGAAAAACATACAGTATTGTCTGTATAAACACAGGGAGTATCATGCCTCCTTGACAAAAATGGTCCCATCTGAATTTTGTTTAGTTTGTGCTGCCCATTACACAACATGTGCTCTGTGACTGAGATAAGCATGTTGGAAATGGGACCTGTTGGGAAAAGGAATCTGTGCAAAAGTGGCTATGTCTATTTTTCTAACATTCACAAGCAAACCTCGCCATTTTCTTGAATAGGTAGGGATGTGACAACAAAATGCCATCCTGTGAATTCAATGCATTACTTGTGACAAAACAAATGGCTGGGATGCAGAATATAAATGTGTCCTAGACAAGTGGTGACTGATTTTAAAAGACAATCTCAGAAAAATGCTTGTTGTGATTATAAAGTGGCTTGGCAACTATTTACATAACATTCACACCCTGAGTTCCCTCAACAAGGGAGGGCAAAATCCCATCAGTGCCATTGAACAATTACTCTGCCCACAACAGGACACGCCAAGCCGTGAATCGGTTGCGCTCTTATTGCTATGGAAACGCTGCAGACAGGCTACCGCTGCGACGCTATCGTGCAAGCATTTTGATGAGATTGGCACACATCTCAAAGAACTCTATGGTGTGACTTCCCACCCTGGTGATGGCGTCTCCGCTGGCTGAATCCACAGAGGACGTCAGGGAGGAAACCACCGAGCCGTCTGACCCCTTGGCGAGGGAGTCTTCCCCCGCGCTCTCGGTCTTGGGAGTTGCTCGGTAGTTCCCGAAAGACCCCGAGCGGTTAGGGGTCGTGGTCCCGGACTTTGACTCTGACGTTTCATCTGAAATGTGAGATGAATGCTTGCATCAGAAACCTTTCACGGAACAGATATACAGTGCTGAAACTGCCAAAAGTGGACTAAACTACAATAAACACTTTGTATAACTTTTATGCTGATAACTAATAGATAAAACTGAACTGACGTCACCATACTCATTCATTAATTTCATTACAGTGTCTTTCAACCTGTATATATCCCAAGACTGCGATCCTCCTTTTCACAAAATAAACTTTTTCATAAGGCATCCCTGATGGCAAACCAAGTCTTGTGCGTGAATAAACCTAAAGTTAAACTGCACATTATAAACCTATTGCAAACAAGTAATTTAGAAGACAGATTCAGATTCGCAAAGAGCTGTTGTTCCCATTTCAACATACCATCAATACTACGAAAGTCAAGGAGATAAGTCCTGCTGTCAACCTGGTAGAGCTGCAGGCTCATCTTAGCCTGAATTCCTGTCACCAAATTCTTCCCTCGCACACGCAAATAATACGGATTCACAACCTGAGCAGTGATATATAGAGCACAAGCAAAATTCATTAAAGGGCAGCATTTCCTTAGCAAATTGGGTCCAGTCACACGTTTCAGATCATGAATCACCAAAAAAAAAAAAAAAAAAAACACAATCTCCCACAGTCCTGTAACTTGTTCTCCTTGTTCCTGTAATTTGAGAAAGGTCCTTACCTTCCACTCATAATCTAGCTGCTTCATGGCCCGACACACCTCGGACATGATATCATTGGGCCGACTCTGGCTGCGGATGCCTAGGTGCCATTTGGCTCTGCGCACACCCGGGTGCTTGGACTTCTGGGGGTTCAGCTCGTCCAGGGTGTGCCGCGGACGGGGGGCCACCTCGGCCAGCAGGAAGGGCACGCGCTCTGGGTGCGGTTTGACGGTTAGCTGATGGTGTTCGTCCAGGAAGGACTCCGGCGGGCTGCTGGCCAGGTAGAAGTCCTTGGCCTCGTTCATGATGCGGCGATTATCAATGATGAGGTGATAAGCCACCGCGAGGGGGTCCTGGTGGTTCCGGTCATACAAGCAGGTCAGAACCTCATCCTCCGTACATTCAAACTTCTCACACACCTCCTTCAGGGCCTCGTCGTCAATTACGGAAGAGCTATGGGTCGACTCGTCTGGGAAAAGGTATTTTGACAGGTCCTGCTGGAACCATTCATCCTCTCTGAGGGGACAAAAGTGGAGAGTTGTGATTCTGTTATTTTCAGCTGCAAATAAAGATTTATGCTCAATGCAATTTATTTGAATTCAAAGCTTTCAGTGTTGGTATGATGTTGGTATCTGCATTTCAAATGTTTCTGACTAATTCCATCATTGTATTTTCATTTATTTTTTGCTGCACATGACATTACCGTCATTATACTTTAACTAGACAACATTTCCTTGTACTAGCTAAGCTACAAGCAACAGAGTCACATATATTACAGTTGAAGTCGGAAGTTTACATACACTTAGGTTGAAGTCATTAAAACTAATTTTTAACCACTCCACAGATTTCATGTTAGCAAACTATAGTGTTGGCAAGTCAGTTAGGACATCTACTTTGTGCATGACACAAGTAATTTTTCCAACAATTGTTTACAGATTATTTCACTTTTAATTCACTACATCACAATTCCAGTGGGTCAGAAGTTTACATACAATAAGTTAACTGTGCCAGAAAATGATGTCATGGCTTTAGAAACTTCTGATAGGCTAATTGACTTGAGTCAATTAGAGGTGTACCTGTGGATGTATTTTAAGGCCTACCTTCAAACACAGTGCCTCTTTGCTTGACATCATGGGAAAATCAAAAGAAATCAGCCAAGACCTCAGAAAGAAAATTGTGGACCTCCACAAGTCTGGTTCATCCTTGGGAGCAATTGCCAAATGCCTGAAGGTACCACGTTCGTCTGTACAAACAATAGTACACAAGTATAAACGCCATGGGACCACGCAGCCATTATACCGCTCAGGAAGGAGACGCGTTCTGTCTCCTAGAGATGAACATGCTTTGGTGCGAAAAGTGCAAATCAATCCCAGAACAACAGCAAAGATGCTGGAGGGAACAGGTACAAAATTATCTATACCCACAGTAAAACAAGTCATATATCGACATAACCTGAAAGGCTGCTCAGCAAGGAAGAAGCCACTACTCCAAAACCGCCATAAAAAAGCCAGACTACAGTTTGCAACTGCACATGGGGACAAAGATCTTACTTTTTGGAGAAATGTCCTCTGGTCTGATGAAACAAAAATTGAACTGTTTGGCCATAATGACCATTGTTATGTTGAGAGGAAAAAGGGTGAGGCATGCAAGCTAAAGAACACCATCCCAACGGTGAAGCACGGGGGTGGGCTGCATCATGTTGTGGGGGTGCTTTGCTGCAAGAGGGACTGGAGCACTTCATAAAATAGACGGTGTCATGAGGAAGGATATATGTGGATATATTGAAGCAACATCTCCAGACATCTGCCAGGACGTTAAAGCTTGATTGCAAATGGCTCTTCCAAATGGACAATGACCCAAAGCATGCTTCCAAAGTTGTGGCAAAATGGCTTAAGGACAACAAGTCAAGGTATTGGAGTGGCCATCACAAAGTCCTGACTCAATCCAATCGAAGATTTGTGGGCAGAACTGAAAAAGCGTGTGCGAGCAAGGAGGCTAAAAACCTGACTCAGTTACACCAGTTGTCAGGAGGAATGGGCCAAAATTCCTGCAACTTATTGTGAGAAGCTTGTGGAAGGCTACCCGAAACATTTGACCCAAGTTAGGCAATGCTACCAAATACTAACAGAGTGTATGTAAACTTCTGACCCACTGGGAATGTGATGAAAGAAATAAAAGCTGAAATAAATAATTCTCTCTACTATTATATTGACATTTCACATTCTTAAAATAAAGTTGTGATCCTAACTGACCTAAAACAGGGAATATTTACTAGGATTAAATGTCAGGAATTGTTTAAATGGATCTGGCTATGGTGGATGTAAACATTCGACTTCAACTGTATATAGGTCACATTGTGTAAAACACTAAACCACTGCTTTTACATGGAATAAATTACTAATTATGACAATTAAAAGTTTCAAAATCAACCAATTTGAATTCTGCAAATTTTGTCTTTTAACATACCTATAATCCATACATACTTACGATCCACCTATGTTGAAAAAATATGCCATATAAAAATTAAAAAAATTAAAAAAATTAAAAAAAACACACTAAGTTCACTGAGCAGCATTAGCTTTCCGGGTGTGTACCACAGTTGTTATGATGCTGTGGACATCAGAGTGCAGAGCTGCACAAATGCAAAAATTCAAATGAAGCTTTATTCCTGTTGTCCTACAGAGGCGAGAGTACGCATCTGGTGTGGGTCAACAATGGCTGACCATCCACCCCGCAGGCAAACATTTTTTTCTGCATTTAGCGTTGCAGAAGAAATCCCACAAGTTGGCATTTTCCTCAAATAGTAGAAAAGACAGAAATGTAGGCTACAAGAGCCTTACAAGCTGGCATTTTTCATCAAATAGTAAAAAAAAAAAAAGCTCTTACCAAGCAAGGGAAGTGTATGTGTACCAATGGAAGTGTATGCGTGTAAAGTAATGAGCACATAATGACAGTGCGTTTCTCTTTGTTCATGACTCCAAAACACACCGTATGTCCTTGATGGTAGCTCTCTTCATAGGGTCCACCTGTAGCATGTGCTTCAGGAGGCTGGTCACGGAGGGGTTCAGGTGCTGTGGAGTGTAAAAGATGCCGTCGCAGATCTTCTTGAACAACGTTGGCACGTGGTCGTCGTCGAACGGGAGAGTGCCACAGAGCAAGGCATACAGAATTACTCCACTGCTCCAGATGTCAACCTCTGGACCTGCATATAACCTGCGTACAGGGGGTTAAAAAAATGAGTTCATCATAATCTTTTACTGATAATAAAAATGTATAGGCCACAAGAAATGCTGTCCACATATTATTCATCGTACATGAATCCTCTTGCACATCACAGACAACAGACATAATGATGCTGAAACAGCGGTTTTACTTCAAAGTGAGGATCAAGTTCAGACGACTAGTTTTAAGGCTCACCATAACCACCAGTTACAGAGTTTCATTGTGTACCTTAAAGTGCAGCTTAGCGGCCTCCATTTCATAATACTTATAATTGGCTTCTATTGTGGGTATAAAACGTATAACGCAGATGCTACGACTTTCAAGTTCTAATTATAAAGTTCTAAGAACAAACAAGGAAAATACCTTCCCGAGATGACCTCAGGGGCAGCGTAGTTTGGAGAGCCACAGCTTGTTCGTAAAAATTCCCCATCTGACATCATGTTTGACAAGCCTGGAGAACATATATTAATCAGGGAAAGCACATTAAAAGATTGACTTTGGTTTGGTCACACCAAATTCTGCTTTCTAAGCATTTGCAAATGGGGATTTAGGGATTAACCGATTTTTACAGATAAACCAGCCTAGCATTTCATCTGCAAAAGATTTTCATCTATTGTGCTCTCCATTGTATAATTCTGTTCAATGAAAGGTTTCACCTGTATCTTTAAACATACAGTGCATCCGGAAAGTATTCACAGCGCTTCACTTTTTCCACATTTTGTTCAGTTACAGCCTTATTCCAAAATTGATTAAATTAATTTTTTCCCTCAAAATTCTACACACAACAACCCATAATGACAATGTGAAAAAAGTTTTTTTTGAGATTTTTGCAAATTTATTAAAAATAAAAAACTAAAATTTCTCATTTACATAAGTATTCATACCCTTTGCTTTAACGTATTTTTAAAGTATCATATTTCATATTTGGTCGCATATCCTTTACATGCTGTTACTTCCTGAAGTCTGTGACCATCAACATCAAAAAACTGTCGATATCTTATTTTCAGGTACTGTTACAAGCGATACTATAACCTCTCTGCATTTGAATGGATCTCTATGGAAATAGGGGGGTGAGACTAGATTCAGCTGTAAATTACACTGGTACAGTATGGAACACATGGCTGGCTAAATGGCTGTAAGTTATCAAGGGTCTGTGCTATCAAACGAGCCCCAAACCATCACTCTGTTGCCAGATATGGAGTAGATGTGGATGGATCACTGCAAGGGTTATTTCTCCGGACTCATTTTCCTATAGAAGTCTATGGGGAAAAAAGTCAGGAGAAACAACCCTTGAAGTGATCCATCCACATCTACTCCATATCTGGCAACAGAGTGATGGTTTGGGGCTCGTTTGATAGCTCAGACCCTTGATAACTTACAGCCATTTAGCCAGCCATGTGTTCCATACTGTACCAGTGTAATTTACAGCTGAATCTAGTCTCACCCCCCAATTTCCATAGAGATCCATTCAAATGCAGAGAGGTTATAGTATCGCTTGTAACAGTACCTGAAAATAAGATATCGACAGTTTTTTGATGTTGATGGTCACAGACTTCAGGAAGTAACAGCATGTAAAGGATATGCGACCAAATATGAAATATGATACTTTAAAAATATGTTAAAGCAAAGGGTATGAATACTTATGTAAATGAGAAATTTTAGTTTTTTATTTTTAATAAATTTGCAAAAATCTCAAAAAAACGTTTTTCACATTGTCATTATGGGGTGTTGTGTGTAGAATTTTGAGGGAAAAAAATGAATTTAATCAATTTTGGAATAAGGCTGTAACAGAACAAAATGTGGAAAAAGTGAAGCGCTGTGAATACTTTCCGGATGCACTGTATTTAGCATGGGCAGATGTGAGAAACTGGAAGACGACAAGATATGCCGGTATGTATATATATATATATATATACATATATTGGGATGGCAGGTATGTATTTTCCACAAAAACAATGTGCAACTGTTAAGTTCTTTTCATTTCTTAGACTATTATTATTTTCACATTGACACATTAACGTCTTTTTATTGCAAAGGCAAAACAGGTTTACAATATTAACTGTTCAATGTTTCACTTCTATTATATCACACCCTCCCCAAACCAGACGCTTGCTTTTGTCTGGTTTGGGGAGGGTGTTACGCTCTGCTCTTGCGGTCATGACTGACTGACTGTGAAAACCCCTTGCCTCGGCCAACATTTCTTTATTCATTAATTTCTTCACTTCAGCTCTGTTCACTTTATCCTTTTCACACATAACACAAGGTCACCATAAAATTAACTACTAGGAAAATTAAGAATTTACGATAATAGCCTACATTAAGAATTGAGGATAGCCTCTTTTATGCTGCAAGCCTTTAAGCGATCGGATTTATAAACCGCCAATTCCCCGAACATATCTGATTCATGGTTAGTCACTTATAAATAGATAGCCTCCGAATGTGGCTCTAGTCTACGCTACTCTGCTGATAATGTAGCTTACTGCAAACACTTTTAATTATAATAATAATAATAATAATAAGAAGAAGTGGTATGTACTTTCTTAGTAGTATCTACTGTTTTCTTTCTGGCTAAGATTCCTGGGAAATATGCGTTGTCCAATTAAGCTTGTTCGCCAACGTTACTTCCTGCTTCTCGTCAGGAAGCAGAAACAAGCTAGGCTACTACGAAGCGAATCAACATGCATTATAGCCTACATTCATTGCACTACAGAAAGCGAAACTAAACCTAGCTGTCCGGTACCAAAACATTTCCCGCAGGTAACGTTCTACACTACCGGAAAAAAACTCTGCTGTGCAGAAACTCACTAGCTTGCTCGCTAGCTCGTAGCCCACACATGGAAGGTTGGAGTTACGCATCCGGCAATCCAGTGTTGAATAGCCTAACGTTAAATGTATTTCATTTTCTATAGAATACTAATAGCCCTATTTTAAAACTGTATTTCCATATTTTACTGATGCAAACTATTTAGGCTGTATGTCTTTCATCTAGAATGTGTTTGCGTAGCCCATTGTGCATGTATGTCTCCATGTAGACTTGGTTCATTAATTTACATGCTTCCTCATGATCCATAGCTCAGGTGGTGCTGTTCATTGTATTTCATTGCACATTAAATACTGCTCATCTACAAACTCTTTTAATGTAATTGTGTGCTGTCTGTAATATAGGATAACTGTTCTCATTCTTGTCAATAGAGGGCGTTATGGTTAAGCGAATGTCTGCATACATTTCTTTGGAATGCATGGCTCTCTCCGTGTTTATCTTCATGGGTTATTCATCATTAGTTAGCTATGAAAAATAAGTGATATCAGATCAAAAACGTCTACAACGTAAAAAAAGCCAAGTTACTCACGCATAGCCTACATAGCACTGTCCATAAGTTCTTAATTCCAACTTGCAAAAACTAGGCCTGCCTTTAAAAGTCTTGATATTAAAATGTGGCCAAGTTACAACTACCAATATTGCCTATCGTAGCTCACACTAAATAAACTAGCTCTATTCCAAAGCAATGCTATCCAAACTTTCCTAAATTATTTAACGCAACTTGGCCCTGTGTTTCTTCATCTTACCATCTCAAGAGAATGTGGTCAATGAAACTGTATGCGCCACATCAAACTGCAAAATGAAAATAATTTATAGTGGAAATACTGATTCAGATGTGTTACACTTAGAAATTAAACAGAAAAATTACTACACTATAGGGCATGTTTGAACAATTGTCTGCATCCACTGCTTTGGGTCTATGAAAAGCACAGAATGAATGAAATGTATTATTATTATTATGTATTTATTGATTTCTTTATTTGGATTTCTATCAAAACCTGTGTGGTCCTACAGAGCATAGATATGCTTGTGTTCCAAAAATTCTGTTTGCAAATATCATCATCATTTTTATCTGCATTTATTTATTCATCACCCCTTTCTCTATTGTACATGATGTTTCTTCATATAAATGTCTGTTTGTGAATTGTAAAGAATGCTGTAGCAGCAGTTAACATTTTAAAACCTGTACATTTTCTAAAGTAAACTTGCCAACAAAGTACAACCATATCCTTTCTGGAGTGTAATTATTCATCAACTGTTAAAAACATTCATTGAAATCATATGTTGTTCCATGAGGCACAATCTCTTCACATGCAAAGATGAAGAAACACAGGGCCAAGTTGCATTAAATAATTTAGGAAAGTTTGGATAGCATTGCTTTGGAATAGAGCTAGTTTATTTAGTGTGAGCTACGATAGGCAATATTGGTAGTTGTAACTTGGCCACATTTTGATATCAAGACTTTTAAAGGCAGGCCTAGTTTTTGCAAGTTGGAATTAAGAACTTATGGACAGCGCTATGTAGGCTATGCGTGAGTAACTTGGCTTTTTTTTACGTCGTAGACGTTTTTGATCTGATATATATATATATGATGGGGGAAAAACGTATACCCCTAAAGGACATAGTGGGGGATTAAATAGGCCTATATGATGGCAATTATTAAACTTTGACTGTCGATAGCTTTATTATGAAATGTGAGCTCAATAATCCTTAAACACAGAAATAGGATTTTAAGATATGCTGACCTACCATTTGATTGCCCTGACTGCCTTACATTGAATGGAAAGAGGTCTAAAAAATTGATCTCTCATTCACAGATTTTTCCATTCAGTATTGATTGCTCTTAAAATAGTAGCCTCTAGGAAGCCAGTATTCCAAAGGAAGCTTTGTACACACAGCACTTTGTGATCCCACTAGTTTTGTGAGTACAGATCATTAATTGCAGTGCTTCTGTAGGGAGAGATTGTTCCAAGATATTTTTGTCTTAACAACAAAAAAGGATAAACAACAAACTAAATTGCGATAATGGGATAGGATAACAGGAAACAATTACAGTGCTCTCAACTTGCAAATGATGCTTCACTGATGTTAGGCTGCAGATATAGGCTGAATGGAACTTCTCATAAGCCTGCTCTATAAACTATACTGGAAACAGGAAAGTGCTATGGTCTCCCAGGGGACATATGCTGCTCACCAAAGTCTGCAATCTTGGCATTCATCTGAGCGTCCAGCAGAACATTTTCTGGCTTCAGGTCTCTGTGCACCACCATGTGTCTGTGGCAGTAGTCCAGTGCAGAGATAATCTGCTGGAACAGACGTCTGCTCTCCTTCTCATCCAGCTGACAACACAGGACCAGAACTTGGCAATCAAGTAATCATCGCACTAAACACATTAAAGAGGCAAGATTGTGAACTGTGTAGGAAGGGTTAGCCTATAACAGCAACTGAAGGATACCAGAAGAGGGCTTGGGGTCAGAGCTGAAGACATTTCAACAGTGGCTTGCTCAATCACTGACTTGTGAACCAGACAAAAGATTTGCTTTCCTACAGAAAACCTGACCGATACCTACCAGCGAGTCAAAGTCAGTATAACAGCCCACCCATTTTGGGGTTCAGAAATACTTATTCTACAACAGAAATGCTCACATGTAATGAGCCTTTAGTGATACTGATGGGAGTTTGAGGGCAAACATATTTTAGACAACCACACTTACCTTCCCGTTTTTACAGATGTAGTCAAACAACTCTCCACCAGAGACATATTCCATCACCATGAAGATATCCGTTGGAGTGCTAATCACCTGATACCTGTACCAATACAAATATTGTCAAAATAGTACTAGCCTCCTCTTGAGTATTAAAACAGCCTAAAATACACAAATCCTTTTCTCATACAAATTGTTTCATGTATTTTCAGGGCTATTTTAGAATTTACTTATCAGAGCAGTTTGCAAATTAATGCGTCACAACTTTAAAGGTCATAAAGCACAAGCTACGGATGTGCCACAAGTGACATGAACAGGTGACCCCGTAACAAAGGCTGGTATTGGAACCTGCGATTTGGGAACAGAACATAATTAAATACATGTTTTTAACCTTCATCTAATATGAAATATCTTCATAAGCATGAAATACTGAAATAAGAAAAAACATGCTAAGATGAACAATATTATCCAACGGACAAAAAATTATGATACACTTCTCTTTTGAATATTAACATAGAGAAGACCATAGAAAAGGGAAAGGAAAACGATGCTTGCAATGTACACAATTTAATTTGTTGAACATTCCATGGCTGGAACGTTACACAGTAACAATTAACTATACACAAATGTACGCAACGTTACAAACAAAGCATTCTTTGTAGTTTAATAAATTAAACTTATTAAATACAGAGGGACCCCATTTCAAACTCACAGCTTAATAATATGTGGATGTCTGAAGAGCTTTAGGTTCTGAATTTCTCTGCGAATCTTTCCCACAACATCAAGACTGCGAATCTTCTGTCTGTTCAAGATCTTCACAGCTACTTGGTGGTTTGTCAATTCATGCTGACCAACTGAGGGAAGGAGAAGGTGTTCATTATGATTTAAAAGAAAAAAATAATAACAATAACTGCAGCACAGTACTGTCCAGATCAAAAAAGGTTATGTACAAACCGTGTAAACAAAACAGAGACATTTCCACAGATGGTTTACCCAAATCACTCGTTGTCTTAGAAACTCATTGCTTTCTCAAGACAGTGGAAAGGAGATCATTCCAGATGGTAATTTAGCTCAACTATACTGAACTGCGGAGTAGCACATTGTGGATGATGAAATACAGAAAAATCCAGAGAGTGCAAGTTAAAAGTCTATGTTCAAAAGCGGTGCAGTGTTATTTCTTAACCGAAGTGCTACAGCTTTCCACAATGGTAGGCAAGTTCGATGTTGCTAATACAGAACAGTTAGGTTTATCGTGTATAGCCATTTTATTAGTTCTCTTGCTTATTAACCATAGGTTATTAACCAACTGGTACGGTAGCTCGCTAGGTAGTCCCTCCTATGCGTCATGTTTTCTAGCTACAATAACATTAGCTTTCAGCAAAATACAGTTCAATGTTCCCTGGCCTGGTGCAAGTCTGTCAGCTCAAAGTTTCTGTTTTGTACACTAGGACAGAACAAACTTGAGAGCATTTGGTAGACATCGTTGATTAACTAGCGATATATGAATGTGTGCCTGCCTTGCCCAACGTAGTTGGACGAATTATCTGAATAGCTGCTAACGTTACTTCAGTAACGTTAGCTAGTCCGCACAGCTAACGTTAAGCGGAGAAAACCATACTAGCCAACTCTACTAGGCTACAGGTGTTTAGCTACGCGTTTAAGTGCAAGTCGTTTTAATACGTCAGCTTTAGTTGGTTAGGAAGCTAGGAATTATGTATGTTACTTCTTGCTGTTAAACTTGCAGTAACTGTTATCTTCAAATGCTAGCCAACAACCACGCCTATACGCTGCAAGGTTAACACATAATTAACGTTAGCTAGCCACACAGCGTTGTGCTAAAGTGGTCACTTGTTCATATCCTAATCAGGTGAACTTCCGACTATCAGAAAACAGTAACATTAGCTAGGGGAATTAGCACAATTGTTGTGCTTGGCTGTCGGTCATGAGCAGCTAAATAACCATCTCATCAGCTGTTTCACTTGTCAATCGCTGTGGCAAGCCAGCCAAGCCATCTCTGCAAAGTAACGTTAGACACACGTCGTCTGACTTATTACAAAGGCGATCTTAGTTAGTCCACAAAATATCAAACACAGCATGATTGTAGTCTTCTTACTTACCCTTTACTTTGCCAAAGGTCCCTACCCCAAGAGTGTCCCCTAGAATATAATGTCCAATTTTTACCCTGCCTTCATGTTTCTGTTTATCCGTCGCCATCTTCCCACGAAAGCCCTGTGTAGCAAGCGCTCACTATCTTCCCATTTCAACATAAAAGTCCCTTGTGATCAGAGTTGCCAGGTTCGCGGTTTTCCCGCCAAATTGGGCTAGTTTGAAAAAGCAGTCGCGGGTAAAAATTACATAGTCGCGGTGTGCGGTTTTTTGGGCTACTTTCAACGTTGACCGCGGTCGCCAAAAGTGACAGAATTTTTTTCATTTGAGCGTTTTATTAATGTGTCTTGAACTTAATGTGTCTTGAACTTGTTGTTGAATATCTGGCAACCCCTCAGGCCAGAGAACAGAGATAGGCACGTAGCTACACAGTGCTGGGCTGCAGTTCTATATACGCTCTATGGCTGCAGTAGAGAGAGAGAGCAAGTGGGTGGTGCGGCTTGAATTCACGTCATTTAAAGCGTTGATAGCTACGTTACGTTCTACGTTCTCTTCTAAATATGGAGGCGGGGAGAGGGGGTGGGGCGGGGCCCGGCTCCCACTGCGCTGCTCTGGGAGACAGTCAGACATGAGAGAGCGAATATTTAATTATTTAATCACGCACTGTAACGTTATTGAACTGCATTATTAGTCGGAGATTACGGGTGTGAACGGAGAGAAGGAAAGAATGAATAGAGCTGTGTAACAAAGAGTGAAGAAAAAGTTGATAGGAAGATGGAGCAGAGGGAGATTTTGAGGTGAGGGGTGAGGAGTGAGCACTGTGGAAGATGAGAAAAGCTAAGTGTGCAGTTTCAGCTACTGGGGGTCCACAGTAATAAAATAAATTCTAAAGTACATACTGAATTAAGCTTTTTGTTGTTGTTGTGAGCATAGTTTCTTTTTGAATAAAGTAACATTCAAAACATTTAAAAATAGGCATACTCAATACATTTTGCTGTTAAAACAAACAAAAAAGGAGGGAAAATAAAGAAAGAATGTTCAAATATGATCACTATTAAATTAATACTTCCTTTTTTTATATATTTTGGGTTTGATATTGCACTTCCCAAGGTTCTTGAGAAACGTCCACTGTAAGCTTGTTTGCAATTTGTAGCAATGCTAATGGAAACGAATGGTTACAGCCAGTATTGGTTACAGCCTATGGCTTTGGTTACAGCTAGCCAAACTGAAGTATCCCTTTAAAACACCTAAATGGAACATCATTATATTTGGGCTAGTTTTAGGACATTTGGGGCAGGTTTTGAGCTGATTTTGGGCTGGAAATTTCAGCAGGACCTGGCAACCCTGCTTGTGATTCCCCTAGTGGAAGTTCTCTAACTAGCTGACTAGCCGGCTACATTTACAACCCCCAGATATTTAGATATGAAAACTATGGATTTCCCACCCTCATGTAGCTAGAAAAGAAATCGCGCAAAAGGTACCAGTTAAAAAAACAAACAATATATATATATATATATATATTATACCCATCTGACACATTCTAATTCATCCAAGTAAAATCTACATCTACATAATTTAAAAGACAATTTAACTTATTTCTCTGAACAAGTTTGCTCAGTAAGTCAAGATAATTAGTAGAATTTGTCAGTTTTAAAACCTCTGGTAGCACACGGTGCTTTGTAAATGTAGGCTATAGGCTACCACCAGTAGGGGGCCTTTATACGATTTAGAAAGCATTTTATAGGCCAAATGCACCGTTTCTGCCATGTCCACACACTGTTCTGACATTCAAGAAATTTCAAACGGATAGGCCTAAAATCCACATTTTCTGTTGTAAAAGTTAATTTACAGATTGCGAATACATTTGCACCCATTAAGAGTTTGTAGTCATTAAAATGACATTTCGATTATACCATGAGATATGTAGCTATACAAACACCAATTCCAAAAAAGTTGGGACAGTATGTAAAATGCACATAAAAGCAGTGAGTACCTGAAAATAAGATATCAACAGTATTTTGATATCATTTTATACCCAGTCATGATAGCATCAACTGTTTACCTGGGTAATGTTGCAAACAGGTGGTTTTTTAAGTTCCCTTTTTTTTTTTGCCCCGTCCCTACTTTTTTGGAATGTGTTGCAGGCATCAAATTCGGAATTAGCGTATATTTATAAAAATCAAAGAAGTCGATAAGGTAAAGCATTAAATATCTTTTCTTTGTACCGTTTTCAATTAAATATATGTGAGAGAATTTACAAATCACTGCTTTCTGCTTTTATGTGCATTTTACATACTGTCCCAACTTTTTTGGAATTGGGGTTTGTATGTAAAATATGAGTTTTAAAGTGCAAATGACTAAAAAAAGAACAATTTGTTGATTTTATACTTAAAATGCATATGACAATTAGTTTTCACAGATTTGACATGGCAACAAGAAAATATAAATTTGTTATAAAACATTTTATGACATCACTTGGCTTTTCATTTTAAAAAGACCTGACCACAGTAACTTTCTACCATTCACTAAAATTAACTTTTTGGATATTGTGATAGCAATGACATTTCCATACGAATTATCAAATTAAATTCCTAAACTTTGAGATCCGCACCAGAGCTCATAATTGCACTCTCATAATATATTGAGGCATATTGTAGCCATGGCCCCCTGTACCTTTCTGCAGTCTACTGTATTTATACAAATGAATTACAGCAGTAATTCACAAAAATATTAAATGAGTCACTGATACCTACCTAATGCTCCGACACTGGTGTGCTAGTATGGAAGCACCATTTCCTGAATCATTAAACAAATACTTCAGCATACTTCCATAAAAAATACAATTTAAGCACCCACTGTTGTTTAAATTCCACAAACTTTTAGCCCTAGACATTTTACCATATTTTGAAAACTAGACAAAACATGGCACTTTATTACAAGACTCTTGTTTAGTTTTCATATTGTATTACTCAAAATCAAACTTAAAACTTACTGTATGCATTCCACTTATATTTCTTTGCATAAGGTGCAAGTTGAAAGCCTGTACCAAGCCACAATATACTTTATCAGGGAATAAAAATACTTAAAATTAAATTAAAGTTTTGATTACTTGGCAAGCTGGCAAATTAGCAAGCCAGATGTTGTGCAAGGGTAAGTGTTGACTGAAAATGATTGGCATAAATTGTTGATGCATGATACAGTAGCGCTCAAGTCCAGTGCGTTGTTTTAGCCACTGCACCGGTCTTTGATGGATTAAACTTCCCATCCTCACATCATCTTTAAGAAGCAGGAATACATTAACATTATAAAGGCTGTGCCGGTCAGTGTTAAACTTTAAATGCTAAATCATTTTACAGATACAAAAGGTGAGAAATCTTTCCATCAAATGCCATGGCAGCATGTTTCCTGTACAGCTGAGTGAGGCTAATGGAAACAAATAGTAAAACGTACTGCTTTATTTTGCATAAATGCAACAACTGAGGAATGTACACTTCAGCCCAGTCGCATGTCACAGAATTAGCATCAGGTTTATTCCTCTCCTGTAGGATGCTGGGCAGATTTCCATATTGTCACTTAGAGCCAATTACGTGCACACCAAGGTCACTTTTTAATCGCACATTTATTTTAAAGTCAGCCTAGGAAGAGCTGGAGGCAGCCACTGCTGCTCTTTTTGGCTTGGGTGTTGTTCCTTCACGGAATCCATTTCTGAAAGAAAACACGAACAGTATTTAGAATTGAGACAGGGCCATTACATTCAACAGCTTAGAACATGTTGCTACGATGACAGATACAACCCAGATTTGTAAGACAAGTAGGTTAAACCGCTTAAATTTATGATTCAAGGTGATCAGGTGGAGATATTTCAGGGAATGATAGAGCCTGACAATTCTTTTTACTGCAAGATTTGTGAAAACGAATGCGTTGTGATCACCTTAAGACCTGCAAATACTTCCCAAATTTATTGTGTGTCTCTCGTTACCCAGAAATTCCTATAACATGGCCGCACCCATTATTTAGTTTATCAACTCTACATGGCGGTTCAATTTATAACAATGGAGAAAAGATAGTTTAGTCTGGTCAACAAATTCTCCCAGGAAATGGTTCAAAGCTTAACACCACTTTTGCACCATTTTCTTACATTCTCCTGCAAAGCACTCTATATAAAGTAGCCTACATAAACACTTCCATAAAAGAGAAATTAAATAATTTCACACTACACCTTATTACTCCCAATGCACCGCATAGAATTACAGGGCATTCAAACGCCTCGTTCTCACCATCTACTCACGACAGAGCCAAAGGGGATGGGCTAAAATTGGCAAAACTAAAACTAAGTGTGGACACCTTTTTAACTTTGCATCAACGCTTTTGACTACAGTTAGACAAGCCATCTCAACAAGTTCACATACTTTACAGAAACTCCCAGAACACGTGATCATATTGATGCTCTATTCCTTGGACAACTATGACCTATTCTCAAAGCATTTCTTGCAAGCATTTCACTTTTGCTGCTGTCATTCACGTTCACCACATTGTTCTTTTTTCTGAGGAACTTTCTATCCCCACCCAAAAATGCTCCACTAATTTGTGGTGGACAAGTCATGCTACAGCTACCTACCAATGTGTCAAACATCTTAAATGGCAAGAGCATATTGTTGATCAACTACAAGTGATATTTGGTAGTTAATTTGTGCCAATTTGGTAGTTCAATATTACAGTACCTGCAAGATACAAACATATTGGGAAAGGAGTTCACTTGGAACAGTGAAATGTCAAACTTGTGATGTGAAAATGGTTTGAAGAATCTGAATCCTTTGACTGTTTTTAAAGCTTTGATTGATTAGATTGAATAACACTGCATCTATAATCCTCAATTTAAGTTAAGCAACAATCCAACCAGCCATTGTTGGGGATCTCATTACACTTTGGGCCTCCCAACATCTCCTTTCAGTGACCAGCTATCTATGGCTTTTTGAGAACCTTTTTATTTGATAAACACTTGACTTTCACAAATTGTACTTTCTAGCAATATTACTGAAGCACATTCCCGTCTCCAGGTGTGACATCTGCAGCTGCATCAATGTGACACAATTTCGTTTAATTCTTTCCTTTTAAGAATTGGTTATAAGGAGCAAGAAAAGGTATTTAACAGACTTAACTGGTAAATCCATAACTAAGCAGAGGTTCTACCAATTATCAATTTGAAAATTCCACTATTTCTTCTGTTTGGGTTCATTGTGATTTAATAGTTTACAATGATGCATGGTCCGTGGGACAATATCATTCTCTTACAATGCTCTTTATATTTGTATTCCTGCTGCGCATTGGCAGAGTAAATACTATGAAAGTAATTAGTACAATGGTTTACTATATATTCCATAGACAGGCCAGCAGAATGAGATTTTACAATGGTAGCCATGATATACTAATGTTCAAGCAACATCTAAACCAGCCCAAACCACTGTGCAGGTGTGATGTACTTTCAGAAAAACTGTCGGAGCATGTTTATTTAAAAGGAGGAGATTCTGCAGAATGAGGTAGAGTGAAATGGTCTTTGTAATGACTGCAGCTTGTACTTTTCCTTGAACAAATTCAAGTAAATCTACATGCAGATGTAAATGACAGGCACAGTAGAACAAAATATTACTCCCTTACTGAGCCAATCAACTGAAGATGCCTTTAGTCACAGCTAGGGCAGAAAATTTTATTTTCAACCGAGCCCTCACAATTTGGTCAGACAAGTCATTTTTTTTAGGGATCAAAAGGTTTTCTTTCAAGAAAATACAACTACCATCAATCAACTCAGTTCTGTCACTTTCTTCCAACGAGAGATGGGCTTACCTGAATCTGCGGTAAACAACCTTCAGATGTCTCATGCGGCCTGTTCCAGTGGTGCTGCGCCTCTTGGCCTTGGCACTCCAATTGTCTGGAAATTGGGAAGATAAATGAGTACCATTAGTACAAGCAAAATCAAAAACCTGCAATTCACATTCCCCTTCACCAACTTGAAGTACTTCGACCTATGCAATCAAGAATGATTTAATGCAACTCAATTTATAACGCATGAGCAATAGCATGAGATCCATGTTCTCTACTGGTTCATGCCCAAAAATAACAGCTGACAAACATCTTCACCTCTACAATGTGTCTTCAAAACATTTTTGAAACAGAAACTTGTTCAATGATACAGAAACACCCATTGTGCTTTATTATATGTGCTTCAAACACAAATTTGACTGCAGGAGCATAATATACACTAGTCTATATACATTGTTCAAACACTGCAATAAGAGTTAACCTAAATTAAAAACAAAATGCCCGTCATACAACTGAACTAAGTACTAATGTTAGTGTGGAAGAAAGATAACGGAAACAGCAAGAGAGACAACGGCAAATGTTTAATGAAAACTGAGTATTTGCTAGCTGTACATGACACTTGGTTTGTAGGTCAAACTGCCGAGACATTGTGCCTCCTATGTTATGAACATAATGTCTCATGCCCATGGTTTCCAACTTCAACTTACACTTTCTCTTGCGTTTGGAGGGGTATCCACACTTCCCACAAGTTGATTTCTGCAGGTGGTAAGCCTTGGAGCCACACCGACGGCACAGTGTGTGCGTCTTATTCCGACGCTTTCCAAAGGATGACGTTCCTTTAGTCTAGAACAAATTAAGACACCATCAAAAACAAGCCATTGTTCGTCTTTCAATAACTTGCCTTGTTTCCCAAGAAAGGGTCTCGTCTCAGGAAAAACTTTGAATCAATAGAATTCATATGTTCAGACATTTGTGTTTGTAACATCATTGACGAGACCCTTCAAAGCGGCTGTGCTACACTTGAAAATGCATTAGTCAAGATAGATTCAACAAAGGTTGCAAGCAAGCAAACGTTTCTGAATTTATGTTTGCAGGTTAGTTAACGTTACAAACCTGTAACTTACACTTGACTTAGCGTTAGATGTCACACTTCCCAGTAGCGAAGTGTAGCCTACTGTGGGCGAACAGGCTTGGAAAACGTACAAGCAGTTACCTTGGCACCTGTATATTTAACTCATTACACCCAATAATAAAGCCAGCAGTGAACAGGACGACCATTTTAACTCGTCGATGTCATTTAGGATAGCGTTAGCTACATTAACTTACAGCACGCTTAAGTTGACTTGGTGACTAAAAGGTAGCTAGCCGTCTGGCTAGCTAATTGTTTCACTGCCCAAGAACGCTAAATTATTGTGGCTAAGTTTAGTGGAATTACATTTTTCTAAAAAGCAAAACGCTTTATGCGAATAACAGAATTCACAATTATAACTTACTCGGTGCGAAGTAGCTTGCTAGATAAATGCTGTATTTCGCACGCCAGGTCGCCTGTGTTTTGAATGGACTGGGACGGGACCGTGTGTATTTGCACTGAATTTAAACAGAAATTCACTTGATAATTGTCAATATCGGGGTACATAATGAAAGGATGCTTGAGGTTTGCTAACTGTTATGCTGCCGATGGCAATAAAAACCACAAATAATAGATGATTTAAGATTTTGATTAGGCAGCATTCAAAAACTCACCATCTTCCTCCCGAAGCTGACACGATAGAGACCGGAAGAGAGTGTGGTGTTACACTAAGTAAGGTCTTCCGTTGCAGTACAGAAATGGCGTCCGAAACTGATGGTATACTGGTACAAAATGGGAAATTAACTGCCCTACTGAAAACATAATATGCTATGGAATTTCAGGTAATGTAGGATGTTTTTTTTAAACTCTATTTTTAAAAACCATTCAACATCACTAAACCAATTTTACCATAGGCTGTAAAAATATTTATTTGGAATGTTTGCATAAATGATGGAATGTTTGCATAAATGATGGAATGTATAAACTGCATACTGCCATTACTGGGGTAAACTGATTAAAATACAACTTCTGTGATATGTCTGATTAATTAATCTCATTAAATGTGACATTGTCTTTATTTATTTAGTTAGTTATACTGTTTAACCACTGCACTGAAAAATAGATTAATGACAGTAAAAAGGGCAGTATTTATTGTCCATACACCATTTAGGGATGCAGGCCTACACTGTTCATCTAATGTACTTTTCTTAACTTTCAGTTTATTTAAAAAGGAATGATAATATAGGTACTATCCATAAGAATAAAGTGTCTGTTATAATGAGATATTCCTCATCCCTTATCCACATCCATAAACAATCTTCCTTCTGTCTGCAGTGGCTGTGTGCACCAATAAGGGCACTATTATCTGATCATCTTTTCTCTATAAAACAACAATACAAGGTTGTTGTGAATTGAGAGGCAGCCAAAGCTTGCATGCAATTCCTTGTCCAGAGCTCTGATGATATCCTCTTTTTGAATGTCTAGATGTTTTGCTTGTCCTATTTAAATTATTTACACCCCTTATATTTTGTCACATTTGGATGACTTTTTCAATCCCACACAAAGGCACGCAATAAAAAAAATGCTAACATTATATAGTCAGCTAGTGCTGAATTCAGGCCATTAATAGTAAATAATTTTTCTCACTTACTGGCTATGATGCCTCGGTTTACTAAAATATAATAAATTATGACACAGGATAGTTTGCATGCTGTAGGCCCAGTTGAAATGAACATCTGAGCCTGCAATACAATTTGGTTCAATATCACGTTGCAGCAATGCCAATAAGGTTAGCTTCTGCCTGTCATAGCAGTTGGACGAAGATGCCTTTTGGAAAATGTCACTGAAACAAAGAGTGTCTGGAATCAATGTGCCAGCAGAGGGTACCGAGTTCAAATCCCGGTCAAGGGCCTTTCTGTGTGGAGTTTGTATATTCTCCCTGTGTCCGTGTGGGTTTCCTCCAGGTACTCTGGTTTCCTCCCACAGTCCAAAGACATGCCAATTAGGCTAATTGGAGACTCTATATTGCCCATATGAGTGTGTGAGTGATGGTGTGTGTGTCCTGCGATGGATTGTCAACCTGTCCAAGGTGTATTCCTGCCTCTCGGCCAATGCATGCTGCTGCGACCTTGACCAGGAATAAGAGGGTTAGATAATGGATGGCTGGGTGGATCTCCTCCCAGCCAGTTAAAGTTATGCTCACAAAATTCAGTCAGTACCTTCACCTTGTTGGGAATTAAGTTGCTTGTGCTTTTTATGTAAATACTCATTATAGTTAATTAATTATTAGCAATTAAAGATAGAAAATTGCCATTGAAAATGAATGGCGAAATGTTGACCCTTGTGATGTCACAATGCCCTCTCTGTCTTCTAGCAGGTGAATTATTGCCTTTGCAGTGCATGTTCCAGTGCACTCTAGTAGAATGATATACTTTCATTGTACCAATGCCTCGCATTATGCAAATAGTACTTCAACTCTGTTGGCTGTTTTAAATACATAGCAACTGGCCCAGCTGGCTACACTGCTATTCTGACACATTGGTAATGCAATTCCCTGCTTAAATTAGTTTTTAGTTAATTTTGTGTTCATTTCAGCTCAACCATACTAGTTAACTCTCATATTATGTTAAAATCACACCCAGGTGGTGAAGTAAGGGGTGCAGGTTTTGAGCAATCATATTAAAAAATGCAATAGAAAATGTGTGTGTTGTTTACATGTACAAAAACAATGGCCTCTGGTTTGGTGATATTTTTACATTATGCTTATTAATTAGTATACTTACAGACATTGCATTTAACAAACATGTAAAAGAGAGATAGAAAGAGATAAAAGGACAGCCATTGGTATTTCAGAAGAAACAGGAAATATGACAGCTAGTACTCTGATAACAAACAGGAAAGATTACAGTTATTACTTGAACAACACCAATGGAATTCCAAAGTCAACAAGAGGGTGCATTGATTGTTGGGCCGTTCCATAACTGACTGGGTCCAGCAGAACACTGGTGGTAGATTTTGTATTGATTTTGCTTCGGGGGGTTGCTACGGCGACTCACCTTGCTAGCAGGTGGAATGTTCAAAACTCCACTCTAGCGGCAGTTGGTAATTTCAATTTCAAACCCATTTTCTAACTTGTGACGACGACTACAGTTTTTAAGATACACAGACATAATATGTATCAAAATGTTCATTTGGTTCCCGGGATTCCTACGGTGTAAATATCTAAGCTGAGACATTTTTAGTTTGTAAAATATTCAGTGTTGTTTGAAAATCATGCTCCCCATTCACACAAATGGTGGAATGTTCAAAACTCCACTCTAGCGGCAGCTGGTCATTTCAATTTCAAACCCATTTTCTAACTTGTGACGACGACTACAGTTTTTAAGCTACACAAGACATATTATATACAGATGTGCATCTGGTTCCCAGGATTCCTACGGTGTGAATATCTAAGCTGTGACATGTATATTTTTTGAGATAGAGCTGTCTGAAGCTGGGCATGCTTTTCTCAAGCTACTATTGTATTGCCGGGCATGTGACGCGTAGGCGATTCCTGATTGGTTTAAATCTCATGCTAGGAACGGACGGACGGACGGACACACACGTCACGTATAGAAGCGGCTGCACCGCTTAAAAACCAGTTGACCTTATTTTTTCATCTTCACACTATATGACTTTTCCTAATTTGTTGAGATTAAATAGTAAACACGCAAACATAACGTTAAGGACGTAAGTCCTGTACCAACTCTGTATACAAAGGTGTTGTGTGGGGTAGCTGTATAAAATGTATGACAGTATACAACTTTTCTTATTTTTTATCTCAGATTTTTTTTGTGGGTGATTCTAGTGGCACTTTCCCATTCAGGTTTTAAACTTCACAAACTTTCACTTACCTCAGGCTCTAAATTGCTCAAGATTGTTTCATCACAGACTTTTAATATTTAGGGATAAAAGAGTAGTCAATTGGGAGACACAGAAAAGGTGACGCAGAAAGTGTCAAAAATATTTTTTTTACTACATTTGTATACTTTTGTGTCAGGTTGAACTTTTGAGGTCAATTTGACCCCAAACATAAAAGGCATCATAAAATGTTAACATAATATGAGGGTTAATAAATATGAGGGTTAATATCAGTTATCAGTATCGTATTGGTCTTAAAACTTCAATTCAGATTCTGTTCAACTCAGTTTGATTAGTCCAGTTAAATGCAATGAACTACTACTTGTATTAGTTCAGTTCTGTTCACTCCAACTTAATTACTTGCTCATATTAGTCAGATAATTTAATATTAAACTTTCAATCATGGTTAATATCAGCCCAATTGAATATGCCCTTAATGTATAATAGTTATTGATTATTATTTATTCTAATTATTAATCTGTTTAGTTTGTTCAACTTTATTATAATATTTAATAGCCTAGTTAATTTATAATAGCTAATTTGTTTAATGATAATAGTTTAATGCAGAATATATTTATTAGTTTATTTATTCTACTTATTAAATTTATGTTTGTTCTGTTTTGTTTGTTCATAATAAACATATTCTTTAAAAATATGTTTACATGTTTATTGAAATTATTGCTAATTTCATCTGTAAAATTTTAAATGACACTGAAAAAAATCCCAATTCCCAAAACATAGTGTTCTCTATGGCTTGATTTATAAAGCCAGCTTGAAGTTTCACTTCAAACCATCTTTTCTAGTTAGATTGGTATTGGTTGGTTTATACCGTGTGTGTGTGTGTGTGTGTGTGTGTGTGTGTGTGTGTGTGTGTGTGTGTGTGTGTGTGTGTGTGTGTGTGTGTGTGTGTGTGTGTGTGGAGCTATACTAATTCACACCACAGTGCGTTATCCTGTGCAATCGTCACACGACGCTACAATAAACGCTGGAGCGAAACCTGAACTAGCAATAGCTTTCGTCCTTCAAGGATGAAAATTGACCTTGCCTTTTTGCCTATTTGATTATGTAAATTATCCTTGCTTTTTTTCGTAAATGGTTATGTTAATCATATGCACACATAACCTATTTATTCTTAAAGGACACGTTTGTAGTTTTTAATAAATCCACAAGATAGCCTACCATACATCTAGTAGGCTTTCTACAATTGTGGTAGCGATGAGCGAGTCTAGCCTAATAGCTACAGTAGACTAGCAGAGCGGCTGCTCTCTTCGTGGATGCCCGCACATGCCGTCAGTTAGATGGCAGGGACTTCAGGGGGGATTTCGCACTATGATTAGCAAGCATACGTTTCAAGCATAGATGTCTCGTAATTTCACAGTTAGGACTATACCAGTTTCTTACGACAAAACGGCTATATTACCGAGAAGACGGGTCTTGCCGTTGCTGCTGAAGTATAGGCTAGGCGATTTAATATAGACTATAGCTAGAATAAAGGCTATGCCCTTCAGAATGACTCCCTGGGCAAACGCACAAGAAATCCATATTTAGTAGCTTATAGTCTTCACAAAACGTCGCACCCTGGCTACGTTACAGAATGGGAACTTACGATCCTTCGGGCAGAGATGTGCTAGGAAATAAATCTATTTGTTTTATGTTCATTTGTGCGTTTGGATTGGTCACTCTTTTCCAGCAGATTATTTACGGGAAAAACCACATTAAAAGGTAAGCGTTTTGACTTGTATATTTTGTCGATGAGTAGCCTATAAAAACAATTAGCCTACTGCACAATTACGTAGCCTATACTACCCTATACTGGTATGTATTTAACACCTTGTTTGAGGTAAGGAGGATTCTGAATATAGTCTGTGTACCCTTTCTTGGTTGAGGTCATGCGTCTTACATTGGAATAATGCTTCATGACATGGCAAGTTATAACGTTTTTTAAAAGTTCAGGCCTACATTAAGGTTGTTATTATAGGACATTCTATTTGCATTTATTGCTTGTGAATTTTTGTAATAGTGAAACTGAATGTGTAGTCCTTTTTTATCACAGATGATTCTGTTGTATGTGCTCAATTTTATTGAATTGGTTAATTGCCTAAGCTGCAGGCTTTCACAGACTACATCTCAGGTGCCATTTTCTTTCCTACTCCAGTACATTAGGAAGATTTAAGAGTCATGGATTTGATCATGGAATAAACTGAGTGGCCAGTGAGACACCTCTATAGGAACCAATTCAAGTAAAGAATTTTGAATGTGATGTCATGGTTGCCTGCCCTGTATCCTTGACATGTTGTAGGCCTATCATTAATGTTCATGTTTAGTATTTATATCTCCTGTGCAATGATATTTAATATTGGTTGCAATTATTTCAGAACAGATACATTGCGTGTTAAGAATAGAGCTTTATTTCTTTGTTTCAGGCTTCATACACACATTTTGATTTTAGGTGACATATAAAATTATAGAATTACATGAATCAGAGTGAGGCATAGTTTATCCAAGAAAAAACTATTGAGAATAATGACTCAAATATTTGAATTTCATTTAAATGTTTTGTGATCTGTAAACCAATTTTGTGAAAATATGTATTATATTAGAGATTATCACATTGCTACATGTTACAGCAGCAACATCAGCATTAATTTGGAAAACATTTTTTAGTTTAGGATAAGTTGAAAACACAAACATTGTATCAATAAAGAAATCTATGGTTAATGGTTAACTAGAATAACTAGATTATAGACAAAAACCCTATTGTTTAATTGTTTAAAATTATGTTGTATATTATTGTGTGGTGTGTAGTTAAATAAAAAAAGTATAATCTTTTGATTGTTGTCAAATTGTGGTGCTTTGTGGTCCTTTGCCCTTGGCTGATTTTATTAGGTACAGTTTTGCTATCAATCAATTAAAACAATTAAAAGGGAGTACAGAGAAACTTCTAATAACAGTTGAATAACATATTTAGGCATGACATCTGCACTGTGGTCATTTAGCATGGTTATTCTTTAGCAGGTACCATAACTTCTGTCCACTTGATTAACCAAATAATTTTTGTCTACTAATTTCTCTGTTAATTCTGATTGGAGTGCGAGCAACAATAGTCAGTGCTGAGTTGTTCTTTATATAACAATGTTAAAATGAAAGCTAGCTAGGGAAAAATGGCTTATTTTTAAACATCTTGACGGGCTCTAAATTCAATAATCATGTGGTTTGTTTTCATGTCTTTACTCAGAACTTGCATCAAACAGGTGCGCACATTTTGAACACAAATAGGATTTTTGCAATTTTAAAAGCAGGATGTTGAATGAACAGCTCAATGCATTTAGACTCAATACATTTTTTTTTCTCTGCAGGTATTTTGAGCAGTATGAAGGTCCTTATGAATTCAACTGTACCATATGCAAGAAGCTCAGGCAGGATATTATGGGTGTCAAGGTGCTCTCCATGTGAGTATCTTCCAGAACATCACAGCCACCTTTAAAGGAGGGCCTGTTTACCTTCCACAACACAGACATCAGCTTCCGTTGCTTGTCAAAAGCCATTTTCTGTACTCTATTTCTAAGTGTTTTTATTTATCATTGCTATAAGGTCCGCTTTCTGTGTCCCTTTTCCCATTCTTCAGTCTATTTTAGAACGTGACCTTTAAGACTTTTGATAGCTTTCATTTTGATTTAAAAATGATCCTCTCAAGCTTTTATGGAATGTTAGGAAGTGGTCCTGGTCTTCAATGAGGTGCTCTCTCTGAGTCTTGTTTTTCTTCACAATTTAGAAATCCATCTTCCTCATTCTATAGCAGTAGCCAGATTTATGTTTCAAGGCTGTCATTAAAGCAAATGTATGTTCCTGAGGGTCAAGGCACTTATTTTTATTAAATAAATGTTTTGTTACATTCCATATTTATTATTTATGACATTGGGTAGCCAATAGTACAGTCGGCCATACAGCCTCACAGGATTGATGTCGTATCACAAATGTAACTATGTTAATTTTACGGCGTGTATCCTGAGTTGAGGCCAAAGTGAAGTGTCTATTATGCTATGCAGAAAAAATGCAGATTGTCAATATAACGATTGTTTATGTATATAGTCCTTCGTCACAGTCAGATCTTAAGTTTCTTGCCAATGACAAAAAGCAAAAAGAGTGCAATTGATATTTTTATTTAGCTGACATGACAGTAGAGCAAAATGTTCAGAGTTAATTAAACTCTGACAGGGTATTTGTTGTTGTAATAGTATGCATTTAGTTCCAGTTGGACTAATATAAGTATCTTTTATTCGCTGTTTAAAATCAGTTTCCAATAAAAACATTTCTTTTTAAAAGCATTTTCCATACATTGTGTCACTTCATCAAAACCATCACATTACATTTTAAAAACACATTTACAAGGGGGAATTCCCATTTTCACTTTTGTTTTATTTTCCCCAGTTAAAATACACACAACAATCAAGACACCACAATAAATGGCATTACATATAAAAAAAATGTCTCCAAAAGGAGGAAAAAAAGTTCCAAAGACAGTGACATTAAGTGAAAAATAAAAAGTAATTCCCGGTTTGTCGGGTGAGGCATAATGCTTCTATAAAGTGTGGACTAATATAAAGTGTGTGAATTAAGTTAACATTTTCAGGGGTAATTTAACCCAGCGTTTTGCTGTGCTCTGTGCTTTTTCACCTGTGTATCTCCACCATGGCATCCATTTCCACTGCTCTCCTCAGGGTCAAGACGGCTGAGCTGTTTGAACGATGGAGGAACCTGCAAGTGTGCAGATGGGAACAGAATAAGGTGGAAGCCAATGCCTTCAAGTGAGCACTTGTGATTATCAGCTACATACAACAACTAACTCAGGGAGCCCAAAGGTTATTTGTCCTCTTAAATTGTGCGTGCACATTGGTGAGTCTCCTAACTGTGTGAGGCACTGAAGGTTGAATGTTGTCTTACATTGTTGATGCGGTTTCCGCCTTGCCTCTCTTGCAGAAACTTGCTATCCCGCTGCTGCAATGCTCCCTCGTTCCTCTTCACCACCAAGAAGAACACACCCTCAGGGACCAAGCTGAGATACGAGGTGGACACCAGCAGCATCATACCCATCACCTCGGAGATTTTCAAGATGTTCCCAGACGTGAGTATTTTCTGTGAAGATGGTCTATTTTAAAATCTGCTGGGGATTCTCCCTTAAATCTAAGAAAGTGGAAAGCTGTATAAGCTCTTGGCTAGGTTGCACTAGCACCACCTGCGCATTAGTTAATTTTTTGGGATGAGATTATTCTTTGTGATGGTATCATATAATTTGGTGGCGATATGTTACTGTCTAGATCAGGGGTATCTTATCTGAAAAGGGTCAGTGTGGGTGCAGGTTTTTGTTTTATCCCAGCACTATGATATGATTCAACTAATTAAGCAGTCTTCAATCAAGAACTTGATAAGTAGAATCAGGTGTCTTAGTGCTGGAACAAAAACCTGCACCCACACCAGCGGTTTTAAGATTGGTTGGACACCCCTGCTCTGGATGGTGATTTTGAGATGATGGATTGTGATATATCTGACATACAGGTGAGCTTACATGTGGGACAAAAATGTAGACAGATTTTAGTACTTGATTAATGCAAGGCAACACAACTTTTAGTTTTACTTTACTTTTAGTAGCCTAACCTTTATGACTACACTTTGCATTACTGTTCATAAATTGTAAATTGTACTGGTGATTATTATTGTTTTGTTCTCAATAGTTCCCTTTAATACTGTCCACATTTGTAATGTTGTTGATTACTAATAACTTCAGCCCTGAACACGGAACTCATCATTGCGTTGTGATACTGATTATGTCATACCTTAGTATTGCAATAAGTCAGATCCTAGTGATGTCTGTAATATATTTAAATGTCCATATTGATTTAAATCTGTTTCTTTCACATAGCCTTTCATTGCTATTTGGCTCCATTAGGGGGTCTGGGGTTGCTGCCTTTATGCAGCTAAGTGGCACAAATTTATTACCAATTTAAAAGGGGCTTTCCTCAATGAAGCTTGTATTGTATTTAATTAGTGTGCATTGCACTGTGTTATTCAGCGTTGTGGTTGGAAGGCATTTCTGTTATACCACTGGCATAAATTGACTTCTTTATTAAGAAGGAATGAGCAAACTTTACCACAAGGCCACAAGGCCACAAGGCATTGTTTTTTATGGATTTATATAATCAAGGCTTTAATCAGGGTAAGGTTCCATCTGTTGGGATTGGAACATACAGTACCTGTGTTTGATGGACAGGACAATGATACCGCCACATTTGGGAAATATTCTTTCTTTGTACTAGATGTGTGCTTTTGTTTAGCCCTGGAGACACATAGACATTTTCACTTGAGCTCCACTGCAGCCGCTACCTCATACCAGCAGACTGCAGTCGCAGCCTATCCAAGGTCATGTCAAATTCAGAAATAAAATCCAGCATGGCTCTCTCATTCATAAGCATTGTAAAAATTGTTGCTGATGCTAAATCAAGTCAGGCATATGGATGAAATCAGCTGACACTCAATTAAACATGTCAAACTGTTTAGAAATGGTTGACCTCAGCCAATTAGGTTTTTGAAGAAATTTTGAATTGTGAATTGTGAATCAAGGAAGTTAAGGAAAATGTCCAGGCCATACTTCAATGACATAACTAACATTACTGTTCTCACCCCTGAAGGATATGCCTTACACCAGGTCCCAGTTCAAAAAATGTGCAGTGATCGGCAATGGAGGAATCATCAAGAACAGCAAATGCGGGAAAGAGATTGACTCTGCAGATTTTGTGTTTAGGTAATTACTACAAATTAAATTCTTCAGTCAAGTTAGGAATCACTTATGACAGTGACTGCTGCACTGTAGTATTGCGTGGATGGCCCACGCAATTGATTCTTGTGTCACCCAGGGATGGGAGAGATTAGGTCAGCTGGGAGAACCTCTTCCCATAACGCACCAGTGACCCCCAGTCAATTGGGCACCCAGAAGTGCACCTGTTTGGCTGCACATGAAGTGTTTTCTTTCAACTCATATCTGTGCAAGCCCGACTTTAGAACTGCAGTGTGCTAAGAAGTAGTGATTGACATCACATGCTTTGGAGAAGAGCACATGCTTGTCTGTACTTTCCTGAATTGAAAGTAGAGGTTGCGGCAATGAGCGCTGATGGAGATTTTATTGGGCATTTGGGGATACGATTCCAAATTGGGGAAAAAACTGTGGGGATTGGGGAAAGCATAGAAATTAATCATCTATGTCTGTGGAAGGTTCCTGTTAGATTGTTTTCCTGTTCATTTGCTAATTCCAGAAAGCAGTGAATTGCTATGGCCCTTGCTTGAATTAATTACTGTTGTAAACATATTTGCATTAAAATATTTTGACTGTATTTTTAATTTCAATTCAAAGGTGTAACATTCCTCCTATCTCTGAAAAGTATGCTGTGGATGTGGGGTACAAGACAAATATTGTGACTATAAATCCAAGTATTATCACAGAAAGGTAATATAAGCTCAGACTTGTTTTATACCGTGTTTTATAACCTTTTATACCCTAGAAATATTAAGTCCATCCTTGCTCCAAAAATGTAATATTTGACATATTATGTTTCAGTGTGAGTGTTTGTCATATTTATGGCAAAATTGTGGCACACTTAATAAGGGACTGATAAAACATTAGGCCTGTTCTGTGACCGAATATGATCCCTGTTACCTGCCCCCTGTCTACTATGTGCCCTCTCCCTTCACTTTGCAATGTGCAAAATAAATCCTGCACAACTCTTTCCAAACTAGTGAGGAAGTAATATTTGTAATATTTATTTATCTTTATTGAGAATATCAATCAGTTTACATATGACAATGGTTACAAAGTGTAGATTATGAATGAAGATAGAATTAACAAAAATAAAAAGAGAGTAGTTCGTAATATGTCCCGCTCTTGTAGACTACTACAAGTTGTAGTTTTTTTACTTCCTGTTTACTTCCTGAAATTGTCGAATGAGTGTGCTCCTGAATCCCCTCAACAAAACCCCGGAAATAAGGGTTTCAACCTGGGATTTTATGTGCCTCCATTTTGAGATGTCCACTCAAAAGCTTTTCGACGAGGTTGATTCAAATATACGCCCTCAAAAGAGTGAAGGGATCACTGGATTTAATCACCATTTGGTTAAGCTTGATGTGCAAATAAATGCAAGTGTTTTATTTTTTTTGTTTCCAAACTGTTTTGTGAGTTCAGCAAGTCAACAAACTGTATTTGTTAAAAAAAGTCAAACAAGTATTTTTTGAGGGTCAAATTTAAAGGCAAATTATATCATACTACACTGAAGTAAGTGAAATATCCATGGTTTCAATACCAATCCAAAGATAACAGGATCCAAAGATTTTCTTGGCAAAACCTCCTTGTGAAAGTGTATGCAAGATAGATTCTAACTTGCATTATTTCTTCACAAAGAGTGGGCAGTGGTGGCAGACTCATCCATCTGTGGATATACTTGACAGTTCTCCACTGAGAAGTACAGATCTGATGAATAGATGCCTCTTGTCTGCCTTGTTATAGTTTCCAAAACATGCTTTATATAACAGCTGTAGGGAACATGCCTCTATATTCCTACATGTGGAGTATTACTCATGCTACTTCAATTTACCATCAAAGCACTAATAACTAATAATTCATAAGGGTTGAAGGTATTGCGTTCTAACGATTAGGTTTGACTCAGCTCTCGTGTTCATACGACATCAAAACAGACACCAGGTTTAACAAAAATTGATTTATTAAACAAGACAAACATGAATATTACGTTCTACTAAATGGACATATTGTGTGGTGTGCGTATTGTGGCATTTGTGTGTGTATGCACATATGTGTGTGTATGTGTCGGTGTGTAGGCCTATGCCACGTGTGCGTTCAGGGAACAAAGGAATCACGTGGAGCAAGCTAACTGTGTCGCAGCAGGATGGTGGTTATTGATCTCAAATCTGACTTTACTATAAATAAGTTCACGCACTTCTTTCACGAAATAACGTATTAATCTATAGTAAGTTAAAATGAGATCATATCACGCAAATGTTAATACGTGTTAGGATAGAGGGACAAACCAGTGAGGCCTGCTCGGGTTAGTTAGTGGTACCACACTAGCAATAAAAGGTAGGCCAGCCGGCTAGCTTGCTAACCAGCGCAACACGTTTATACAGCTATTATCTTACAAAATCGAGATGCAATCAAATTACCGATAAACAGTTCAGACTAAAATCCTAAGCTATGCCTGGGATGTTTGATCAGTCTTACTGAAGTCCGCGGTGAGTCGATTACAGCTGGCTTGTACGTGAGGGATGGTCAGGGCGTCTTTCTCCTGGTTTGCATCTTTGTTCGACGTCGTCTTTGTCCGTGGCTGGAACACACCTCTGTCGTTTGCGTTAATTCAGATCTATGGTTAGATGCCGTAGGCAAGCTAACCCGTTTGCGTCTCTCTCCGCGGCCTTTGATGCTGCTGCCGCGGTATTGCCGGTGCAATGGAGATCCACCTTTGTAGCTGTGTAGCTAGCAAAAGGGAGTAGAAATTGCAGTGCTGCCTCTTGTGCAGCTGTGTGCAGCACGATCAAGGAAGCAAAGTGAATGAAGTGAATAGGATCGGGATGGAATGCGTTCAGTCTAATCTGTTTTAGTTTTATGACCCTTAGTGTCTCGTATTTCCAAGAGACATGATTGGCTGTGGCCGTGTTTTAAATGTCTTATGGGTTTCCTGTGGAGTGATTGGAAATGTAGTCCATTGTCCCTACACAGCAAAACGTCAATTGGGGCCTCCCTCAAAGTATGCCAATCCTTCTGTAGTTTTTAATGTGACTGATGAAAAATCGAAATTAGACTGAATTGTATGGTATTTGGAGTAGGGGAAGTGAGGGGGCACAGAGAGAATGTGTGAACACAGAGCTACCCGTAAGGTAAAAGTGAGAGATGTGAGAATTGCTGGAACTGAAGTCATATATCTGACACTTTAGTTTTTAATAACTCAAGCTGTATGTACAGTATAAAGACCAGCATGGCCTTATTTTATTTTAAGAGTAAAAAAGTGTACAGATCAATGATTTGATGTTCTCTGACACTTATTGATTGTAACTGGTTTTGTCCTGACGGGAGATTCCAGAAGCTTGAGAAGTGGAGAAGGCCCTTCTTCAATGTGCTGCAGACCTACAAGAACAGCTCAGTGGTGCTTCCGGCCTTCTACAACACGCACAACACTGACGTCTCCTTCCGGGTCAAATACCTGATGGACGACTTTGGCTCGCAGAAGGCTGTCTATTTCTTCAATCCGCAGTATCTGCTGAGCGTGCAGCGATTCTGGGGCCTCCAGGGGGTGCGGGCTAAGCGCCTGACCAGCGGCCTCATGCTGGCGACCGCTGCTATGGAGCTGTGCGAGGAGGTGCACCTCTATGGGTTTTGGGCCTTCTCCATGAACCCCTCTGGACTCTTCATCATGCACCATTACTACGACAACATCAAGCCCCGCCCCGGCTTCCACGCCATGCCCAATGAGATCTTCAGCTTCCTGCATTTGCATACCCGAGGTGTCCTCCATGTCCACACCAACCCCTGCAGGTGATGGCCATTGCCAAACAGTCTCTAATTCAGAGTTCAATTGGATCTGTTTAGATCTGTTTTAATTTAGGTGTCATTTCAATCATTTGAGTTTACATGGATTTATTTTGGAAAATTTGGGACAAATTTGTTTTTTCACAGCTTTCAACGAAAGGGGTTCCTTTGTAAAAGTTTAGTTGTTGACCTGTAATTTATGTTGAGGGTATCATAGGTTTTTAAAACCTATGTTTCCTGTGCAAGAAGCAATAAAGCACTGTCACATGCATTAGAACCGGAATGCTGCTTACGTGAATGTCTACTATCAGTACTTATTAACTACGTTTGGTGGTATTCTGTGCATATTTCTTTAAATTCTGAACAAAAATAAATAAATGTATTAATAATTCAAATATACCTTCACTTATATATTAAATATTCTGACACTGTGGACAATTCATTAGTAAATAATGTATAAACACACAATGTATAAATGGTAATGCAAGAACTTGTGAGTCAGAGCTTCAGTCACTATTTATGCATAATATATGATGTGTAGTGAACGTTTTTAGCCCAACCCTCTTACAAAAAAGGGTTCTTTGGCTTGTCTTCATAAGGGAACCCTTTTTAGTTCGTTATGGAACCCTCTATGGTAGGTGTGGAAAGTGTGAAAGCTCCCAGATTTAACCATTTTGCCCATCAAAGAACCTTTGAACTAGATAGGGTTCCCCTAGGAGACACATTGGAGCCTTTTGGAGCCCTTTCTTCTGAGAGTGAAGCATAGCAATGTCTTGTATCTCCAGATAACTAGATAATACAGGTGGAAAAGCTATAGCTACAGCTACTGTTGTAGTAATATTTTTTCACCAATATGAAAACATAAAGCAATTTTGTCATTTCTAGCTAACATAATTATATGATACTAACATTAGGTATATACAGTATAAAAGGATAAATACGTCCAACGCTAGCTACATTAGCTACTCACGGCCAATTTCTCCCGGCTTCAGTCTTGTTCGTCAGAGTGCTTGTTAATAAACCTGTGCATTTATGTTTCTCTCATGTCCTACTGCTATCAATTGCTGTTTTCTGTGCCAAACGAACCATTATCAACCATCGTCAGTACAATTTACAACTGCATTGTATTATGTGCTGAATAACTTGCAGCTTTTCTGGAAATTCCCAGGTCGCTGCTGTAGCTAACTAGTGCGCACGACATTTTGGTGTTTGTACAATAGCAAAGGTGCATCTTTCTTTTGAAATTGGTAGTGGAACTTTGATTGAACTTCTGGAAGAAAAATGCAGTAACGATTATCTTGTTGTAAGGACGCGGGGTGAAAATCATAGGCCTTGATGGGGAAGCTACACTTAAAATGGCTTTAGTGAAGATAACTGAACATGTGTCTTCAGTAAATCTATTGACCTGAGAAAACAGTCATGTCTTCTGGTCTATTTAAGATTGAAAATAAATGAAGCATTACAACAGTAGTTGCAAATTCTATGGGGGTAAGAGACATTCTGGGGGGGAAAGAATTTGCACAAATTCTGCATCTGCAATGGAATAGGATTCAACCAGGGATAATCCTTTACTGTAAGTGACTAGTGATTAGTCTTCTGCGATTCTGTTGGTGAGAAATTGTATTAATATACATATGATAACTTCCTGTCAAATTTGTTGTGTGATAAACAGTAGAAATGTGTTACTGCTGAAATGTTGCACAATTGTTTTACATGCTTTCTAGTTTCTGGTTGAATATGTAAGCTCTCAGGTGTTTCCCTGTAAGTCAGTGAGTTTGTCTGGTCTTATAGGTATAAGAAGATAATTTAAATCATTTGTCAACAAAGTTTATTTATTTATAATTTTTTTTATTTATTTGTATTTGATTTCGTGAGCAGGAATGTTTTGGTCCCTAAAACAGTTGTGTCAAAATACAGTACAGAGATTTGTCTGTTTATCAAGTATATCAAGTCTATATGTTTCAATTCTGTTTACAAATATGCAAATGGCCTGGATGTGCTCTGGTAATTGAAGTACTGCCTATCTATGGCATGGCTATTGCATCTGCAAAATAAACATCTTGGTTGTTCTGCAGAAAAATATCTACAAATAAACTCACTTTTTTACAGGATATGTTGCGTCCTTTAATACTGTGAAAAAAGTTCCAAAAGTTCAAGAAGATTTTGCAGACAAGAAGGTTTTGGACTTAGTAGGAAACTAGTATCATCTGCATACATTGAAATTTTTGTTCAAGCCCCTCTATATGGAAGCATATCCGCGCCAAAATTCGAATGAAAATGCAAATCGGCGATTGCATTTTGTTTACATTCGATGTGCGCAAAAACCATGACATAATTCAAATGAAAATCCAAAAGGCCACTTTGCGTTTTCATTTGCAAGTTAATGTATGCACATTATCTGACAATTTGATAATAAAAATTTCAATGTTAATGCAAATCCATTTCACATTTAATTTTTCTCGCCCTCTATGACACAACCCTGCCATAATTTTAATGAAAATGAAAAACCACATTTGCTTTAGCAGTTTCTTATTGCAATCGCATGATCCATGACAAAAAGGAAATGATAATTCAATTCACCATTTAACATATCGTTTTCATGCTTTTGCGGCACAAGAGTGACATAATTCAAATGCAATGGCATTGCATCCGTTTGTATTATCATTTCCGTGTGTTCACGCAAAAACCCTGCCAAAAATCTGAACTGAACATGCAAACTGTCAAAGCTGCCCTTCAAGGCGGGGCCTCGAAGAAAGGGGCATTACAGGGGACTGTCAAACCACTGAACATAATATGATTCAATGGTTGTCTGATTTTGGTCGTCAGGCAGTTACCTGGCTAGATAGCGATATTTCCTAGTTCTCTGTACATTTATAGGCTAAATGCTAAAAACTATAAAGTCAACAGTAGCCTAAACATTACGATGAGCCTAGCCAGCCCGTTGTTCCTACTAACTTAACCTTAACAGCAGGGAGGATTTGCCGTAAGGGGCAATAGATTTCCGTTCACCGGGTTGCCTTAGACAGGGCTGTGTGATAAACCAACATTGGGCTATTGCTTAGCCTATATTCCTAAATAAAATAAGCAGGCTATCAATAAAATAAGTGCTTATGTCTCTAATTGTGTCTGAGTGGTAGACCTATTTAAATTAAAATTATTCTGTAGCCTATGTTCTTAAAAGACTGAGCATAATGGCACTGTGACAATACTGACGGATAATTTCTTTTACAGCTGTGTGGATAGGCGACTATCGGAACTCACTGTATTCGCACCATAGATTCGCACACCCTCTAAAAAGACAATTTTTTACGTTCTCTCAAGAGCCTATTTAAATTGAACAAATTAAAATGTTTATGTGTAGGCTAGGCTACAACAGGAAAATCACTGTCATAGAGGCGAACCGCCTCATCTTACAACATTGAAATCTGGAAAGATCAGAAGTCGTGCAAATTGAGGGTTGGAGAAAAGTGTAAATTTGTATTCTTTTTGCAAAATAATTTTATAATATATGTGCTACACTTTATCTGAGATACATAAATATACTTGATGTACAGTGCAATCACATGTAATTTTTTCAGAATAAGGATGAATTTACTGACTGCTCCTAAATATGTCACAACCGAAACATGGTGTAAAACCTGCTTTTGAAATAAAAATACATACCCAATTGATAAGTTTAATTCACCCCTTTGAAAATGACATTTAAAAAAAAATCTTGACTGCTGTTGAATTTGAATCAATTACCCTGAATTTTTAAATCAAATAAAACATTGGATTCATTAAATTTAGTGAAAACTCTGTACAAATGTTCTCTATAAAATGGACAGATTTGATCACATGAATTTGATAGATTCTTATTTATGAGATTATATATACCCTCACCAGCACAATATCTTGGATATTTGATTGATTATTCATATTATTCAAAATTTTAACAAAACAGCAGGTGTTTCGGTGGTGACCACATTGTTGCGGTTGTGACATCTCTTACTGAAACCTGAATTCCAAAGTTGGGACAGTACGTAAAATGCAAATAAAAGCAGAAAACAGTGATTTTTAAATGATCTTGTCTATATATTTAAATGAAAACCATATTTAAAAGATATTTAATGTTTTACCTTAGCAACTTCATTGATTTTTTGTAATTATACGTTAATTCCGAATTTGATGCCTGCAACACATTCCAAAAAGGTTGGGACAGGGGTATAAAAAAGACTGGGAAGGTAAATAGGTGACAGGTCATGCTATCATGACTGGGTATAAAAGGAGCATCCACGAAGGCTCTGGCATTTACGAGCAAGGATCGGTTCGCCACTTTGTGAAAAACTGCATGAGTGAATAGTCCAACAGTTTAAGAACAACGTTTCTCAACACACGATTGCAAGGAATTTAGGGATTTCACCATCTACAGTCCATAATATTAGTAAAAGATTCAGAGAATCTGGAGAAAACGGGCAAGGCCGTAAACCAATATCGAATGCCCGTGACCTTCGATCCTTCAGACAGCACTACATTAAAAACAGCATGCTTCTGTAATGAATATAACCACATGGGCTCGGGAATACTTCAGAAAACCATTGTCAGTAAACACAATTTGTCGCTGCATCTACAAATGCAAGTTAAGACTCTACTACCCAAAGCGTAAGCCATATACAGTGCATCCAGAAAGTATTCACAGCGCTTCACTTTTTCCACATTTTGTTCTGTTACAGCCTTATTCCAAAATTGATTAGATTCATTTTTTCCCTCAAAATTCTACACACAACACCCCATAATGACAATGTGAAATTTTTTTTTGTTGAGATTTTTGCAAATTTATTAAAAATAAAAAACTAAAATTTCTCATTTACATAAGTATTCATACCCTTTGCTTTAACGTATTTTTAAAGTATCATATTTCATATTTGGTCGCATATCCTTTACATGCTGTTACTTCCTGAAGTCTGTGACCATCAACATCAAAAAACTGTCTATATCTTATTTTCAGGTACTGTTACAAGCGATACTATAACCTCTCTGCATTTGAATGGATCTCTATGGAAATTGGGGGGTGAGACTAGATTCAGCTGTAAATTACACTGGTACAGTATGGAACACATGGCTGGCTAAATGGCTGTAAGTTATCAAGGGTCTGAGCTATCAAACGAGCCCCAAACCATCACTCTGTTGCCAGCTATGGAGTAGATGTGGATGGATCACTTTAAGGGTGGTTTCTCCTGACTTTTTTCCCCATAGAGTTCTATAGGAAAATGAGTCCGGAGAAATAACCCTTGCAGTGATCCATCCACATCTACTCCATATCTGGCAACAGAGTGATGGTTTGGGGCTCGTTTGATAGCTCAGACCCTTGATAACTTACAGCCATTTAGCCAGCCATGTGTTCCATACTGTACCAGTGTAATTTACAGCTGAATCTAGTCTCACCCCCCAATTTCCATAGAGATCCATTCAAATGCAGAGAGGTTATAGTATCGCTTGTAACAGTACCTGAAAATAAGATATCGACAGTTTTTTGATGTTGATGGTCACAGACTTCAGGAAGTAACAGCATGTAAAGGATATGCGACCAAATATGAAATATGATACTTTAAAAATACGTTAAAGCAAAGGGTATGAATACTTATGTAAATGAGAAATTTTAGTTTTTTATTTTTAATAAATTTGCAAAAATCTCAAAAAAACTTTTTTCACATTGTCATTATGGGGTGTTGTGTGTAGAATTTTGATGGAAAAAATGAATTTAATCAATTTTGGAATAAGGCTGTAACAGAACAAAATGTGGAAAAAGTGAAGCGCTGTGAATACTTTCCGGATGCACTGTATCAACAACATCCAGAAACGCCGCCGACTTCTCTGGGCTCATCTGAGATGGACTGACGCAAAGTGGAAACGTGTGCTGTGGTCTGACGAGTCCACCTTTCAAATTGTTTTTGGAAATAATGGACGTCGTGTTTTCCCGGCCAAAGAGGAAAAGGACCATCCCGATTGTTACCAACACAAGGTTCAAAAGCCAGCGTCTGTAATGGTATGGGGGTGTGTTAGTGCCCATGGCATGGGTAACTTGCACATCTGTGAAAGCACCATTAACGCTGAAGGGTACATATGCATTTTGGAGCAACATTTGCTGCGATCTAGACAATCGCTTTTTCAGGGACATCCCTGCTTATTTCAGCAAGACAATGCCAAGCCACATTCTGCACGTGTTACAACAGCATGGCTTCGTCGTCAGAGAGTGCGGGTACTAGACTGGCCTACCTTCAGTCCAGACCTGTGTCCCATTGAAAACGTGTGGCGCATTATGAAGCCCAAAATATGACAATGGAGACCCCAGACTGGTGAGCAGCTGAAGTCTCATATTAAGCAAGAATGGGAAACAATTCTGCTTTCAAAACTACAACAATTAGTGTTGTAGTTCCCAAAAGATTACTGAGTGTTGTTAAAAGGACAGGTGATGTAACACAAAGGTAAACATGCCCCTGTCCCAAATTTTTTGGGAGGTGTTGCAGGCATCAAATGTAGAATGAGCTGAATAGAGAATGAAATGTAGAATAAAGTTGATTAGTTAAAACATGAAATATCTTGTCTTTGTACTGTTTTCAATTGAATACAAAAAGGACTCGCAAATCATTGCTTTCTGTTTTTATTTACATTTCCCTGTCCCAACTTTTTTGGAATTGAGGTTTGTACATGTGCATTGTCTCACTATTTATTGTCTTTAATACGAATTTTACAAGTGTCACCAACCGAAACAGGCCTGGTCAAAACAATACCATTTGTTTCGGTAGTGACTGTTTCGGTTGTGACAATTTTGGCTCATTTCGGCCACAAAACAAAAGATTTAGCAAGCACATGGTTAGCAACCACTTCTCTGTGCAGATGCACCTTCCTTTTAATCAAATCTACAGTTATGAAATCAACTTTTTTTCTCTAATATGTTTGGGTGTGACGTCTCTAAAAACCACAGACTAATTTTCATACTTTGAAGGACAATTATATCAAAACGCTAAAACCTAGCTACTCACCATGTGGCCTTGATTCATATGAAGGCTGTCTAATTCCCTGGTTAAAAAAAGGGGTGTGTGGCTACAAGCAGGTTCAGTGCACAGACTCAAACAGTGTATGTTTCGGTTGTGACGTAAAAACTGGGGACAGCATTTTTTCGATAGGTTTTTTGAATTATAAAATTTATTACAAAATAGATTACATTATTTTAACTTATATTTGATAAAAATGTGCATGCTTTATTGAATGAGACAAGCCAAATAATTGGCAAGAATGTTTTGGGTATTATTTTTTAATGCACCAGTTTAAGGGTTGATAGTGGGGACAGCCATCTCCCAATAGGAATTTATACTCCCAAGATTATAAGTGATTTTGGATAAATGGAACTATTATTACTGCAATTTATATCTTGGATTATATTAAAACATAACATGATCTAATGAATTATATAGCATTGAAAGATTTTATTGGTCAATGTATTACTTTTATCAGAGAGGGACAGCAATTTGCATGACTTTTGTAGAATGGCCCATATACGAACCTGGTTTTCACCAAATAAAAAAGAAGCTGTCATTCAGTTTTTACAAGTCTTTCATTGCCATCTGCTGGGTAAAGACATGAATGACAGTCCATACTACACAACATAGCCCATGTGGAATAGGCCTACACAAAAAATTTTAAATAATATTTTTATTTAATTAGCCTAGAGTCTATAGGCTACGTTACACCATACAAAATCCACCGTTTTTGGTAGCTAGGCTGTAGGCTCAGGCTGTGTCTCGTTCTGATCACTGTCTCAGGCTTTCTGTGGACTACGTTACCATTGCTCTGCACATAGCCTACGGGTAAGGCTATCTAAAAGAAAACAATAATTAATAGAAATCGTGATGGAAATGCCCACGGTGAAAAGGGTAGCACATTTTTCAGGTATAGCCTGGCATCAATAGCCGGCTGGTTTTGACCACGGAAACCCCTAACATTAGGCTATCGGCTGGTTTCCACGCCAGATTAACGAAAGCAGGCTAAACTGTGAAATTAATTTAGTTAACAATGGGCTGGCTATGGCTAGTCGTAACTTTTAGGCTACCTCGTTTCCTTTTTAATTCCTATCATTTCGCCAAACACAGAGAACTAGGAAATGTTGCTATGTGTATCTAGCCTGGTAACTGCCTGAAGACCGAAATCACAGACAACCATTGAATCATAAATTCAGTGGTATGAACAGATTTCCCCCTTTCTTCGAGGCCCCGCCTTGATGGGCAGCTTTGACAGTTTGCATATTCAGTTCGGATTTTTGGCAGGGTTTTTGTGTGACCACACGGAAATGATAATGCAAACGGATGCAATGCCATTGCATTTGAATTATGTCACTCTTGTGCCACAAAAGCATGAAAACGATATGTTAAATGGCGAATTGAATTATAATTTCCTTTTTGTCATGGATCATGCGATTGCAATAAGACACTGCTAATGCAAATGTGGTTTTTCATTTTCACTAAAATTATGGCAGGGTTGTGTCGTAGACGGCGAGAAAAATTAAATGTGAAATGGATTTGCATTAACATTTTCAAATTGTCAGATAAAGTGCGTACATTAACTTGCAAATGAAAACGCAAAGTGGCCTTTTGCATTTTCATTTGAATTATGTCATGGTTTTTGCACATCGAATGTAAACAAAATGCAATCGCCGATTTGCATTTTCATTTGAATTTTGGCACGGATATGCTTCCATACCTCCATTTTAGACCTCACTTTAATGGCTAGTATTTCCATAGCAATTTTAAATAAATATAGTGACAAAGGGCATCGTTGTTTAACTCCTCTTGATAAGGGCACTGACTTAGAAATATAACCAAAATTTACCAAAATTTTAAAAAGCCTAAGCTTTTAAAAATAAAATCTAAACTAACCTTATCAAAGGCTTTCTCCAAATCAGCAATACAAATTAACCCAGTTTTGTTATTCAACTTGTAATTTTCAATAATCTCCAACAACTGTCTGATATTATTACCAATATAACGACCCTGCAGAAATCCTGATTGATCTTGATGAATAATGCTTGTCAGCACACTCTTCAGTCTATGAGCTATACATTTAGCAAGTATCTTAGCATCATAACATTGGAGTGTTATTGGTCTCCAATTCTTAAGATTCACAGGGTCCTTGAATTGGCCACTGGGTTGCTGCTTGAGTAACAAGGAGATAAGGCATTCTTTCTGAGAATCAAACAAACACCCAGCATTATAAGAGAAATTAAAACAAGGAAGCAATGGTTCTTTAACCAAATCAAAGAATTTTGAGAGACCTCAATGGGTATTCCATCTGTTCCAGTTGTTTTCCATGGTTTAAAGGACATTGCAGCAGAAAAAAGTTCCTCCTCTGTAATCAAACCCTCACATGACTGTTTCTGCTTCGTAGTTAACTTTCATAATTTTGTGGAAAAAAGTTTTGAGAGCTGAGCGGAGGTGATGAAAATATCTTAGCAAAATAAATTTCTATCTCAATTAAAATATCTGTCTGTGTAAACAACACTTCTCCATTATTCAAAATTAATTTGGAAATATTTTTTTTAGAATGATTTCTATGTTGAAGGCTCAAGAAAAGTTTTGAACATTTTTCCCCTTTCTCCATCCACTCTGCCCTTTTATAATCAAAACTTCTTAGCAGGCGATTTTCCACTAAATCATATAATTCATTTTGTTTATTTTTCTAATTATTTAACTGATCTCTAGATGCATCACCCGAATTATCAATATTTAGAATCAGCTGCTCAACTTCTGCTGCTAAAGATTGTTCTTTCAATTTCATTCGTTTTTTTTTCCAAGAAGAGTAAGCAATTGCATGTCCTCTAAAATTACATTTGAATGCTTCCCAGACTAATGAAGGATTTTCTGTACCAATATTACGTAGAAAAAAACCATTAATGAATCTCTTAGTCTTGCCAACAAATTCCTCATCTTGGAGAAGACTCTGATTAAACTTATAATATCCTGGTCCATGTACATTTTCTAATACTGAAAGATTTAATCCAATATAATTATGGTCAGACTGTAATTTATCCTCTATTGACAGAGGGTCTTTGCGTGTTAACCACCGCAGTTAATCCCTTGCCACTCACCCTTAGGGAGCCCAAGCTCCAATTGTCGCCCGCTATAGTGGGGAACCGGGGAAGTGTCAGGGTTTCTTTACACAGTGCTTGATATTTTTTCAGGCACAGCCTTCCCGGTTTACCACACAAGAGTCCCAGGTAGTCTTTATTTTGTCCCTTTTAAGTGACCATATCCTCGCTTGGACAGACCCCCTAATTCGAGCCAACACTCCTGTTGTGCGTGACCTGATTAAATTGATGGAGGAGATGCAGTTAGTTTTCGATCATGAAGTCTCCGGTCAGGAGGCCGCCATAAAACTAACTTGTCTTCGCCAGGGTACCGATACGGTGGCAGCATTTTCCATCACGTTTCAAGCACTGGCAGGGGAGACAGGATGGCCTGACGGTCCGCTTAAGTCTCTATTACTTAATGCGTTGTCCAATCCCATTAAGGACGCCCTGGCCGTGCTCGAGCCACTTGCTACGTTCAATGCTCTGGGTACCATGGCTATTCGACTCGACAACCGTATCAGGGAGCATGAGCGGGGGCGTAGAGACCGCCCTGTTCGTCATATCCCCTCGCTGTCGGCAGAACCTCCAGCCGGGCCTTCCATCTACTCCACCTTTAATCAGGAGGAGCTCATGCAGGTGGATGGGTCATCTCTCCGCAAGCCTAGAGGGGCGAAACCGCGGGAGAGCTGGTGCCGCTATTGTAGGCGCAAGGGTCACACAAAAGATCAGTGCCCCAAGTTGAGGGGAAAAGAGGGGTCTCGCTAGGGGAACCGGGGCCTCTAGCGAGACAAAATGGTACTCTCTCTGTGACTCTTTTACCAGTCCAACTGTTCTGGAATAGGTGTTCGGTCAACATCAACGCTTTCATTAATTCCAGAGCAGTTGAGTGCTTCATAGACGCTAAATGGGCCAGGGAACTAAAAATCCCCATACACCACCCTCACTCAGCCCCGTCTGATTACTGCTCTTGATGGCCGCCCTTTGGGTTCCGGGACCGTTAAGGAGATCACGGGTTCCTTACTCATGTGCGCTTCCTTCCAGGGTCACTCAGACAGGATCAAATTATTTTTAGTTGATCACATATACGTATACGTGCTAGAAGTGTCATTTTGAGACCGTTTTAGCTGCCCCATAGAAATGAATGGAGAGCGACAAATACCCTATTATGGATTATCACCCTAGGGGAGCACAGAGCCACTAACGAACATATTTCGCCACTATTTGGACTCATATCATGGCTAGGTAACAACACAACCCAAAGTTCTACCAAAGTTTAGTTGTGCTTTAACAACATTACCGTTAAGAACAGGTATCCTCTTCCACTCATGAACTCTGCATTTGAGCGTATGCAGGGGGCGTCGGTCTTCACTGAACTTGACCTTCGCAATGCTTACAATCTGGTGCGCATGTGTAAGGGCGATGAGTGCAGGACGGCATTCAATACACACCACGGACACTACGAATACTGGGTGATGCCGTTCGGTCTCAATAGCGCCCCCTCTGTCTTCCAGGCGCTAGTGAACGACGTTCTTAGAGAGATGCTGGAGAGGTTCGTCTTCGTATCCCTGGACGATATTTTAATTTTCTTTCCCAATCTCTCTTCTCACGTTGTCATGGTTTTCACCTATCTTCCCTCTGTTGCTATGGTTTCTATACCATTCCCCTTTTTTTCTTTTCAGTCTATCGGATTTTTTCTGCGTTCCGTTTCAGAGTTTTCCTTCTCCCCGCTAATTATTTGTTTCACCTGTTCTTTTACCTCTCAGGTATTTAAACCCCTCACTTCCGCTCCCTGGCGCTTCTTTGTCATTTCGTGTCTACACAAAGTCAGGGTTAATGGTTTTTGTCTTGCTGTTATTTTTAGAAGAAAGATTTCTTTGATTTACGCAGTGCAGACATTCTTCAACCTAGAAGCCTAGGGAATTAGTTTTTCATTTCCCTTTTTGCTCTTCCCTCTCCTTCGCTCCCACTCTCTCATTTCTGAGAGTGTGAGTTTTATTTTTATTTCATTTATTTCACCATTTATCGGGCGTTATAGCCACGTTCCGAAGGTGTCTTGTTTTTTCTGTTCTTCTCTCGCTATCTCTTTAGGGTTCGCTATTTTCAGTTTTCTCTCTGCCCGTGTTTACGTGGCTAGCCCGTTTTATAGGGGTGTGTTATTATTTGGCACTGCCAGGGACTTTCTATCCCTTTTTCAGTTATCGCGTTTGGCTCATCGTAATTCTGCACAAACCCTCACACACGTTGGTCATGTTAGGCAGGTTTTAGAAGCACTCCTTAAAGCGCGGCTATTTGTTAAAGCCGAGAAGTGCTCGTTCCATATTAACTCCGTCTCTTTCTTGGGTTTCATTGTGGCGGACGGAGAAATCCTGATGGATCCAGAGAAGGTTTCGGCGGTTAAAAATTAGTCCACTCCAGCTTCAGTAAAGCAGGTACAGCGCTTCCTGGGCTTCGCTAATTTTTACCGGCAGTTTATCTGCAATTTTAGCACGGTAGCCACCCCTATTACAGCCCTTACAAAAAAAACCTCATCTGCACGGTTCCAATGGAACTCTAGGGCTGAGGCGGCATTTACGGAGCTTAAAAAGAGGTTCAGCTATGAACCTATCCTGAAAACCCCCAATCCCTCCCTCCCCTTTGTAGTAGAGGTGGATGCATCAGAACTAGGAGTAGGAGCTATTTTGTCCCAGCATTCTCCACAGGATGGCAGATTGCACCCATGCACGTATTTCTCTCGTGCCTTGACACCCACTGAGAGAAATTACGATGTAGGGGACTGGGAGCTGTTAGCGGTCAAATTGGCGTTATAAGAGTGGTGCTATTGGTTGGAGGGAGCCGAGCACCCTTTCACTGTCTGGACCAACTATAAAAATTTGGAATCCAACAGGCTAAGACGCGTAACTCTCGATAAGCTCGGTGGGCATTATTCTTCACCCAGTTTAGATTTCTTCTGACCTACCGACCTGGCTCGAAGAATGTTAAGCCGGATGCACTGTCACGCATTTATGATCACGCGGATAGGGAATCGTGACCTGAGCCCATTGTACCGGTTGCCTAAATTGTAGCCCCGGTGATGTGGGAGATCAAAGCAGCCATACAGAAGGCTTTACGCTCAGACCCGGGTCCAGGTGGGGGTCCGTCCCACTGCCTGTTTGTTCTGTCCCGTTTGAGATCTTGGGTTCTCCAGTGGCGTCACACTTCTCAGTTGGCGGCCCATCCTGGCGTTCACCGGATGAGGGAATTCTTGTGCCGATGCTTTTAGTGGCCGAATATGGAAAGCGATGTGTTGGAATTTGTCACCGCCTGCCCGGTCTGCGCCCATAGCAAGGGTTCACGCCTTCCACCCTCGGGCCTTCTGCACCCCCTGCCCATCCCCAGCCGTCCTTGGAGTCACATTGCTCTCGACTTCATCACCGGGTTGCCTGCATCTCAGGGCAACATGGTGATTTTAGTGGTCGTAGACAGATTCTCCAAGGCGGCTCACTTTATCGCATTACCCAAACTGCCTTCCGCACCAGAGACAGTGCAGCTGATGGTTGATCACGTGTTCAGGGTGCACGGTCTCCCCTGGACGTGGTGTCAGATCGCAGCCCCCAGTTTGCCGCTAGGTTCTGGCGCTCCTTCTGTGCCCTGCTAGGGGTGTCTGTCAGTTTGTCTTCCGGTTTCCATCCAGAGACCAATGGACAGACGGATCGTACTAACCAGACCTTGGAAAGCACACCGGTGTTTGGCCGTCTCCAACCCCACATCCTGGAATCGCCAACTCGCCTGTGCAGAGTACGCCCATAACACGCTGCATAACGCCTCCACAGGTCTCCCTCCTTTTGAGGCTCAGCTGGGGTATCAACCCCATTATTTCCCGAGTTGGAGAGAGATGTGGAGGTACCATCCATGGGGTCCTTCGTTCGGAGGTGTCGATCTGTCTGGAGGCGTGTGCGCACGTCCCTCCTGCGTGCCACGGCCAAGCAAAAAGTTGTGGCCGACAAGCGTCGTTGTCCAGCCCCCTCTTACTGGGTTAGGCAACGAGTGTGGCTGTCCACACGGGACCTGCCCCTGCAAGTGGAGTCCCGCAAACTCGTGCCGCGATTCGTGGGTCCCTTTAAGATAATCTGCAAGCTTAACCCGGTCACTGTGCGTCTTCAGCTACCACGCTCTATGCGCATCCATCCTACCTTCCACGTCTCCCGGTTGAAGCCGGTGCTTGTGAGCGCTCTCGTCCCGGCGGACAAGCTGCCGCCCCCTCCCCGCTTCGTGGACGGAGGTCCGGTCTATACCGTTTGGCGTATTTTGGCCGAGAGGCGTGTGGGCATAGGTGCCCAGTTTTTAGTAGACTGGGAGGGCTACGGCCCTGAGGAGCATTGCTGGGTCCCCTCCAAAAACATCTTGGACCCAGCACTCATTAGGGACTTCTGCAGAGATAAGGCTGAGGGATTGTCTGGGGCCGTCCCTTAGAGGGGGGGTCCTGTCATGGTTTGGCAGCCTCTTTTTATTCCTGTGGTCGTTCTCCCTTGGAGCGGCGTGAGGGCGCTCTTGCCTTGCTTTTCCGTCATCCGTTCCGGGCTTTTGCCACCCGGTCTCTCCACCGCTCTGGAATCAATGAATGCATCGACTTTAGCCAAACGTTGATTCCAGAGCAAATGGACTGGCAAAAGTGTTCTAGGGACTGTATCGAAATGTCTCGCTAGTGTCCCTGGTTCCACTAACGAGACCCCCATTTCCCTCCAATTTAGGGCACCGAGCTCTCATGTGCCCCTTGTGCCTACAATATCCGCACCACTCCTCCCTCGGCTTGACCGGCAGGGGTTCACGCAGAGTGGAACTGTCCACCTGCATGGGCCCCTCTCTGCTAAGGAAGGAGTGGGTAGCGACGGAGGCCAAAGGCGGTACCAGAGCGAGATAAAGACTGCGAGATGAGCTATCCCTCTTTGCACCTCTCTCTCTCGTTCTCTGATACGGTTATCAACGCGGATAGCTGTGGTAACCAGGGCGTCGAACGTGGCAGGTGGTTCGAGCATGGCCAGGGCATCTTTCCGCCATAACGGAGAGGCAGCTGGAGCTTAGGCTCCCTTATGTTTAGAGGAACGGGCAATTGGGGGGGGATTCTGAGGTGGTGGTGCTTGTGGAACTGGAGGTGTAACTGTGACCGTCAGTAACTGGAGGCTGTCTGTGAGCTCACGCAGGCAGGCCTCCTGGCGGCGAAGCTGCTCCATTAATTGGCCCTGTTGGGCATGCATAGCCTGTTGCTGCAGGTGGAGAGCGCAAATGCCCTCCTCCATTCCCTGCAGGGTCGCTGGAGCCTCCTCCATGGCTTGAGTATACTGTGAGGGTGTTCAGGACGGAGGACCAGACGCGACAGAAAGGGATTATCCACATTATCCATGAACCGTGGACAACCAATAGAGGGAAGGAGAAAGAACAAAAGATGGGAAAGAAACTCCCATTGAAACCCAAAAGAAATAAAAACGACCCTAATAAAATTGGGCGAGACTCGCAGAGTAGAGTCGGGGAAATAAACAAAGAAGGACGTAGTCCCGGCATAAACCAAAAAATAATAACAATCCAAATTATTTGGGCGAAGCTCGCAGGTTCGAGGAGAGAAAAGAAAAAAAACAGAATAGCCTTGAGCTCAGAAACTATCAGAGCTAAAAATAAAGGCAAACGGAAACAAGGCGAAGCCGAGGTTACTGTCTAGTAGCAAGACAGAGAAACAAAAACCAAGGCAGGAAAACAAAGAGTAAGGAGAACAAAACCCTAAGACTAAATACTCTAAGTTCTACAGGCCAGTTCCGCGTGTTCTTTAGAAGCACAAAAGAACAAATGGTCGCCTGAAATTCCTATACCGAGTTACCTGGCTAGAGTGGCACGAATGATACTCAAGCATCGGAAGCAGGAAGAGCCGAGCTTAAGTAGGCAGGCCGACACCTGACACAGGTGCGACGGATAATAGCCGGGCGAGAGAAAAAACCCGGCCAGAACGCCCTCCCCTGGCAAAAAGAAAAACCTCCGCTGAGAAGAGACGGTGACCTGAAAAACCATGACAAAAAAACTGTATCCCCAACCGAAGTCACAAGGCCGTAGGGGATTCACACAGGATACAAACAGTTTCGCATCTCACTATGCATTGGCGAGGAAATTGAAGAGGACTTCCGCAGTGACGCTCCCCCATTTATGGGAGGAATTGCGTCACTACGCGGGGGTCCTGTACCATGACAATTCTGGTATAAAAGTCTCGATGCATCTGGCCCCAGAAGGCCATCCATATTGATGACCCTAATGGTCGGAGGAACGAAATAGAACTACAAATATTACAGTGTCCACATCAGCATCACACAGCTGCGTTTATATCTTCCCATTACAGACGGGTGTAAGAAAAAGAACTGAATGCAGTAGCCTACGCCTGGGACCACAATGCAGTAGCCTATCATAACAGCCATAAACAATTAAAACCAGAAATACATACAGGAATCAGCCTAACATAAAAAAAGAAAAAGGACAATGCACAATAAATGAAAAGTAGCCTATGCATTTTTCCTGCTTGGGAGATTTATATTAGTCATATCGGACGGCATATAATCCACAAAAATGGTTTATTGGCTTTTGAATAGGCTATGCATGATCATGCATGCATTGCTTGGGAAAGCCCCGACATTAGAAACTCGCCATGGAGTGACACACCCACACAGCGGCTCTCCTCTCACTTCAGCGCACAGCAAATCAAACGGGCTCAGGAGCATGAAAATCCATGACAAAATTGCCACTTCGCCAGTGCGCCAGCTCACCACACCATGTGCTGGCCGGAAAATAGAGCCCTTGCAGTTAAGTCAGATGCTGTGAAAAAATTCACAAAGAGTAACCTATCCTTGGCATTCCAGGACAACTCGTTTCAGACACCTTTGTCATCTCGTTTTTGAGTAGTGAATGAAAAATCGCTGGGCATTGGTATTATTTGTTGACGTAAGGATGATGGGGAGATACAGTAAAAGTTGTGAAAGAAATCAACAAGTCACCCTCAGCAAAATGCCACCAGTCTGAAATCTGTTGGTAGTTGAATTATGAAATTATGAGGCATTGAAAATTAATGCACAAAGCCTAACTGTAATTTGAAGTTTGTTAGAACTGAATAAAAATATCACCCGTGATAAATTCTCAACCAGTTGCACTCGGACAATTGTTTGAGGTCGCATAAAATCACCACTTTAAATTCCAGGTTGCACAGTTCAAATATAGGTTGCATACGTGATCAAGACAGTCACACTTTTGAGCCCTTTATGTCATTTCACATCAAACCAGTTTCGATATGCAGTCTCATAAATTAAAATTCACTTTTCAGGAGCATACAACTGAAAGGAACTCAGTTTAGAGGGTGTTTGAATCCATGTCAAGCAATCATGCATTCTGCTATCTGTTCTCACAGGTTAATCTTGTTGTGTTGGGCCACATGTGCACTCTTATTTTGGCAATGTGATTGCTTTTTCTAGCAATACGTTTACCACAATTATAAATTTTCAATATTAAGATGGTTATCGATTCCAATTAATTACTGGCTTGCAATTGAAAGAAAAAATTACACTACATATGTTTTTAACACTTTTTACTATTCTTCTTCTTCTTCTTCTTCTTCTTCTTCTTCTTCTTCTTATTATTATTATTATTATTGATAACAGTAATAAATAATAGTAATAATAATAATAACTACTATAATCATTAACTATTATAAACTGTGAGGAAAAGAATAGGAAATAGAATGAAAAGCAAGCTCTGATGAGATAGCTGTCCTTGTAGTGCTGAGTTATACAAGGGCTCTCATGGGGTTAGCCTCACCCTGTACTGGTTAAGCCAGTGACTTTGCAACTCAATATATAAATATTAATTCTGATGAATGCTAAGAGAACTTGCCGATGAAATCTGTACAGATCTTTCTCTGAAATATTTTACAGTATTGTTTCACCTAAAAAAGTGATCGTGGTTACACTTTGTTTTAAGCACTACGCTTGAATCCGTGAGGATGCCAATTCAAATCGAGGGCTGTCACTGTACATTTGTGTAGTTCTTTGTGTGAATTTCTGATTTCTGGAAAAGGTCATTTATCTGTTCAGGAAATACAAACATTACCTGTTGTTATATGCCCTCTTAAATGACAACAAGCGTTTCTTTCATCTGTCCAGAAAGAAGCTCATTTTACAGTCCCTGGTAGGCTCATTTGTATTTAACATGGCTCTGGGTTAGGTAGGATTTAGTGCAGGAGCAAAGGTGTGTGGCCTGGTGTAGTGTTTACCCCTCATATCTCAGCAGGGCAATCGCAGGACACTGATAAGGATCTCTCCACAGGTAGAGACATTGGGCCTCATGCACCTACCATTCTACGAACAAATTTGTCTGTCACTTAGCCCTCAGATTACTCTCAATGTCCTAGAGTGCTATATATCTTCCGTCAGTCTGCTGGATCCAATATGCAGTGAATGGGCCTCATTCACCAATCACTCTACGAACAAATTTGTCCTTAAGACTTTCTTTAAAACGTTTTTATGAACATTCTGGTATTCACCAATGTTTTCTTAATTGGGATTTTTTCTTGGGTAGAACAGAAGCTCAGAACACAAACATCAGTTAATCCTGAAATGTTTGTAACAACATTTTAAAGAAAGTCTTAAGGACAAATTTGTTCGTAGAGTGATTGGTGAATGAGGCCCATTCACTGCATATTGGATCCAGCAGACTGACGGAAAATATATAGCACTCTAGGACATTGAGGGTAATCTGAGGGCTAAGTGAGAGACTTGTGTTAGAGGAACACAATCAGAGCATCCGATAAACATCCTGGTGGGCTTGCAGGCTACAGCTGCTGGCAAGGAATTGGACAAAAGGCAAGAGTCCTAATGTAATTTCACCTATGTCATGCACGTACTGTTGCATAAATAATAACAGTATAGGTTTTACTTGAGTGAATGATCAAGCAAGGTAACTTGTACAATCAGAATGAGTATTAATTGTTTATCACTGTATCAGATGTTTTCTTTGAACAGATCTGGGTGTTATGACATTTATATTACAGCAGGTGTCACTGTGCTAAAGCCTGAGCATGAACAGCATGTTCACGTTATCTAAACCAAGGGAAGGCAACCATAGTGCAGGAGCGCTGGAAATGCTTCTGTAGATCTATTCATATCACCATTTATTAATTTACAGAAGTTAATTGCTTACTAGGATAATTATTGCAGGTGTTAAGGTAAACAGTATTTTTCAGAAAATCAGATCATGAAATTCTGCAAGCGTTCCAGGAATAGGAATGATCTACAGATGGGTGACAAATTAAAGGAAAAAACCCTACAGTGTGGGGGTCCAGTGGCTCTGTTATGCTGTGGGGGGCATTTTCCTGGCATGGTTTGGGTCCACTTGTCCCCTTAGAGAGAAGGGTCACTGCAAATCAATACAAAGTTATTCTGAATGATCACCATTATCCTATGATGAAACATTTCTATCCTGATGGGAGTGGTCTCTTCCAGGATGACAATGCCCCCATCCACAGGGCACGAGGGGTCACTGAATGGTTTGATGGGTATGAAAATGATGTGAATCGTCTGCTATGGTCTTTGCAGATCTCAACCCAATTGAACACCTATGGGAGATTTTGGACAACGTGTTCAAAATCTCTCCACCACCATCATCAAAACACCAACTGAGGGAATATCTTTTGGAAGAATGGTGGTCCATCCCTCCAGTTGTGTTCTGGAGACTAGAATCTATGCTAAACTAGAGGTAGAATCTATGCCAATGCGCATTGAAGCTGTTCTGGTGACCCAACACCTTACTAAGACACTTTATGTTGGTTTTTCCTTGCTGTTTTTTTTTCTCCAGGTGGAACAAACTGACATCATTAGAGTCTTTGTGAATGTACTGTATTATTGAATGTGTGTTTCTGCCAATACAAAGTAGCATTAAAGTTGTTCATTCAACATTTGTTCATTTCTGCCCTAAAAGCAAGTTAATTGTGATTGTCTCACTAATGTTAATAATTTGCTTATTTATATGTTTTAGACCTCATTGAACAGCTGAAGCAGAATACCTGAATGATCTGATGTGAAATATGGTAAAAAGCACTTTGCACTGACATTTGAAAAGCACTGGCATGTTCCTGACTGCAAACTACCCTGCCCATGGTATTCACAATTCAAGACATGCCAGCAATGCCTTTCATGATTAAGACATAATTTATGTTGCTCTACAAAGAGAATTACTGCACTGAAAGATCGGCTTGATTTAACTGACATTGAGTACTCTACCTTACTTTGCCATATTCCCATGCTGGTTGAGCCATTTCGCTTCAGTAAACAGACATCCACATCTAGCTAGTCTGGAGGAGATACATGGGTAATGAGGCTTTATGGGACTTTGCTTTATGGCACAGCAAGGTTTACCTGCAGAACAGCCTTAATATCTTTGTGCTGTTTGGAAAACAAAAGTGTTACCTAGGTCAGCAGTGTCTCGGTGGCGTCGCCTGTAAGACCACTGTCCACATGCTCATTGCAAGCGACGTCTGCGGTTCGAATCCAGCCGTGTGGCCTTTGTCGCATGTCTCTCCATCTGCTTCAAACTCCCATTCTTCCTGTCTCTCTACACTGTGCTGTCCAATTAAGCTGAAAAAAAGCCACGAAAAGGGGATTCGGTCCTTGGCTCAAAATGTTAATTTAACATTCACCACTATGTGGCATTCCATAGATAACTGTAGTCGACAGCTTTAATCGATCAATTAAGTACCAAATAACAGAGAAAACCAGCAGACCAGGAATGAAGATCACTGACTTAGACAGAAATCTGAAATAGATAACGTTGTATAGTCAGTGCTCGACCTAATCTGCAGTGAAATGCTGTGTAAAGTGAACTCAAAAAAGGAACCACAAAGACTTCCATGAGTGTCCTTGAAACATGAAGTCTGTGCCCAAATACCAGTGTGCTGCAGATAGACCGTCTTCCTTGCAGGCAAGCATACAAAAATGTCCTATGCAGCGAATCGCTCATGTTCCTCAGTAAAAATGAAAGGTAGTGATCATTTCCAGCATAAAATGTGTTAAGCAACAACATCAAATTATCTAAATGACCTTAGACATTTATTCAAAATTAAATACCTATGTACAAATTATTTTCATCATTATTAAACTTAGAATTTTGTTTTAGTGAAACAATATCAAAATTGTCAATATTACAGCAGTTTATACAGGCATTGTGTGTTACCTTGTTATGTCAAAGCCTTTTGCCATCACCCCTGCTAGTGCCAAAGTGCATGTAAGACATCCCTTGTCTGTAAGGTGATCCTAATGTTTTAAATGATGTAGAGCTCCACAGACTTTAAGATAAAGTTTTCCCTGCAAGTCTCATTTTTCACTTGGCTTTCTCTTCTGGTCACATGACTCAGGATGCTGTAGTAATTTTTCATGAGCTTGCAGTGGCTGCCGTAGCTTGGGGAGGAAAGCTTCGGGAGACTGTGTCTGCTTGTAGCACCGGGGCAGTACCCAGGGTCCCCTGCGTGCCTGTTGACTCCTCACCGGTGGCAGGCTGCCGTGGTGTCACAGGTCAGATTAATTGTGTTTCATCCGGAATGACATTAATCGGTTAAAGTTACAGGGAACTGAATAAATAAAAGATGCCCTCAAAAAAGAAAAAAACTGTGAGAACAGAGGAAACCGAAGAGGCGAGTGACGATGTTGATGAGTCTCAGTCGAAACCCAAGCGTAGGAGCAAATCAGTTGACAGCACAGTGGTTGCCGACGGAAAGAACAAGAAGACCAGAGAAGAAGACTCCGAATCAGAGACACCAGAATACAATGTGAAAGGGAGCAGGAGAAAAGAGGACACCAACAGGAAGCTAAAGGGGAAAAAGAAGAAGGAGAAATCTGAAGAAGAGGGAGAAGACTCTAAGCCAGAGATCCCGGAACCTACCAAAAAAAGAGAAGGGCATGCCAACGGAAAGCTAAAGGGGAAGAAGAAGAAGAACTCAGAAGAGGAGGACGGAGAGTATGATGAGTTGACTAGCGATGGCACAGAGAGCCAGGAACAGCGCAACCAAGATGACTCCAAGACAAGGTACAAGAAAAAGAGAGCCGAGGACGATGAGGAAGTGAACGAGATCACCACAAAGGACAAGAAGAAGAAGCCGTCTACTGAGAACGACCAGGAGGACAGCATGGCCAAAGACAAGAAGAGCAAGGACGGTGGCAAGAAGTCCAAGAAGGAGTCTGATAAGGAGGAGGAGGTCCCAGAGGAAGAGGAGGAGGACGGCGACAAAAAGAAAAAGAGGAAGAAGGGCAAAAAAGGCTCTGGAGACAGCGACGAGGACAACAAAAAAGGGAAAGGCAAAAAGTCCAAAACAAAACACGTTGATTATGTAGAAATCTATGAGAATGAACTGAGGAATTATAAGGAAACGAACGAGGGATATGAGGATGAGTACCACAAGAAGAAAGGTATGTTCAGCCACATTCTCTGTGATTGAGTTCCCCCAGTGCCAGGATAGGCTGAATGAGCCTATAGCGTTTCGCATGAGTAGCACACCATTAAGCTGTGTTGGTTTCAGATGGAGATAGCCACTGTCTTATGAAACACTATTTTTTAAAGGAGGATTTTGAACAGCTATTTGGTTAGAGGAAAGCAGCTTGTTTTTTAATACAACAAATTATTATTTATTTAGCAGAATCCATTGTTAATTAATTGTTAACAATTATTAATTGTTTTCTTGTTGTCATGCCAGCCTTATTGTTTTCAGTAGATGGAAATGGTGATTCTTGATGATACAGTTGTATAGCAGTACTCTTGCTACAAAATGTTGGTAATATTACAGTAACTCTGTTTTGGATTAGAAGGAAAATATGATAACTCTAAAGGTGACAGTAATTTCAGGTAGATAATAAGGTATGAGGCATGTATTTCTGGTAATTGACTGTTGCAATTTATAAGAGGTACCATAAAAAACATAGGCTGATTTTCCAAAACTGTCAAAGCATAATTTACACTAATTTGAGATTCTTGATCAAAGTCATAAACTAAAACAGTATAACTGCTAATAATAATTGCTGTATTATAATTTGATAAAATGTATTTGTATATTCCATTTATACAAAGCAATGTTTTTCTTATATAGGTAGTACACAAGTAATCTCTAAATGCCATCAAATCAATGCCGTCAATGCTAAAGCAACATGGTCTGAAACTCTGCACTCTTCCCAATGATTCCCTTTTTCAATCATTTACTGCACTGTCAGTGTAATGTGTGTTTTAATAAATTGTTCTAGTACAGGGGTGGGCAATCTTATCCGAAAAGGGCCGATTTTTGTTTTAGTCGAGTACTAAGACACCTGATTCTACTTATCAATTGGTTGAATCAGGTGTCTTAGTGCTGGGCTAGTATGTGAGCTAATCTTAATGACGCTCTGGTAATGTTTTTGAATATGAATGTGAAGTTATTCTTGATAAATTAATAATTAATAGCAATAATATATATATAATATAAAATTATGTTAGCTTTTAACCCAACATGAAGAAATTGAAGCTAATATTCATGAATGTGTTTCTCTGTAACTCTGCATGCATAGTTATAATCAGCACTGTATGATGCTATGTAAGTAGTATATACTCTCATAAAAAACACATATTACATAAATACATATTGTAACATATTATAAAGTGTTATCAGTATTAATTGAGCTAATTTCACCAATTCACAGCAGTTGAATGATTAGATGGCCAGACTGACAGATCCAGGTTGGGAGTTTGGCCAAGACATCAGAGAAACAACATGTGTAAATATGTTAGTACTACATAGGATTTATGGATGTTGATGAAAAAGTTACAATAGCAATATTGACACAATATGCTTAGTCTTTTTTTGTGTTTTGTTCCAACAGGTGTTCTGAAATAGGTTTTATGTTCTCCTTATCATTGTCCAGATGATATTTATACATTATACCTCAAACTATAGATTTCATACATATCGGGCTATTTGATAGGATGTATTTACTTTAAACTGTAATATGTTATTTCTTCCATTTTTGAAGAAAATAAATGCTTGAAAAATCTATGTTAAACTTAAATTAAACAGCTGCCTTAATTAATGCAGTGTTCAGTTTATACAAAGGCAAATTTTCAAGTATCATTGAGAAATGATTCTACATTGAGAATTATTTCTGCAATGTATTTTAAAATGTAAATCTGTTTATTCCCTGGTACCTAATATATTTATTATGTGTTCTATATAAACAGGTCCTTAAAATAAATCTTTATTATTATTATCTTTATTTATATTTATAATTGATTATTTGATACTGTAGCCAAGTTCCCAAAATGGCTACGGTAGCCTTATGTGGTGAACGAGAGATGACTGCATTACGAACATTTGCTTACATTTTTTTCTTGTCTTCAGGCTATTGTTTTTCACTCTGTCATGATTCCAGCAAACTCCAGTAAAAAAACTAAATTCTTAAAAAAAGGTCTTATGCACAAATACAAAATCTCCATGTTCAGCTCATCCCAGCTGCAGTTATGTAAGCTCAGTTTCAGCAATGGAAGACTTGTAGATGCTGTGGTCTACTGTGTGCCTCCTTTTTCATTCATTCCATTCACAGAAGCCTGTGTCCCAACGTGTAACTTTAAAAGACAATTGGCAAACATTAATCACTGAGTGTATATTGTGCAGTGCTCCCCAGAAATAGCACCTTGAGAGTGGGCCCGCTTGGAAACGGCCTGCCTCTCTTCCGCACAGCATCATTTGACCCTATTATAATAGGTATGAAATGTTTTGAGCCGAGGTAAGATCCCTTTGCTTTGTGTGATTTAATAATCTGCATTAGAACACTGTAAGAAGACTTTATTTTTAGGGTACATTTTTTGTAAATATTTACAGGGTTTCACAATTTAACGGTCTAACGGCCATGCCGTAAAATAACAGGATTTATGCAGTTAAATAACAGGATTTATACAGTTTTTTCCCTTCATTAAAAGGGAAAATTTCACTGGCAACACTGCTTTTTATGGGACATTTTGTTTGACAGTGTACTGTTAGTCACATAAAGAAACATTTCATTTACTGTTCTTCCAACTATTGTTTGCTTCTAAAATAGAAGAGATACTTTTTTATGTTCTCTCCAATTAGAAAGCATAATTGCATTTTTTTAAAGCATAATTTCAGTCATTACAGCCTGTTTCTAGCAATTAAGCACTGAACAAGGTATGTCCATTGGAGCTCAATTTAGACTGGTTAGTTGATATTAAAGAACTAAAACAATTACATTTATAAAAAATACATTTGTAGGCCATGCACTGAATCAATTGTACACCCAGCACATTATTGTACACCTCAATATTATATAAAACCACTATAATACAAATAAAGAGTTAAAGTTAATTTTCCAATAGAATAGGTGTAATAGATAGCCTTGGCTTCCAGTAAACCTAATCATAATTTGTTTAATACCCCTCAAAATATAAATGACAAAATATAAAGAGTATATTTTAATATATATCAAAATATAATGCATGTAGTTGAAAATATATATAATTTGCCAAGTGTATTTATGCATATACTGTAGAATATATTTTATATAAAAAACAATATAAATGCAGAAATACATTATTCCCTATGTGTTGACAATAGCACATGACAGTGGCAATTATTGATATATTTGCATATATATGTCATGTATTTTGAAATGTATTTTAAAATCTATTTGTCATGTATTACTTTTTCATGTGGGTTTGCAATGCTTTCCCTGCTGAACTAAACTATAGGGGTTATCAGTTCACTTTTTCTTCATGGGCATTCTTTCCATCTTTGTCACTCCACCTTTCTCTTTCTGTCTCCCTCCATCCCTCTCTGGCTTTCTTTCTATGCTCTATTCTTCAAGGTGCTTTGTTGGCATAATATGAACGTGTTGCCAAAGCAGTCTGCAATTAAACAATTTTGGGTACAGGATGTTGTGCGGTTGTCCACGGGGGGACAATGCAAGGGTGCACTGTTGCAAAGGGGGGCTGTGTGTACTGCATATGGGGTCTACAATGGATGCTTCTTGGGCCCTGTGCACACCATGCAGAACCCCCATTGGCTATAGCGTGCCCTTCCACTGTTCTTTCACACCAGCCTGTGCTCATTTCTGAATGCCAATCTCTATCTCTATGTCTCTCACTGTCTCTCTCTCTTTCTCTCGGTCACCTCATACACTCACAGTGTATGAGGTGGTCACCATCACTGGAGATGTCAGAGGGGCAGGTACAGACGCCAATGTGTTTATCACTTTCTTTGGAGACTATGGCATCACTCCCAAGGTGCACCTGGCCAGCAAGTGAGTCCCGTCATAGGTTACATTCGGCACATAAAGCACCATGCATTACCTTCAGTGTGATATATGAATTATCTGAAGCTAATACATATGAAGGATGATAGAAAACTGTTCATTTATGCAAACACAGGGCAAGCCTTAGGTGTAACTGATTAAAAGTGAGGGTGTGGTTAAATAACAGTTTAATTGGATGAATATTGTTATTATCCAAATAACAAACAAGAAATCAGAAGCTGTAACTCAAATATGTGCACATAGACTAGATTTCATTGAGCAGAAGATCTATGTCCTCAAGAAGTCTTCCTAATGAACAGGTGTACTTGCCTAGCATACTGTATAGCATACATTATCTTGTGTTACCAAAGATTAATGAATTTTGTTTTACATAAAAATTGATTCTGCTGTAGTTTAATGGAATTTATCTTAATGCTTCAGATTCAAATTTACTATTAACACTATGCCATTAAATTATTTAATAATTCCTTGTTTTGACTGAAATGACTTGAATGCACGTTTGAAAATTTGTTTGGGGAAATGACAATTATGGCTCATTTGACATTATGCTCTGCACTTCTCTCCAATCCTACAGCACTGAAAAGAGGTACTTTGTTATTTTCCACTTACTATACAGTTGAGGTGAAATCAAAACAGGTCAATACTTACCCCACCCTGTGTTTTGAATGGTGCGGTCTATAGCATACATGCTATTCTTGAACATTTTACCATGGTCACATTCCTTGCTCTTCCTGGCACTTTTGCTAGCAAGCTACCTATGCATGTAATTTCTATGAACTGCTACATGGAGCTAGCTAGGAATGTTCTGAGGGGTAAATAAACCTTGGAAGTACAAAGGAAATACGGGTGTATTGACAAAACTGATATGATGGCTCTATGTGCTTCACATGACATAAGACTATATTTAACCACATAGTATACATTATTTTAAACATACCTGCATCATGAGATATATATTACCACAGTCAGTGACATGAAAATGATTTAACAGTGTATAACTCAAAAAGGGCACCGTTTATTTGAAAGCAGAGAATAACAAAAAACAAAATGCACAAAAGCTTGGCATCACAAACAATATCTTACATTACTACAAAGCACATGTTGTTGTTGAATTTTGTGGAAGGAAAAGAACTAACTAAAGCAAATCTCTAAACAAAATCAAATAAAAGCCCTGAGAATAGTCATTCATGTTGCATGACGTGTAATTTACATACATTTTTTTGAATTCACTTTTAACTGCAATAAACTAAGATCCAACATATTTTCAGTAAAGGATCAATCATACTGGGCACTGGCCTGCCAAGTATGTAAGGAAAAGTAAGGAAAGCACAGTCTGCTTAGTAAACCCAAATGTATAACATGGTAAAATTACTGAACAAGCATGTACATACAGCAAAGTGATGAATGCAACTTGTTGCCTGGGGTTGTATGGAAATGCATAACATAGTAGATCTTTTGAAAAAAATAAATAAATAACAGGATACAGTTGTGCCAATATCATGCTGCTTCCAGAAAGGTTTTTATCATCTGTGAATTAAAGGATTTAAATGAGTCTGCTATGCATGGCATTCCATACTGGCTTTCCCATTTCCTGTGACAAAAGAATGGAATGGTATGTATATTCTCTGGTGTATGGAGTTGAAGTGACATGGGAATAAAATATGTGAACTTTTTCCAGTTTATCATGGCACTATGACTGGGGCACAGTTCTGCTTAGTATGCCATTTTTGAACCATAACCTTTTCCCGATATGCGCTTCCAACTTTTGACTTAAAGAGTGTGTATGAATACATATAACCTATAAGGTCTACGTAAAGTGTACAACTTAAATAAGTATAGAACTACTGCTTTATAAAGCAGCCGTAAACAAGTATTTTGTGATGGAATAGTGACATTGCACATGCAAAATGGTGCACATACAAGTTTGGATACTCTTTCAGAGCTATCATAAAAAACAATGGGAATTCTCAAGAAATCATTTATAAACTGTTATCACTGTGCCTAAGAAGACTTTATGAATGTTTCTGGTTGAAGGCCTCATCTTAGCCTAAGTTACCCTCAGCATAAAGTGTTTCTGAATATGGCATTATTTAAGTTATTTAGGCTAGCATTTGGCTATTTAAAAAAAGAAGAAAAGGCTAGTTCTGAACTTTAAAGTTGTGCACTATCAAAAATGTTGACTTCATTGTAGAATATTGATGCCCAACAGATCACATTTGATTGTAACATGACATTAACGCTATATTCATTATAAACAGGAAAACAAGTTCATGTATTTTCAGTGTGCCACAGATTGATTTTGTTCTCTTCAACATCAGTGGTAACATTTTGATATAAGGCAAATTGGAAATGTAGACACCCAAAGGTGATAAAATTGGTCTTTTGTGAACAAATAACATGATATCAGTTATCGCTGTGGTGAGAAGAAGGTGAATAGCATTGATTCTCAAAGGATATCAAATCAAAGTACATCATCTTCAGGACGTGTTGCCATATTCATTTAAAGTACCTCCTTTGTCTATAAAATGACCAACACTTCACATAATGGTCCTGGTAAGTTTTAGTTATATGTTTTGTGTTGTCGAGTGCAATCACTGAGGATGGTGATTGAAAATAATGCAATATTTTGGAATTCAAATGGAATTTGACGTACACTTGTGTCTAAATTGCATTATTTCCAAAGTTTGCTTGTGGGTTTATCACAGTTTTATGAATACATTTCATAACTGTGTTGTCTTTTGTACATTTCTATAACAGTGGATTTATATACATTTCAATGTACTTATTTTCCTATCAACATATTTATAATTTTTTTCCAGTGGAAAGAAGAGTTAATTCAATATATTTCTTAAGTGACAACTGCAGCTGTTTGGTGAATTATAGTCTACAGAATTGCCATGCCTGTGCAAACTATGTTAAAAATTTATTTTAAGTGCTATGTAAAAAAAAATTAACACCTTCTCTGGGTTTTATCTGTTCATACATAGGAACAGCCCCAGTTGCCTTTAAGACTTAAGCAGCAAACAATAGGTTAAAATGTGTGTCAGTGAGAATGACCAGCTTACCTATCTTTGTTGAGGCTGCATATCTTATTCAGAGCCTGTACAGGGTTTCCCCATAAGGAGTTGCAGAAGGGTAAAGCCACTCCCTCTGGCAGATGATGCTTAGGTTACAGAATCGCTGATGAAGCTGGTTTAGTATTCCACTGTTGATTAAGACCCCTTGCATTTTCTGTGTGACCTATATCTTTTTTTTGTGGAAAAAAGAAAAATCTCTTTGCTTTACACACCTTTAATTACACATTTCTATTTCAGAAACAGAACGGCATTTGAGAAAAACAAAACCGATGTTTTCAGAGTCAAAACAAACAACGTCGGACCATTACATAAGATAAGGTATGCCACTCAGAGAATGTTTGACTTCCAAAGTGAACATATCCCCTAAGACCCACAATTTCATTTTTGTCCTCTGTAGGGTACACGTGTCTCTGGTCTTAATCTAAAAAAACATATATTCTACTATGTTGAAACCTACACTACTAGGGACATTCAATAAAAATAAAATTTAATGTTCCTTTGAATATTTTCACTTTGACATGTTTTTGTCATCCAGGACCCTTGTATTATTTAAAAAAAATTAAATGCTTAAACTTTTTTGTACCAGTTCTCAGGAGGATATGGCAAATATAACCTGTTTTGTATTTTTGACATTCATACACAGGTGTAGTTTAGTTCAAACCATGAAATAACTTGTCCTTAATTATGAGAAACAAAACTTCCCATGCAGTTAAATGGGGATCTTTAGATTAAAAATAAGTTCCAATTAAGAAACTCATGTTCCATCAGAGCTATTTTTTTGCCATTTTCTGGTAAAATTTTATCTTACTGAAATCACTGTGCATGTGATGTGATTGGTAACACAATGCCCACATGATAGCATTCAATCTGATGTATGATGGTGTTTTTAATGGTCGTTCCCGTCTCCCCAGGATCGAACATGATAACACAGGACTGAGTTCGGGGTGGTTCCTGGACCGGGTGGTGGTGACCGACATGAACCGCCCCCACCTGCGCTTCTATTTCGCTTGCAACAACTGGCTGAGCAAAGAAGAAGGCGATTGCCTTTTTGTACGTGACCTGTTGGGTACCCTTGACCCCATGGACATGCCTAAATGTAGGTGGATTACATAAAGCAGAACATTGCATACAATCTCTTTTAGCCGAATCACAAAATATTTTTAACTCAGGTACCATTATCCCCTTTTGTTTGGGCTAATGGATGACTCACCCAGTTAAGGCTCTGTTCTCGTTCTAGTGCATGGATGGGAACCACATTCTGGGGCCCACTAACTGTGCCAGTGCCAACTGTAACTCCTGCAGGCAACACATAACTGGTAGTAGCATCTCCCAGGGTTAAGGACGGTTCAGTCAGCAGAGATCATTGCTGTCTAACAACCCCTGATGTGCAATACGTAAACTTGAACTCACACGCCGCGTTGGCATGTGCGTTTTAAAGGAGGTGGCCTTGCCAAATATAAATAAGAAAATGGGCGTGTGAGTACCATTCATAGTGATGTGAACGCGCTTCCTAATATACGATCAAGGGCTCTATCTTGGCGCTTGGTCTAAGCGCATGGCGTAAAGTCCATTTAGGGCATGTCCAAGTCCACTTTTACTATTTTAATGGTGTGTTTTTTGGGCGCTAAGCAGGGCGCAACGTCCAAATGGGCTGAACCTAGTCTCTTCATTAATTATAGGTGTGTCTTGGGCGTGACATGCAATAAACCAATCAAAATGTCATATCCCATTCCATTTAAAAGCCTGCTTTTCCACCTTGGCGGATTGCTTATGATGGTGAAACAGACATGCTCGTGCGTGTTTAGTGCGATCAAGGAATAGGCTATATGGATCAATAGTAGCCTATGATCAATATTATTCGGGCTAACCATTATGTGTTCCCGGTAATTCCTGACAGTGCTGTTTACAAAATATATGCGGTTAAATTTCGTTAAAACCACCTGCAACAGCTGAGAATAAGCGACCAATTGCTTCTGTCTCACCTTAGAAAACGGCAAATTAGCCTGCTTGTTTAACGAATTTCGTTTGATTATGCAATGAACTCATGTTCAAGCTTCATCCGAAGTTCATTAGGCTACCTGCATTCTAATTTTGATTAATAACATAAATAACATTATTTTTGCCTTAATGATGACACTAAATACAATACATCTGTCAGGTTGGCAACACATAGGTTCAGCATATTTTTTTTTATAATGTACTGCTTATGGAAATGTGACTAACCTGTTTTACTGGTAGCGTAATACTTTAAAACGAACCACTTTCCCAGGAAGACCGTGAAAAGTGTGATTTACAGCAGGGGAAACAGACCTGCTCCTGTAAAGCGCACATGCAGATAATGGAATTGAAATTAATTGTAAATTAATTGTGTAACGTGCTACAAATTTAGTTTCTAATTATACGCTTAGTTCTCTTTAAAATATTTTGTTCAGTTATGGAATAACAGGTGAAATCAGCGGGGTTTTAATAAGCTGAGGGTATGGAAACCTTGTCACTGTAATTAAAAAAATATGAAGGACGAAGAATAGCTAAGGTTACAATTCAGTTAACATGATGACATTTATCTCCGTTTTTTAACCATAGGCTATCGAAAAAAGCTTATGCACAGCGAGTCCGCTGTAACCTAGGCTATTTGAAAAACAATAAAAGCAATATTCACTGGACAAGGTTTTGAACTTTTTTCAGTCACTAACCATTCTATTTACTTACAGGCTGTATTCCTAGATAAACAGAGCTGTATTGTAATGACATCTGAAGCGCATTTTCAGAACTCAAATGTCCGTCTATTGCAGTGCGCGAGTTTTCCATTGAATGACAATTCATGCATTAGGTGCAAATGACAATTCGCGCATTAGGCTTGATATAGATGTTATCAGCTCCTTTTTAATGGATAGCCATTGTCCTGTACCATTGCACATCGCCTGGATGTTGATGGAGTGGGCTGAGAGCAATGTAATGTGGCATCGTTTCCCTTCGCTGAGGGAAAGGTATGTGGACCTATGGAACCTTTTATTATTATGCATTTTTGATATAGCCTACACAATAATAATATTTCACATTGTGATCTAGATATTTTAGTCATGCTTGTGCGCGCCCCTGTGTGTAACAGACAGGACGGTATGCGCGTTGTGCACACACCTATGTAGACTTATATGCGCCGTTAAAATAACATGTAAACAACTGCGACATGACTTTAGACCAGGGTTGTGGTGGTTCTAGCACAAGCGCTTTCTGCTGGCTCAAGATAGCAATACGCCAAAAATAATCCTGGCCACTCCTCATCTAAAGACCAACATGCCCAGTTCACTTGCAACGGGCGCAAGAATACATGGTAGTTAAAGGATGTACGCGTTAGGCGTTATAATGAACCTAGCGCCGGGTGTAAGATAGCAAAGACACTTGCGTTTGGGTTAGCGCCGCTTTGTGCCGGGTGTAAGATAGGGCCCAGTGAGTCACTAGACTGAGTGCTGTCTTGTTTCCAATGTACACAGTTGTTTTGTTTCTTTCTTCCAAACAGTAAGTTTATACGTGAAGAGTTACAAGATGTTTTGATAGAAATTGAATGAATGTGTACAGCGATTAGATGTCTGCCCAATTGTCTCCACCAGCATCTATGTGTTCACTGTTCAAGCATTTAGATTAATGTTCCTTGTGGACAGCAAACAAATGGCTACAGAGGGTGATAGCCTATGACATCATTAGACACACGTCTTCCCTGTAATTCCAAACCCTCCTCTTTAATGGGGCAATCTAACGTAACATAGGCTGGGCCAAAAATAGCATAACATTTTAACATGGAAAACCATTCCGCAATGACCTGCTATGTGGGCATTCAGTTATTTAGCATTGGTTAGCCATGGTATGAGAGTTCAGTGTTTTATTTTTTTTCCCCAAATAATGTGATTAATGCATGGATAGAAAGTAAGAAATATTTGATATACATCCTGAGTCACATCTGTATCTGACTAATCTATTACATGATGTTTGTAATTCACAAAGTTGGAGGAGATAGAGGTTACCCAAACTGTATTTTTAAATCCGTAGACAACAAATACATTGTGAGCGTATTCACTCCGGATGTGAAGGGCAGTGGAACAGATGCTGATGTCTTCATTAATATTTTTGGAGAGAATGGTGATACAGGTAAGTGTTGTATTGTACAGCACACTGGTATTTGGAATGCTTCTACATAATATTTATATCTTTACAGAAGAAAATTCTTGAAATTTAAAATACATTTCTCTGTGTATATTCAATCTTGATACACAAATGTATTGTGTACCATCGGTCTACTGACATACATTTCTCTTAACAATCTATCTCGAAGGGGAGAGGAGACTTGACAATGATAAAAACAACTTTGAGCGTGGGACAGAGGACAAGTTCACTATCGACGCTCCAAACATGGGGAAGATCAGGAAGATCACTATCGGCCACAACAACAAAGGCTCTTCTGCAGGCTGGTTTGTGGAAAAGGTACTGAGTCACCAGGCTGAATACCAAGGCTCTTCAGATTGGTGTAAGCCTCAAGGCCAATAATTTGTGGTTTTGATCTTGGTTTCTATCTCAAATTGTTTTGCTGACCACAGTATCAGGCCTACATTCAATCATACACTGCCTGGCCAAAAAAAAAGTCACAGTTGCACCAGTCATGCATAGTGCCCACTGTCCAAGCCTCTGGAGGCAGTGTTATGATCTGGGGTTGCTTCAATTGGTCAGGTCTAGGCGCAGCAACGTTATGCAGCAATAAAATGAAGTCAGCTGAGTACCTGAATGTACTGAATGACCAGGTCATCAATGGGCATATTCCAGGATGACAATGCCAAGATTCATCGGGCTCAAATTGTGAAAGAGTGGTTCAGGGAGCATGAGGAATCATTTTCACACATGAATTGGCCACCAGAGTCCTGACCTTAACCCCATTGAAAGTCTTTGGGATGTGCTGGAGAAGACTTCACGGAGTGGTTCGACTCTCCCGTCGTCAATACAAGATCTCGGCCAAAAATTAATGCAAGTCTGGACGGAAATAAATGTTGTGACGTTGCATAAGGTTGTCGAAACAATGCCACGACGAATGCGCGCCATAATCAAAGCTAAAGGCGGTCCAACAAAATATTACAGTGTGCGACTTTTTTTTTGGCCGGGCAGTGTATTTGTCCTTAACATTGATTCACAATTAAATGCAGATGTTAGGTTTTTCTCTTCACAAAGGGAGTGTGGCAAAATTATTGTAAGGGCTAGGGTTCCATTGGAAAAGTAACAATTGCAAATTATCAAAGTTAAGGACGAATATTGGCTGAATCCAGGCCTTGCTTGTGGTCGTGAAAAGAATGTTTTGTTTCCAAATTGGTGTTGCAGTTATCAAACCATATATTTTACTCTGTGTAGATTAGAAGTACATTTGCATACTTCAAAGGTATGTGGAATGCTTGCTTACACTGTACAGGTGCCTCTTGCCACAGGGAGCTTTTAAAGCAAACAGCTTTGTCAGCACACTGTCAAAAACCGAGCTTTGATTGGGTCCCCAAAATTGATAAATCTGCCACTGCTGGTCTGAGAAGCTGTTGTCAATTAAACTGGTTTACAGCTAATTTGATGACATACTAATTAATGTAGGACTTAGCTGTGAGTTAACATTCATAAATTGATGATCCAGTAAGTGTTAAGCAATCACATGAACTAATACACATTTATTAATATTGAGCCACATGGAGTTCATGATACATCATGCATTAATGCATGCATTAAATCATGTTGAGTCATGCATTAGTTATGCATTATTTAAGCATGAGTGTTCCTTTATTGCAAAGTGTTATCCAGAAGTCTATGTTTATTTGGAAGTACCTATAACTGAGAAAATCCTCAGAACTAAAACAGGAGCCAAACCTTTAGCAATGTAACAACATATATTCAGAGTGGGATTGGTGGAAGAAAGCAGCAGTATACTTGTGTAATAACATTTTTTAAACATGTCTTAGGCTTACAGGGTACTTTCAATAACGTGTAAATGCAGATAATGTTATTTGATAGTGACACTTGTGAAACCTAAGATTTGGAAGGTTTGAGTCTGACAGATATGCAAGCTCTCACCTCACTGTCTCCTCCAAGTTCTCACAACTCCGCCTCCACACAGAGACACATACAAACACACACACACACACACACACACACACACACACACACACACACACACACACACACACACACACACACACACACACACACACACACACACATCCTATTAGGATGTGGCTCCACCCCTTGAATAAATCATAAATACAATAATGAGATGAGGTCATCTAACATAAAAGTCATTCTATCCAACCTGTAATGAAACACCAGGCTTCATTACAAGATTGTTTTCCCTTAAGATAACCGACATACAGAGAATCCAATGGTTCCTCTTTGAATTACACATACCAGCACTCCACAAAATTCTCACGTGTGATTCATCTAACTGACCTCATTGAACCCATATTTAGTGTCAGGAGACAGTCATCTTTATGAAATATATTGCTCAAATAGAGTGCATATTTTATTATTCTGTCTTTTTAAGTCTTAGAGAGATTAAACGTATATTTATTTATTTATTTATTTATTTATTTATTTCGGCATGCATATAGTCACACTTCATCACAATTACTGTAATATGCCTTGAACAAACACAGTACCTGCCGAAAAGGGATACGGGAAAAAGCAGCCTGCTTATCAAAAGTCCCGCCCCAATTCCCTACTCAAATTTAAATGTTCACATTATACATTTGTTTAAAACCGATTTTTTCGTATCACAACAGCATAGCTGAATTTTCTTTATAACAAAACAGACCGAGAAAGAAAAAATAAGCTAAAATAAAATAAACCAAATATTAAAGTCCAAATAAGTCGGATTTAAATGTACATGTCATACATTAGTCAAAACAATTTGTTTCATTTCTACCATCTTATTTTTTATCCTAATCTTGCAGACCTTCAAATTCGTAGACGATTTAATCTCATCATGTAAACTGTTCCAAAGCTTAAAGGTTGTATCAGCGATTTTGGGTGGAAACATAAATTATTATTTTTTTCCTCACGATCCGCTAGCTGCCCGCCCCATAAGCAGGCCGTCAAAAAACCGCGTCTCTGTAGGCAGCCTATGCTCCGAGATCGTACACAAAAACAAATGGTACTACCAACCACTCAAAACCAAAATAAACAGTATTCCAACCAATCACAATGATCTGCACAAACGCTAATACTCTTATCTCGCTGAAATCTTGACGGATTTACAAACGGTTTGGTTTCTTACAAACGTTATTAACGTGGTTATAATTCTGGATGCTTGAACACTATTTTTTAAAACATAACATAATTATTCATAAGTATGTTTGTTTGGGATTTCGCTTCAGAAGTGACGTCACGTTTGTGCAGATCATTGTGATTGGTTGGAATACTGTTTATTTTGGTTTTGAGTAGTTGGTAGTACCATTGTTTTTGTGTACGATCTCGGAGCATAGGCTGCCTACAGAGACGCGGTTTTTTGACGGCCTGCTTATGGGGCGGGCAGCTAGCGGATCGTGAGGAAAAATCAGATGAATGTGATCATTTATGTTTCCACCCAAAATCGCTGATACAACCTTTAACCCCCGCAATAGATACAGAATGACCTCTGAGTGTTGATTTTATAGATTTTTGTTTATAAATCATGGTTCCTCTCAAGTTGTGTATGTTCTCTCTCTTTAAAAACAAATCCTGTATATTTACTGGTAAAAGACTTTTAGAGGCTAAAAATAATATTTGTAAGGTATTATACTTAATTATGTCATGCCACTTTAGAAACTTTGCCTTAGTGAACAAATCATTAGTGTGATCTCTATATGGGACACAATATACAACTCTCAGTGCCCTTTTTTGGAGTTTAAACAGCGGTTCTGTAGTGTCTTTATAAGTGTGGCCCCACACTTCGACACAGTAATGAAGGTGCGGTGTTATGAGTGCCGAGTAAATTGTCTTAAGTGAATGTTGATTGAGTAATTTCTGCATTTTCCACAAAATAGACACGCTTTTGGCCAACTTACATTGAACTAGCTTCACATGTGGTTTCCATGTCAGGAGGCAATCTATCGTAACCCCCAGAATCTTATGTTCGTTCACTCGTTCAATGTTGGTACCATTGACCTTTAAGTTTATGTTTTCCTTCAGGCCTCTTTTCCCGAATAATATGAATTTTGTCTTTGAAAGGTTTAGTGATAATTTATTAATATTAAACCACGTGTGAAGCTTTGACATTTCGTTGTTAACTAATTTGACCATTTGATTAAGATCAATTCCAGAGCAGAGGATGTTTGTGTCGTCCGCGAATAAAATTAGTTTTAGGACGTTAGATACTTTGACTATGTCGTTAATATATAGTATAAATAATTTTGGTCCTAAGACTGAACCCTGCGTGACCCCACAGGTGATGTCCAGGCATGTTGATATGTTGTCCCCTATCTGAACACATTGAACTCTATTTGATAGGTAACTCTTTATCCATTGTAATGCGATTCCTCTAACTCCATATCTGTACAGTTTTTCAATCAATATGCTGTGGTTTATCGTATATAGGTATCTATAGATTATGTTGTAACACATACTATGAATGACCCTTCATTAGACCTATCTAACTTCTTCATAAATTCTACATGGCACTTAAAGGCATACTGAACTTTGTTAGAACATAATGTTGTATAGCTATCTGGCCCTGATATGAGTCATAATATTCAAGCTCACCTTCCTGACTTGCTCCAGTGGTCAGCAACTGCTAATGAAGAATGACATTTTTTCTCTCTCCATTTACTCCCATTGCATTGCGAAAGAGGTCTCAAAAGCACACTTTTAGCACATAAAAGAAAGCAAACAACACGGATTATGCTGATATACAAAATCACGACATCCGGAACCGTACGTTTGAAAAGATAAAAAGTTCCATTCATGATATTTTACACTTTTCCCAAACTAAGGTTTGGAAGAATTTAGCTTATTAACTTCTTTGTTTCGTTCTTGCACCCATAACGGTCCCACTCACTTCCTGAAGCTTGCGTAAGTAAACAAACCGAGCAGCAAAGAAGCTAGCAACAGTTGCTAGTTCTCAGAAAATAGTTCTTCAAAATCAAATCAATCAAAAATTGGTTCAAAAATTTCAAATGTACAGTTCCGGATGTCATTATTTTTTATATTGGCATAATCCGCATTGTTTGCATTTGTTTATGTGCTAAAAGTGTCCTTTTGAGACCTCTTTCGCCATGCAGTGGTAGTGAATGGAGAGAGAAAAAACATCATTCTTAGTTAGCCAGTTGCTGACCACTGGAGCAAGTCATGAAGGTGAGCTTAAATATTACGACTCATATCGGGGCCAGGTAGCTATACAACATTATGTTCTAATCCCTGGTGGCGCATTTGGTTGGGGGGACGGACTCTTGCACGACTATCTGAGTTTTCTTGATGTTGATCTGAAGACCAATGGCGGTATATATGGAAGCAACCACATTTAGCGCACGCTGTAGGGATTCTGGTGAATGGGCGAGGAGAGCACAGTCGTCAGTGTACTGTAGCTCCAGGATATGTTGGGTGGTGGTTTTGGTGGTGGCTTGAAGGCGCCGGATATTAAAAAGGCTTCCATCCAGTCTGTACTGTATCTGTACCCCATCTGTGGGATACAAGAATCTGTGAGAGAGAAGGGTGACAGTAGAGAGGAACATGTTAAAAATGGCCAAGCACATCCTTCCATAATCCACTGTCAGAGCCCACTCTTGCATTAAAATCCCCTAGGAGAATGAGCGTGTCAGTGGATGCTGTTTTATTTATGGCGGAGTGCAGGGAGGCGTAGAAGAGTTCCTTGCACTCAGGGTCAGCATCCAGTGTTGGGGCGTATGTGCTGATGAGGGTGGCATGGCGATTATTTGTGAGGGGAATCTGCCAGGTCATCAGTCTTTCACTGATGCCAACTGGGGATTCTGGGATCTTCTGAAGTAGGCTTGTCTTCAGAGCAAAACCTACACCATGGAGGCGATGGGAGCCTTCTGGAAGAAAGAAGAAGAAAGTGTAGCCTTCTCCCGTCTCTGTTATAGAGTCCTCGCCATGGAAGCGGGTTTCGCTGAGGGCTGCAATGTCAATGTTGTACCTCTTCAGCTTGTGCGCAACCAGCACTGTTCTTCTTCGGGGGCGACAGGAATCATCACGGGCATCCAGAACAGTTTGGACATTCCAAGTCGCAATTGTGAGTTTGATGTGGGTTTTCTTTTTTATTAGTTTTCGACCGCATGAGGGATGACCCGGCAGCTGCATGAGGGATGACCCGGCAGCTGCGGTAGGCTGCCCGGGTTGGAGAGGAACAGACCTTTTTTAGGCCACCTTTTCTAGGCCCTTCCCTTTCAGGGTGAGCAGGGCAGAGCTGCTCAATCACGTGTGGAGCTGCTGGAGAGGCACGCTGTTCCAACCTGAGCCTCAGCAACTATCTTTCCCACGTCGCCTGCTCCGAGATCCCCTGCTGTTTGGCTCAAGCCTGCAAAGCACACGGTTACCATGGGCTGCCACGAGGAGGCACAGCAGAAGTCTTGGTGATGGAGAGGCTATGTACTGACAGGGAAAGACTTATGCACTCGGCTTTTCCACAGCTCTGTTGAGCTGGTCAGTGGAAGCAAGAAGCAAGCAAGCAGACAAGCATGCAACTACGCTATTCAGGGGGGCTGCACTAGACGCATCACACCACCCTGTGGAACGAGTCCACCAGCCCACCAATCCGTCAGAGCAGGGGATCAGGAGGGCGAAGGGCAGGAGCAGGGCTAGGACAGGGATGGACAGGTGGGCAGGAACAGGCAGGACAGGAGCAGGCTGCGTAGGCAGGAGAACAGGAACTAGATGGGTACACAGGACTGGAAACATGAACGAGGAGCAGGCAGGAAAAACTGCTGGAAAGTAATGAGATGACGATCTGGCACAGAACAAAGAAACAGGGGAGACTAACCAAACTAACGAAGAAATAACAAGGAACAGGTGAGACAATTCAGGGGCGGGGACGTGGAGACACAAAATGGAGGGAGAAAGGGAATACACGGAACGGACTGCCAGAAAGAAAATACATACAGATCCTTTCCAAAAAATTAGAATATCATGGAAAAGTTTTTTTTTTTTCCATAATTCCATTCAAAAAGTGAAACTTTCATAGATTATAGATTCATTACACACAAAGTGAAATATTTCTAGCCTTTATTTGTTTCATTTTTCATAATTTTGGCTTACAGCTCCAGAAAACCCCCAAAACAGTATTTCAAGAAATTAGAATAGTGTGTCGAAAATCAGCATTTACTTCAGTTATTTCAGAGAATGAGTGGAGTGGCTTGACTCGAGGAATCCGACAGTTGTAGCCCATGTCCCGGATACGTCTGTACGTGGTGGTTTTTGAAGCACTGACTCCAGCCTCAGTCCACTCCCTCTGCATCTCCGCCAAATTTTGGAATCGTCTTTGCTTGACAATCCGCTGAAGCCTACGGTCAACTCTTTTGCTTGTGCACCTTCTCCTGCCACATTTTTCCCTTCCACTAAACTTTCTATTGATATGCTTGGACACTGCACTCTGTGAACAGCCAGCCTCCTTAGCGATGACCTTTTGTGGCTTACCCATCTTCTGGAGGGTGTCAATGATGGTCTTCTGGCCAATTGTCAAGTCTGCAGTCTTCCCCATACTGAACCAAACTGAGATAAACTTTGCAGGTGTTTTGAGTAAATTAGATGATAGTGTGACACTCAGTCTAAAACATTCATTCTCTGAAATAACTGAAGTAAATGCTGATTTTCGACACACTATTCTAATTTCTTGAAATACTGTTTTGGGGGTTTTCTGAAGCTGTAAGCCAAAATTATGAAAAATGAAACAAATAAAGGCTAGACATATTTCACTTTGTGTGTAATGAATCTATAATCTATGAAAGTTTCACTTTTTGAATGGAATTATGGAAAAAAAAAAAACTTTTCCATGATATTCAAATTTTTTGGAAAGGATCTGTATAAACGGAAAAACCAGGAGTAGACTAAGACGTTGAGGCACGAGACGTGACAGGAAGGTACATATCTTTCGTTCTTAAAAGCTATGGCGTTTGATATTGCTTTTGGTTGGTCTGAATTAGTGCAGGCAGCTTAAATGCCATGGGGAGCAGGCTTTGCACTCTGTGTCCTTGTATCAGTTTGCCATACTGACGAGGCTGGGCTGTGCTAACCCTGCATTCGTTTATAGTCGGTGTCACGTCCCGTGCCTCTATGTCTTGGTCCATTGCTGGTTTTCCGTTTCTATGTGTTTTCTGTATGTGTATTCCGTTCCATGTTTTCCCTTTCCCCGATTGTGTTCCTCCAGCTCCCACACCTATTTTCTCATTCGTTTCGTCTCACCTGTTCCTCGTTGTTTACTCGTTAGTTTGGTAGTCTCCTCTGTTTCTGTGCTCTGTGCTCGATCGTCTTGTGCCCTGCATTGTGCTTGTCTCATTACTTTCCAGTGGTTTCTCCTGCCTGCTCCTCGTTCCTGTTTCCAGTCCTGTGTACCCATCCAGTTCCTGTTCTCCTACCTGTCAAGACTGCTTCTGTTCCTGTCCAGCCCTGCTCCTGCCCACCTGCCCGTCTCCGTCCTAGCCCGGCTCCTGCCCTTCGCCCTTCTGATCCCCTGCTCTGACAGATTCCCCGGTCCTGACCCCTGTCTGCTTCTGGACTTCACCCTGCCTTCTCCATATTGATGGCTTGGACTCTGACCCCTGCCTGGACCTGACTATGATTCTGCCTGTCCTGCATTGCACTGTTTGCTGGCCTTTGACCGGTTTCTGTCAAGTACGAATAAAGCCTTTTTCTATTACTTTCGGTGTCTGCGAGTGGTTCCGATCGGTTCTCATAACAGAACGATCTGGCCACCATGGAACCAGCAGACCCACGACAGGCTTCCGAGGCCCTTCGTTATCAGGGCGCTCAACTGGGACAGCTCGATACGGAGCTGTGGACACTTCAACAAACCATACAGGTCATCTCAGAACAAATTATGTCCCTGCAACTGCTGGCCCAAGACTCCACGTCTTCCGCCCAAGCCGGCAGTTCGGCCGTGCTCCAGGTCCAGTCCATGGCTGCTCCTCAAGGGATTCCAGAGCCCCATCTGCCTGCACCTGACCGGTACTCTGGGGAGCCTGGTTCCTGTCGCGCCTTCCTTGCCCAGTGTTCGTTAGTCTTCGAACTTCAGCCCTCCTCATTCTCTTCTGAGCGGTCCAAGGTCGCCTACGTCATCACCCTTCTCTCTGGGAGAGGGTGGGCTGGGAGTCAGGAGATTCCCCACTGTCACCTTTCTGTCCTTCTCCACCAAGATGTAGAAGGCTTTCGACCGGTCCTCAGTCGGTAACTCGGAGGCACGACAACTCCTGCACCTCCATCAGGAACAGCAATCTGTCTTGGATTTCTCCATTGAGTTCCGGGCATTGACAGAAACTGCCGGGTGGAACAATGAGGCATTGTACGACGCTTTTCTACATGGTCTGTCAGAAAGCATCCAGGATGAACTGACCACATGCGACCTGCCCCAAGACTTTGATAGGTTAGTGGACCTAGCTATCAGAGTCGACACTCGTCTGCAGGAATGACGATTGGACTGAGGGATCCAGCGCCGAGGCCCTCCCCCTCCTTCTGCTCCTTGCCGACCCCGTCTCTTTGAACCCCCAGAGCCGTCTGCTCCACCGGAACTTATGCAAGTGGATCATGCCCGGCTAGCAGCCCAGAAACGTCAGCAGCGCCTCACAGTCCTGGAATCGCCCCTCGTTCCTATTGTGCTCGGATCGCCATGGCTCACCAAGCATAATCCCCAGATAGACTGTACTCTGGGAATTATAACTGGCTGGAGCCACAGGTGCCACCTCACCTGCCTCAGTTCCTGTCCCCATCCCTGTAATATTTTTAAATGGATTACGGTGTTTTGTACACGGTAGACCTGCTGTGCTGGCAAGAGCTGGCATCAGGTTGGCAATTGAGTATTTGCTCAGCGAGCAGCTATATTTTGGTCATTGTCAGCTGAACAATAGTTCTCCCCTTGCTTAGCTCTAATTTATGTTCCTTCGTTTGTGTTACCTCCGAGGCAGCCCTTTCTCTCATTTCACGTTAGCATCTCGTTGTTTCACTGTTTTGTATACTGTGAGTATTAAAGGTTGTATCAGCGATTTTGGGTGGAAACATAAATGATTTTTTTTTTCCTCACGATCCGCTAGCTGCCCGCCCCATAAGCAGGCCGTCAAAAAAACCGCGTCTCTGTAGGCAGCCTATGCTCCGAGATCATACACAAAAACAAATGGTACTACCAACCACTCAAAACCAAAATAAACAGTATTCCAACCAATCACAATGATCTGCACAAACGCTAATACTCTTATCTCGCTGAAATCTTGACGGATTTACAAACGGTTTGGTTTCTTACAAACGTTATTAACGTGGTTATAATTCTGGATGCTTGAACACTATTTTTTAAAACATAACATAATTATTCATAAGTATGTTTGTTTGGGATTTCGCTTCAGAAGTGACGTCACGTTTGTGCAGATCATTGTGATTGGTTGGAATACTGTTTATTTTGGTTTTGAGTAGTTGGTAGTACCATTGTTTTTGTGTACGATCTCGGAGCATGGGCTGCCTACAGAGACGCGGTTTTTTGACGGCCTGCTTATGGGGCGGGCAGCTAGCGGATCGTGAGGAAAAATCAGATGAATGTGATCATTTATGTTTCCACCCAAAATCGCTGATACAACCTTTAAGTGTTTTTTTAGCTCGTTGTGTTTACCGAGCTTGAGATTCTTTGCTTTCGTGTGACGTTCGCCCGGTTATACGGGTCGTTTTTAGTTATGCCCCTTTTTCCTACTATTTCCCTCCAGTCGAGAGTGGGAACTAGGTTATTTGCGTTAGTCATTTATATCTCCCTATATACGGGGTCTCTCCGTCTCAGTGGCATTCGAGCTTAATGAATCCCCTTGCTGCGATTGGTCCCTCGAACCTCACACGTCACGCCCCCTTACACGTTGTTTGCTCTTTATTTTAAGAAGGTATCAGTTCAGGCACCGGTACCTTTTATTAAAAGTATTGTTTTAGCACCTAGCAAGTTAGCAAGCTCGCTAGCCATGCAGCAGGTTTAATGAAATTGTGTAGCTAGGTAGCCAGCCAGCTCTATAAATGGAACAAACATGTGGCTATAGCTGGCTACTCATGGTTAAATGTCCCAAAACCTTTCCACACCTCGCCAAATATAAAACATGTGCATATCTTTCTGTCTAGGCATGTCAATCATCAGAAAACTTTATTTTTCTTTTAAAACAGTTTTTGTAATACAGAATGTGAAGAAAATTAACCTACACATGTTTTGTGTTTATGTGTATGAGGGTATTCTCTTACAAAGCGTGCCCAAAAGTGCCCAAATACCTCTCCGAAAAGGATTACTTACCCTAATGTTATCCAACCAATCTGCTTTACATTTAAAATGGCACTGTACTTCAAAATTAGATTTACCAGAGCCCCATAAGCCAGCAGAATAACAGGTTTATTTATAACAAGCCTTCAACATGACTTTTTACAGCAAAAGTAATGAATTATGCATCACTTTATTTGGCAAACCTGTCTGTTACCACCTCCTACGACAGTGGTGTCAGGTGGGGGAGGGGTGTCTTCACTGTCCTCCCTGAAAAAGACAGATTCAATTACATTACTAAGTAGAATCACTAAAAAATGAGAACGCTAATTACCTCAAAAAGACATATGGCAAGTATTACAATTAAGTGGGAAAAAAATAAAAAATATATATATATATAGTCAAGCCGGAAAGTCTGCACACCCCTTTTACCTTCTCCACGTTTTATTACGTTACAGACATATTCTACAATAGATTGAGTTAATTTTTTGTCTCAAAATTCTACACAAAATAGCCCATAATGACAAAGTGAAAACAGGTTTTTAGACATTTGTGCTAATTTATTAAAAATCAAAATGTAAAATATCATATTGTGGCAAGATCGAGTGCCACCCTCGCGGAAGAACAGGCAGTACACGGGAGCTGTGGTTTTTAACAGACACTTTATTTGTCTTTTTTGGTTTCGCTGGCTACGGTTCTCTCGGACCCTTCTCTCCGGTCCTCTCCCGTCATCGGCCAGCCCCTTTGATCTCCCGCTTCCCTCCTTTAAAGCCCTGGCTCACTGTCAAAGCAATCAGGCAACAATCAAACAATCATTCAATTGTTAATTATCGTGTTGTCCTGACTAACTCATGACAGCTGTGGCTCCGGGTCCGAGAGCCGCTCCGCTCACTCTCTCTCTGCAAGCAGAGGCTAACCACGCCCACCCTGCCACATACCCCCACCGCCCGACTTAGGCCGGGGTGCCATCCGGCCGATGACCAACCCCCCCCCCACACCCCTTTTCCCCTCGAGGCGAGAGAGGAAGTCCGCCACCACCATCTGTGCCCCCGGCCTATGGCCTAACCACCTTAAAATTAAATGGCTGAAGAGCCAGATACCAACGGGTGATTCGCGCGTTGGTATCTTTCATGCGGTGGAACCACTGGAGGGGGGCGTGGTCCGACCAGAGGGTGAATGAGCGGCCCAGCAGGTAATACCGGAGGGACCCGACCGCCCACTGGATAGCGAGGCATTCTTTTTCAATGGTGCTGTACTTCGCCTCCCGCTGTGAAAGTTTGCGGCTTATGTACAGCACCGGGCGATCGACTCCCTCCACCTGCTGGGTCAACACCGCCCCCAGCCCTCTGTCCGATGCATCTGTCTGCAGGGTGAAAGGGAGAGAAAAGTTAGGTGTGAACAACAGCGGCTCCCCACAGAGTGCTTCTTTTACCCTCTCAAACGCCCTCCGGCACGACTCCGTCCACTGGACCGGCTCTGAGGCACCTTTTCGAGTTAAATCAGTCAAGGGGTTGGTCAGCTCCGAAAAGGCAGGAATAAACCTCCTGTATTAACCGGCCAACCCCAAGAACCTCCTCACCTCTTTTTTTGTCTTGGGACGGGGGCAGGTCGCAATCGCCGCGGTTTTGTCCACTAGCGGCCGCACCTGTCCACTTCCCAAGTGGTACCCCAAATACCGTACCTCCGCTCTGCCAATTGCACACTTCCTCGGGTTAGCCGTGAGCCCCGCCCGCCTCAATGAGTCGAGCACCACCCCCACATGCCGCATATGCTGTGCCCAGTCACTACTGTGGATGATAATATCATCAATATAGGCTGCAACATATGCGACATGCGGACGCAGCACCCGATCCATAAGGCGTTGGAACGTGGCTGGAGCCCTGAATAACCCGAATGGAAGTGTCCGAAATTGGTACAAACCGTCCGGAGCGGAGAAAGACGATTTTTCCTTGGACTCTGGCGACAAGGGAATCTGCCAGTAGCCCTTGGTCAGATCCAGTGTTGAAAAAAAACGAGCCGTGCCCAGCCGATCCAAGAGTTCATCGACCCTAGGCATTGGATAAGCATCAAACCGTGAAACTTCGTTCACCTTTCTGTAATCCACACAGAACCGGATAGACCCATCTGGTTTCCCTACCAGAACAATGGGGCTACTCCAGGCACTGTGTGACTCCTCTATTACGCCCAACTCCAGCATGGCCTTTATTTCTGCCTGTACCAATTTTGTTTTGTGTTCCGGCAGTCTATACGGACGGGAACGTACCGTCACTCCCGGGGCGGTTTCGATATGGTGGGTTACGAGATTAGTGCGTCCGGGTAGGGGAGAAAACACATCCACAAACTGCTTTTGCAACAGGGCAAGGTCTGCCTGCTGGCTTGGCGAGAGATGGCCATCCGAAAGGGGCGGGGTCTGATTGGATGAATTTGGTACCTCCGGCCCCAGCTCATCTTTCTCCTGATCTACCGTCACCAGCGAGACAGCCACTACCTCTTTCCAAGCTTTTAACAGGTTCAGATGGTAGATTTGTTTTGCTCCTTCCCTATCCGAACGCACCACCTCGTAGTCTACCTCCCCTATTCGCCGTGTGACCACAAAGGGCCCTTGCCACTTGGCGAGCAATTTTGTGCTGGAGGTTGGAAGTAATACCAGTACTTTATGTCTCGGTGAAAATTGTCTGAGTTTCATCCCTTTATTAGAGTGCGTTTGCTGCCGCTCCTGGGCCTTGAGCAAATTCTCCCGTGATACCCTCCCCAGTGTATGGAGTTTTGCTCGCAGGTCCATGACGTACGGTATTTCATTTTTACTGGAGCTTGGACCTTCCTCCCAGGTTTCTTTAACGAGATCCAAGACTCCCCGGGGCTTTCGCCCGAATATTAGTTCAAAGGGAGAAAATCCCGTGGAGGCCTGGGGAACCTCACGCACTGCAAATAGTAAAGGGACTAGCCATTTATCCCAATTCCGACTATCCTCCTGAACAAACTTCCGAATCATTGACTTCAAAGTCCTATTAAAGCGCTCAACGAGCCCATCCATTTGGGGATGGTACACGCTGGTTTTAATTGACTGAATGCCCAATAAAGCGTACAGTTCGTTTAGTGTTCGTGACATAAACGATGTGCCCTGGTCCGTCAGAATCTCTTTCGGGATTCTGACGCGGGAGATGATCTGAAACAGTGCCTGTGCAACACTCTTAGCCGAGATATTTCGCAGCAGAACTGCTTCGGGATACCGGGTGGCATGATCCACCAGAACTAATACGAATCGGTATCCCTGAGTGCTCCGTTCAAATGGCCCGATGAGGTCCATAGCCACTCTATCAAGTGGCGTCCCGTCCACAAACCGGATGGTCGAACACCCGATGCATTTCAGCAGTGAAGGAGGAGAAGTGAAAACAGGCGGATTTTGCTTGAATCCATGGCGTAGGAGGCAGGCTGGATGCGGAACACGATGTCACACTGGAGAAGGAACTAACGGCACTTTCCCAGGTCCCCCAGGTAACGCTCAGGGTGTTGCACACGTGGTTCCCTGCCAGAGAGAGGCGGTGACGCTGCGGGCTGCAGCTCCGGGGCAGGTGGTGCAGGACTGGCGTGAGCCCTCGGAAGAGGGAGATGAACTGCCATCTGGCTGGTTGAGCAGAGGAGGAGCGGGGAGCGGGAGACAGGGTAGAGTGGAGTGGCACGAACAGCTGCAGGTAGCAGGGCTGGAGCACCGGCTGGATGCACACACAGCAGCTGGTCGGCAGAAGCAGCAGCACACGCAGGATGCACGCTAAGCTGCAGGTTAGCCGAGCTGGAGCACCGGCTGGATGCAAACACAGCAGCAGGATTCACGCACAGCTGCAGGCTGGTAGACTTAGAGCAGAACAGAGTCAAGACAAAGACTAAATACAAACGGTAACAAGTATCAATAAGGTGCCGCGTGCGAATGTATGCGTGAGTGATTAACGGAGCAGAGAGTGTGCGGAATGCATGTGGAAAGGAGGAAAGGGATAGGCGGAAATCGAGTAGTGGAACAGAGTGACATGAAAGGGAAAACCACGCCCATCCTGCAGCACGAGGGAAACAAACAGGAATACAAACACGATACGAGAGGGAACAGGTAAAACACAGGACACAAAAGGACGGGAGTGAGAGCATCACAAAATCTTTATTTAACAATTATATAACAGGGAAAATTGATATTAAAAATACATAGTCCAGTACAGATTACGTCACATCCTAGGAGCCTTGGATGGACTTAATGCCACGATAGGTGAGACCAGATCAGACCAGCTGAGCCGCTCAAAGTCACACGCCAAGGAGGGGGCCAGGATACACAGCCACCTTACAAACGGGAAAACACAAGGCAAGAACAGTACAGGCAAAAGGCTCTTGCAGTGCTAAATCTCCTCCTTTGTTCTACGATATACTTAACTTCCTTATAGTAACAATATGCAATTTCTCAATTCATCAAATCACACAATCCATTTATTAGCACTATTAAGGAAAACCCAATCTTAACTGAACTGCAGGGGAAATGAGAAGGTTCAAACAAACAAAAAGCATGACCCAGTAACAAGACCTACAGTAATTATAAATAAGGGGATCCCAATGAATGGATGTTCCATCGGACTACTGAAATTAAGGCAATATGTTCACTGCAATGTACTACACAGGGCGATTGAGGTAGAAAACAGTCAAATAAGTTAACGAATCACTTATGCTACAAAACTAACACAAGCGTATCCACTCTAATAATTGCGGCTGGTTATGAGAAAGACAGAAACAGTGGACGCTAGCTAAAGCTGTTCGCTAGTGATGCTACACAATTCATGAAAACAAGCACGTCCACTATAATAGTTACAACTGAGTACAAAGGGCAATATAAACAGTGTTGCATTACTGGGGAAGCCATTTCCTAAGGCAGAACGTATCCACCAATGTTTTAATCATTACCACCAACATTCACAACGGGAATGGAAACAACGAGGCCTTAACTAGGCAGGCTATCATCCATATGTTAATAGCTAGTGGAGGCGCAGGGTCTTCACTGAAATGTTACACCTAGAGGAAAGTACAAGCTAGCTTGCATAACCTGCTAGCATAGTTAAAGTTTATGGCGTTTAAAGGCCGAATCAGAACAGTCCTGTGTCAGCTAAACTGGACTAAAATCGCTGGCTAATCCATCACAAGGAATCAGCGGCCACTTAGCTCAAAGGGGGGAAAGTGCCACACTGCTTTCCCCCATGCTCATCCGCCTTGGCTGGTCACCACTGCAGAGCTGCCACTGCCAGAACTGGCTCCGTCCCAGACCTTGAAGACGCCACCGCTTCCTCTTAGCTGAAGAAGGGGGAAAGTGCCAAACTGCTTTCCCCCACGCTCATCCGCCATTCCCGAGGACCAAGGCACCACCGCTACTGCTGCTGCTTCCAAACGCCAGGATCCAGCCACGCACACGCCACCACCGGTCACTTCCTTATTTTCTCACACCCCCCTTCCTTTTCCGTTGCTCCATTTAAAGGGCAACAGTCAAAACTTGACCCCAATGCCAAGCCAATAGGTTTCCAGCAGGCAAAATCTCCCAGGTGTAGCTAACTTAAATTCTTCCACACCGGACTTGTAACAAAGGTGCGTCCCACACCTACACCCACCCCACGTGCTACAAATGCCCATACAAAAAAAAGGTCCCAGTCCCTCCCACTTCACAGTGTGATCACTAACTGAGATACCTAATAATGTCTTTCGAACAGCTGGTCTGTACGTGTGACATTGCTTTTTACAGAGAACTGTCACAAAGATGCTGCACAGGGAAACAGAAGGAAAATTGAGCAAAATACCAGGCCTTAGCCCCCAACCAGCAAAATGAGGTAAAAAAAACTCCCCGGTAGGGGAGAAAAAACTCTGAACAGTGACGAGAAAAAACTCCCCAGTGGGAAGAAGGAAGGAACCTGACTAGAGAAGGGGAGCCCATCCTTCGCTGGCCGGCCCGGTTTAGCCTAAAGGTGGACTGAATGGTAATAGTCAATTCAATAATCAGTTCAAAGGGGCGGGGTGATGCATCTGGGACTCCGGTTGCGTGAAGTCGGGAGGATAAACCAAAGGAGGGACAGGTCCAAAGCAGTCTGCAAACTCAGGGTGAGGGGCATAACTGGAGCAGTCTGCAAACTCAGGGCGAGAGGGGGACGGGCCGGAGTAATCTGCAGCTCATGATGATGAAATCGGCAGGGAAAAGAAAGTTTGGGGCTTTATTGTGTGGATGTGTGAAGTTGTATCTGAATTCTCTTTGTTTACATGAGGTCAGAAGGTACAGAAGTTAATGTTCTTAGGGGCTGTAGTTTGTGGTTATTTCTGTAGGAAACCCTACAGGAAACCCTGGCAAACTCAGTGCTGTATATGTATGGGGCATGCCCTGCCATAATATCCAAATATCTGGAATTACCATGATATACAAAGGAAATTTGTCTGAAAATAAAGTATATTCTATTGAAAGAGTACAATGAGAGGACTGTTGGTACAGATGTAAAAATATAATTGATCTTATTGAAAAACTTTGCAGCAAAGACACTGGTAAATCACTGGTCCAAAACATAGTTCTTTACCTTCAGCCCTCTGAATGTGAACTAATGCACGACTGATTGATCTAGGTACTGATTTTGTGACAAGACAAGGCTTTACACATCTTGGGCATCTTTAAATGGATTGTAGGAATTGAAGAATGTAATTTTTTTTATTTGTGAAATACCCAGAAAAATAATATTTCCAATAAGCAGGATATATTTTCAGGAGGCTTGTTTCCCATTCCATGCTCTTTCCTTTCACCAGGTAGTGGTAGATGACATGGGGAACAAGGCTCTGTATGAGTTCCCAGTGAACCGCTGGTTTGCCATGGATGAGGATGATGGGAAGATCCAGCGAGATATACTGGTGGGGGGCAGTCAACCCACAGGTAGGATCTAGGAGAAATAATGCTAACCAAAAAACTCTTGGGACCTACATTATACTTTCCATAGGACAGTAACATACAGTCTTCAAAAAAGCAAGGTCTAGAAAGCAGTTGCTATCATAGTCTCCCCATATAATATGATGCCCAATTCATTGTTTAAGTGTCTTTTATTTGTGTAGCTTGTGTGCATTTCTGGTACTTTACGGGTTACTTTTACATCCTGAGATGGAAGCCACTTCCAGATTTTGTTTTGTATAATTACATTATAACAGATTATAATCTGTCCTCTTGCTACATTATTTAAGGGAAACTAATCTATGCTGGCTCACAGAGTAAACCCCAGCTGCCAGGGCTGAGAGAGGCTGACTGATGCTTGTAACCAAATCCCACAGGCATCGTGTACAACGTCCAGGTGGTAACAGGGAACCACAGGGGTGCTGGAACCAACTCCAAGGTTCATGTGATCATGCACGGCTCCAAGGGTTTGAAGAACAGCGGGAAGGTCTTCCTGGAGGGCGGCAAGTTCGAGCGGGGGCTCACTGACATCTTCAAGGTGGAGCTCGCTGCCTTGCTCAGCCCCCTCAGTCGTGTCACCATTGGCCACGACAATGACGGGGTGAGCGCCGGTTGGTACTGCGAGAAGGTGGGCCAGCGTCCATTTCCATTTTATTCCCCTCTACTTCACACGTTTTCTTGCCTCCACTAGTAATTTCAAGAAGGAAGTATTTGAAACTGGGCATGTAAGTACCAAAATGCTAAATTCAGTGCAGAAAGAATAAAAGACTTCACACAAGAAAGGAACAAATGCAAACATAAACAATATTATGCTAGTGTGCTTGTGCAACATGATGAAAAATAAGTAATGTTTTTTGATGTATGTACCTATTACCTCTTCACAATTCTACAGAACATAATAATATAAAGTATAGTGATTGCATTAAGAAAAATACTATAGCATTAGCCTATTCATATGTTTACTTTACCTTTAATATCCCTGTATTAATCTGTATAATCTCTGTATTGTTATAGTTATTGCTCTGTGATTTATCTTATGGGATTTTAAATTGATTGATTGTCAATAAGAATTGTGGAATCCATGTCAAATTTAATGTAATTTGATTATGATAATAATAATAAATCATTGTGTGACACATTGCAGGGTAATGAGGAGTCTAATGACCAATTTAAAGCTAATGAGGTACAGCTGTGAGGTCAATGCTGAATCTAACATGAGGCAGTGTTAGGTTAATGCTAAGCCAGTGTTAGCACAATGTTGAGGCAGTGCTAAGGAAGAATCAGAAGTTATGCTTGGACCATGTTCAGACCAAAGCTTTGTTAGGACATCTTTGAGGCAGTGTTTGAAGTAGTGTTATAGGTGGCTTTGAGACAGTCCTGCAGTAGTGTTGGAACAATGGGAAGACAGTGTTTCTTTTACCTTCTCTGTTTCAGGTGGTGGTATATTGTCCATTCACGGGGATCGAGCAGACATTTCTGTGCAGCAGGTGGCTGGATGAGAACGAGGGAGATGGACTGATCGAGAGGGAACTCTATGAGATGGTCTCCCTGCGTCAGAAAAGACAGAAGAGTAGGTGGTTTCTCCAGTCCTCTTCACATAATTACTCATTAAACAAATCCCTTATGAAACCATTCATATTTTCACAGTCCGTGGATGCTTCAAGAAATATGCTTGAATCCTAATGCCTTCCTCCTAACTAGGGAAAAAGCCACAGTGTAAAGGGTATAAAACTTCACCTTCATTTGTGTGCATGCTGATGCAACAATTGAGTATTTGTATGATTAATTGACAGTCTCATAAAGAGGACTCCATGTGCACAGCTAGTCACGCTCTGTTGAAGGCTGATGTGGCTAAAAGCATTAGCGTTAAACTGGTTTTAAGTGTTTAAGTTCCTACCAATGCCATTTCATAAAGGCATTTGAAATTTGTGCAACAAGACTACCTTGAACTTCATTGAAGTAAACCCAGTTTTATAGCTTTTGGATAGTTTTGTTCCCTGTGGCTAGTTTCCAGGTACCTGCCCTTTTATTCAAAGAGCACATTGTGTGATGGTTCTTTATTTCGGAGAACTAGATGCGAAAATAGAGCGGGGATTTCTAAAAGCCACTCACGTAGTGAGGGCCACTAATAGGGGACCGTGAACAGAGAGGGAAAAAAAAAAAAAAACAGAACAGAGAAAATGCTTGCGAAACCAAACTCAAAACGCCCTCAAAAGGAGGCGAAACTCGAAATAGCGAGCAGAAATAACAAAGGAACCTCACGCTCTAAATCGAGAGCGCACACGAGAGGTTGCAAAAAACAAATGAAAAAAACCAGAGCAAACGGGCGAAGGCAAGGAACAGAAAATCAAACCTGTTACCTAAGCTCTTTGTAGCAACAGAACCGAACACAAAAGGTAACAGGTCGAGAGACCAAAGGGTACAGCGAACAACAGGAAAGAAAAGAGAAACCAATCTAATTCTAATTCTATACGGACTTCCTGCGTTTCTTATTTTAACAAACCAGAAATGCAGTGGCCGAATTCCTATACCTTACCAACCTTGTGTCAACAGAGAAGTGACGACAAAGTGCCGGAAGAAGGAAAAGGGAGGTTTAAATAAACGGTGCAATCATCTGAAACAGGTGAGCCAAATGGCCACCAGGTGGAAGAAAAAACACAGCAGGAAGCTGACCCGGAGCTGCGAACCGGCTAAAGCGAGGATGAGAACGGCAGCAAGCAAAACCGTGACACGTTGTTGTTTAGGGTTTTGGAGCTTGAAGATACCTCTCTCTTATATATGAGCACCTAGTGGATTATTAATTTTTCTAATGATATTACATTTGTAAACTGGTTAAGACATTAAAGGCGTTTGTAGTACATATATGTGCCATAACTAATCAACATTGTTAACCCTAGTGTAGGCAACTTTAATCTGACTGACAATTTGTTGCATCTTCCAAGTGATCACAGATTTGCAATCACCTACTCCTGTGTTATTGGATGTTTGAAGGCCCTCACAGGCCAAACATGTTCTGCAAATATTTCTTAATTTATTCATTTTATAGTTTCCACTATCCCCCAAATTGATTATTTGACAGGCTTCTTTCTTTTTAAGCCATCTTTGGTGTTTGAGTCTTTGTTTGGTGGAATCTTCTGTCACCTGAACCAGCATAAGTTAGGTAGTAGTTACATAGGAGGTAGGAGGTATTACAGTAAGTAGGAAGTATTCTGTCAAATAGTGTCCCTGCCAAATGAAAGAGGGCTTAGCTCCAATGTTCATAACGGTTCAAGTCTTACCACACTGTGATGGATAGAGGCCTGTTCTGGAGCTCCTCCCCTTTGCCTCCCTGTCCTGTCCAGAGCACCCGTGGTCCCTGTGGATCTGGACCTCTGATGTGAAGGGTGCGGGGACAGACGCCCCCATCTCCCTGCAGATTTATGGGGAGAAGGGGAAGTCAGATGAATTGATGCTGAACAACAACTCTGACAACTTTGAACAGGCTCAGTTGGACAAGTTTGTGGTAGGTCTGTCACCTCTGCAAGAACTGTTGGCTCACATGTGCCACAATATCATGTGATCCTGTCATTGACTGTATGCTTTTTTTGTTATTTTGTAATGGATGCATGCAGATCGAACTGCCTGATTTGGGGAATATTTTGAAAGTCCGTGTTTGGCATGAAAAGAGACACCCTTTTGCAGGCTGGCATTTAGACAAGGTGAGACTGAAAAGAAAAGAAAAATCTTAAATTAAGATTGTATCCTCTTCACTATACACTAACTGATATTAGACACATTCTTTTTGTTGTTCTGGCCTGTAATACTATTAGTTATTTCATAATATTTATCTATATTTTTATAAATATTTACATATGTACATTTACATACAGTACATGTGTTAGAAACAAAGTAAGCAAGAGGTTTGCCATGTCATCTTCCATGTCTTGATGAAGCTCACTTTACTGAAGACGTTGACAAAGGAGAAGTTCACGTTCCCATGTGGCCGTTGGTTGGATATCAACGAGGATGACAACGAGATCATCAGGGAACTTCCCGCTACGGGGAAACATGCTCCTATACCTCTGCCACGTATGACCACCAACCTTCAGCTATTCAGTTTTTCTGCATGTTTTTTCATGTTAAATACTTGGCAAGCAGTACAGCCTGTTATTAGTGTTTTGAGGCGATACAGCTTATATGGTACATATTACAGTACAAAACCTGATTTAATGGGTATTAAATGAGCCAATGTTAAGAAATATATATTCTCAAAGAAGTGAAAAAAACACAGAGAGCCTTAAATGTGATCCATTTATATTGTCACATGGCCTTTTTGCTGACAAAAAAAACAACTATTTACAACTAACCGGCAAATTTTAATCTTATTAGCATGATACATTTCTTGCTTTTTAGACTTTGAAACCGGGTTTTTTTGAAGAACCTGATAAACATTTGTGAATGGATTGTTTCCCAGTCGTAAAGTACCGCATTACAGTCTACACGGCGAATGTCAGCGGCAGTGGCACAGATGCCACCGTCTTCCTGTGCCTTATCGGTGACAAGGGAGACACTGGGGACCGCATCCTAATGAACTGCAAGAACAATGTCAACAAGTTTGAGAAGGGGAATGTGAGTCGCATCCTTCCATTTTAAAAGCAGTGGACATTATGAAGTTGAATATTGGAAAGAACTAGACCTATATTTACGGCACTCTATCATAATATTTTTATAAACATTAATATAACAGAAGAGCCTGAATAATGAAGTCTGCTATACTATATCTATGCTATATCTTTAAAAGATTTTTTGGCTGTCTGTCAGCCAATTAATTTAATTTGAATGTATGGTATATGCTCTGTGACCGCATTTCTTTTGCAGATGGATGAGTTCATGATTGAGGCAGCTTCCTTGGGGAAGATACGAAGAGTGCGGATCGGTCATGATGGCCAAGGTGGAGGCTCTGGCTGGTACCTGGACAAGGTGGTGTTGAGGGCGGAGGGGAAGACAGAGAACGAGGCTATAGAGTTCCCCTGTGACAGGCAAGCTGGTCACACCTGCTCACACAAATCATTCACTACTATGCAGCATTTTGATTTTATATTAAAATGTGAAAGCAGCCATGGAAATCTATAGTGCATAGGACTGCATACATATTACAGGCAGTGGGCAAAAAAGCGGAAAACCCAATATGAAGTCTTAATACTTAATAGGGTACCAGGCTATCAAATGCCACCAGAAGAGCTTGCATCTGCTGTTGCTGTGGCAAATGTAGCGATAGGCATTAGGTGAATAACAGCCAGATTACAGTAAAGAGAATCAACCAGCTAGGTAAGTGTCATGGTTTATGACCTTTTTCCCTTGCGGTCGTGTTCCTCGGTCGCCACACGTGGGCGCTGCTTCGTTGGTGGAGTTTTGGCTCCGTTCCTTCTTCTCGCGAAGAAGTCTCATCAGCGTTGCACAGCTGTACATGGTTGCCGGTGAGCTATATAAGCCTTCCGTTTCCTTCATTCGGGGCTTCGATATTAATTGTTGATTGTTGATTGTGATTGTTTGTGCTGTGGTGTGTTGTTTGGCATTATTTGTGCTGTTTTGTGTGCGGTGTATTTAGCCCTTTTAAAGTTTTAGCCAGTATGTTTCTAGTGTTTTAAGGAGACCGTTTTGCTCCGTTGTGCTTTGTTGGAGTTTTGCGGGACTTGCCTTTGTGCTTTGAGCTTTTAGGTTAAATTCCTTTTTTTGTGTGCTCGTTTCAGTCTCTGCTTTCTGGTCTTTCCTTTGTCTGTTGCCTAGATCGTTTGCCCTTTGCTGTCTCTTTCTCCTCTCTCTGCTGTCTTCTGTGAAAGCAAGAGGAGTCTGTTTACTAAAAGTCAGGGCGTTTTATCATACTGACTTTAGGGCTCTATTTATTCTTAGAGGCAGGGCGTGTATTTTTGTTTGAGCTTGCGTTAGTCTGATAGCCGATAATTCCGGTGCTACTGTCCTTTCGTCCTTCTGTACCTTTCTCCGTATATGGAGTTTTGGGCGATTTTGTTTGGAACTGTAGTTCTGTTCGTCCTTCGGTACATGTCTTCCCATAGGGAGACCGGGCGGTGTTGTGGACATGTTTGCGTGTGACTGCCTGTCTCAGAAAGTAGCCTTGGAACATGAATTCTCTGTTCCTTCGCCTCGTCACATATTCTTTTACTGAGAGGCTAGGGCTTGTGTTTTCTATTAAGCTTGCATTAGTCATTTAATCATAAAGTTATGGGACGATGGTGTTCCGTCGGCTCGCCTGTAAAATGTTTCTCCCTCCTGGGAGATCGGGCGTTTACCCCTTTATGTTTTCTGCATGTGATTGCGAGCCTATGAAACTAGCCATGGAACGTTAGATCTCTGTTCCTGTACACCTCGTTACATTCCTCTTTATGGAGTGGTAGGGCTTTTATTTTCACTAATCTCGCTTTGGTCTTTTAGCCGGTAAATGTCCGGTGCAGCCTGTCCTGTTCGTTCCTTTCGGTACCTTTCTCCGTACATGGAGTTTTGATGATTTTGTTCGGAACTGTTGTTCTGTTTCGTCTTTAGGTGCATGTCTTCCTATAGGGAAGATTGGGCAATGTTGTGGACTTGTTTGTGTGTGACTGCGAGTTTGAGAGTAGCCTTGGAACATTGGATCTGTTCCTTTCGCCTCCTCATACTATCGTATTATTTTGTAGTGTTGTTATCTGTTTTATTTTTTGCCTTTACGCTACTCGCCCATTCTTATGCGTCTCGTTATCGAGACAGGGTGTTTTATTTCTGGCTCTCTTTGGTCACTTTTGTCTTGTTTGGTTCTCTTACTGAGAAACCTGGCGTTTGTGCTTCTACTCATTGGCGTGTGACAGTGAGCTGGTTAGTAGCTTTGGTATGTTTGGTGTGTGTTATTTGTGCCATTGTGCTGCTCGCCTGTTCTTATGCGTCTCGTTACCGAGACAGGGCGTTTGTTATTTCCGGCTTGTTCTCTAGTCACTAAGCTCGTAGAGGTTTGAGAGCCTAGTGCTTTGTTCCATTCGCTTTGTTTGGTTTTCTTTTGGAAAAAAACTGGCGTTTGTGCTGCTACTCATTGGTGTGTGGCGGTGAGCCGGAGTAGTGACTTTGGTGCGTGTGTTCCCTGTCTTGTCTCCTCCCTTATCTGCGGGGTTTCCCGCCTTAGTGGCCCTAGGGCTAAAAGAATCCCCTTGCTGCGTTTGGCTCCTCCTACCTCACATGTCACGCCCCATTACAGAATATCGAAGCCATTACCGGGGCCAGCGGCTTTTTTAGGGGAATTTTTTTTACTAAGATGGGTTTTTGTGGCTAATGATTTATGGTTTGTGTCTTGGTTTTTTGATTAGTACCTTGGTGTTTTTTGTTTTCTCAGGCCAAATGTCCTTGAGTTCTGTGTTTAAAGTCGCCTCAGGTGAAAGAACTTCTATAGCCTATCCGTTAACCGGAACTCCGCTGGTCAATCACATCGGGGGGTATGTCAGAAAACGGGTTTACTGGAATACTCCCCCGAATAGTCAGTTACATCAACTACCCAAATCGGCTAGGCTACCAATAACACAGAGAAAGGGACCACTTTACGTGAACAGAAACATGTAGCGTAATACTACGATTTTCAGAAATAATATGGTTATTACCTTATATTTTCCAAGTACCTCGAATGTCAAACGTAGAGCTGTTCCTGTTGTATCCAGCAGACTAGATGTAGTTTTTCTGAAAGAGCAAACTATTTATGCTCTGGGGCATAATCTAGTGGTCAAAATCACTAAACATGGCGGCGCCCCCATTGCAAAACATTGTAAACGCGTATATATTTATTATTTCGAAAACCACTGATCAAATCCGCTCCAAAATTTAATGGGTTCGTCCTTGGCCCATACTACACATAGATACTATACTACACACAAATTGGTCTGGTAACTTTTACGTAATCCTGCCCACAAACAAACAAACTCACCCACACCACCGAAAACATATAATAATATTTTTATTACACTAAAGTATGCTACTTTTTCACCTAGGATACCTCATTTTGTAGCTCTGATTCTGTACTTTAACGAGAGATGTGCTTCTTCACATTCTTTTCCAGGTGGCTTGATCGAAATGAGGACGATGGTCAGATAGTTCGGGAGTTAGTGCCAACTGCAGATGGACAGCGTCTTTATAGTAAGCATACAACAAGCATTCACCCAATGAACCTTAAATTAATTATAGACCAGAAACTACCACATTTAGTTTCTCAAAATTCAAAGTTTGTTAAAAAGACAAAGACAAAGAGTTTTTGTATACAGGTATTGTAGTATAACGTATAAACAGCTTTGCTGCTCTTCTTTAAATTCTGGTGCATTACAAATTTGCTGACTCATTCTGTGTTTGGCAATACTCTTGCAGCCATAAGCTATCATATTTCAGTCAAAACGGGCAACATCAGTGGTGCCAGTTCTGACTCCAAGGTCTTCGTAAAACTGTACGGAGACAAAGGCGACACCAGCAAGATGATGCTGGTCGTCTCTGACAACAACCTGAGCAACTACTTTGAGACGGGGCGCATTGATGTCTTCACCGTTGATACCTTCGATATAGGACAAGTATGCCATTTTAATTGCTCCATTCACTCAATTTGGTTAATGTAACCGAAACTGTGGGGGTGGTTTTGGAAAGCTTGGTTCTCAATGTTCTTCCATGATAGATCAATCGTCTCCTGATTGGACATACCAATGAAGGCATAAGGGCTGGCTGGTTCCTGGACAGTGTTCAGATCACAGTTCCCATCCATGGAAAGCAGTACATGTTCCCGAGCCACCGCTGGCTATGTAAGGATGAGGCAGATGGGAAGGTGGAGGTGGAAATCTACCCCAGTGAGATTTTGGACATTGAGAAATGTAGGAGCACACACTCTCAAATAATTTGGTTAGAAATGTGGTGTCCTTATAAATAGGGCCACCAATTTGTTTCCCATTGTTTTCTCGCATGGTACTTCAGTCCTCCGCCAGCTAGAGGTCGTGATAGCCTCATTGTAAAGCCACTTCTCAAACAATTATCCCATTTGCACCACCTCAATCTAAGTAATTGCCACAAATTAAGCACAAATGATGACTGATGGAAATGTTTACAAGCAACACGCCAGTGTTAAATTTAGTTTGATTACTTACTGTGGATATGCTGCAGTGTTTTTAAATGTTGTAGAGGGGTATGTTAGTTTTTGGTAGAAGTGATAAATGCCCACATTTAAAATGAGAGCAGTTATACAGTATAACATTTAACTAGCACAAAAAGTTAAATAAAAATGAATAAATTGTAATCGTAATAGGAAAATAGTTTGCAACTGAGGTACATCATTAAAACAAAAAAGAAAATTAAATAAAAGTGGTGAATGTTTGTACCTAGTTCATATTTTATCATAGCCACTTGTTTAAAATATGAACTATGTACAAAACATTCAAATTCTTTTCTGTGATGATTTTTTAGTTTTTAAATGTCAGTTTTTAAATCTTCTTTGGGTAATTTATTGTTAAATCCATGACTCCCCCTATTCCCCCTGACTCCCCATATTAGCCCAACTTTTTTAAAATAAACATCTCAATTAGAGACTCAATTGTATGATTAGTCACTTGACTGTACCGTTGGAGTGCCTATGTGGACCCCTGGAGGACAGCCATTGAAATACAAGTTTAAATTCCTGCAGGTCACATGGTGGAAACAAATTGGTGGCCCTATTTATAAAGGGATAAGCATAATACTTTAATGTATTTAAACCCAGGGAAACTGATTTTAATGAAATGTTTACAGATTTAAAACTCCAATGTGACATGCCATATAGTATGTTACAGTGAATGATAATCGAAAGTAAATTAATAGTAGCTTTTCAGAAAACATGTAAAAGTGCCATTTTAACTTAAATATTTATTTATTTTAGTTGGATATTGAAATAAAATAAAAAAAACACAATCTTACTTCACTTTGTAAATCAGCTAGTACATTTTGAAGCAGTGGTTTATCTATTGAAACTGAAAAGTGACTGAATCCCTCTCGGCTTCCTCTAATGGTGTCTTCCTTTTATTTTCTAGTGGTAAATTATGAGATTACGGTGGTCACTGGTGATGTCCGTGCAGCCGGCACAAATGCCAACATTTTTATTCAGTTTTATGGGGACCTTGGAAAAACCGAATTACTCACTTTGAAGAGCCGATCAAATAACTTTGAGAGAGCAACCACTGAGATATTCAAGGTACCAATCCTTTGAATTAGATTCTTGGGGTGACTTTAGGTTTCTATGTACTGAATTGCAATGGAGTGGAATTATGTAATGGGGGGTGGGGCGTAGGTTTTTGCTTAATTTAAAAGCATGTGAAAATATAACATCAATCACAAAGTTCAAGTTGAATTATTGTTTAGGTGTAGATAGTTTATGGTATTTAATTGAAAAAAGAAAAAGAAAAAAAGAAAAAAAATTTTACAACTAAAAATGCAAGTAATTAATTATATCAGCTAACCTCAGTCCATCCTTATGTGAGGAATATTGACATAGATTATAGATTCAATAGATTCAACAGCTCACAACATGGATGAACATTCATTGTACATTGATGTCTTTTTCTATCATTATCAAACCTCCAAAAAATTGATCGCATAGATAGAGGTCACAGATGTGGGGAAGATCTTCAAGATCCGGATTGGCCATGACGGGTCGGGCCTTGGAAGCGGCTGGTTCCTGGAAACAGTGGAAATCAAGCGTTTGATCATGGGTATGGTCCAGAAGGAGACCAAGAAGGATGACAAAAAGGACAAGAAGAAGAAGAAAAAGAAGAAGGATGAGGAAGAGGAGGAGGAGTCTCAGGAGCCGCAGGAGGTGGTGCAGGCATACACCTTCCCCTGTCAGCGCTGGCTGGCTCGGGACGAGGAGGACGGTGAGCTGGTCGTGGAGCTGCTCCCAGAGGAAGCAGAAGAACTGGAAGGTAAAGGGTTACTCTAGTACAACCACCAATGGGATTAGCTTTGTAAGAACCTAATTCACCCACTGCCGTCATCAACAGTTCCTGTTTGTGCTTTTGTATTCAGGGGAACTTTACTGTGGAAAAAGAGAAAGCTTAACCTCATAATACATGGCTTTTAGCACAAACCTCACAGGGATATAAAGTGATATCTTGAATGTGTGCAAATCTTTTATCTCCCCCCCAGTGAACACATACGAAGTGTACGTCTATACAGGACAAATGGGAGGAGCGGGAACTGATGCCAACGTTTACGTTAATATTTATGGGGAAAATGGAGACACAGGAGAGCGGTGGCTGAGGAAGTCCAACCACCTCAACAAGTTTGAAAAAGGGCAGGTAGGGTGGGGTCGGATTACGTGTACTTCAACCCGGTAGCTGTGTGAGAAATTGCGGCAGACAGGTCTGCTAGGTTCCTGAGCTTTGATCCAGGAGAACCTGATCGTTTCCCTCATGTTAGCCAAAGTAGATGTCATATGGGTATACTTTTACTCATCTGTTAATGTTACCACATCAATCATTCATAGGAACATTACAGCTATGCCAATTGAGCAAGGCTTGTGTGACCATATACAATAAAAGCTATTCTTAATTATTTACCCTCAATTTGTAGTTGCTTTATACATAGAAGCAGATCTAAACAACAGGTGGAGGCTGGGGTGGTGGAGGGTGAGCCGCAAATGTTCTAGAACAAGCAGCAGTGAAACAAAGGCACCAGGCAAAAGCGTATGGGAGAGATCTGATTCTCGCTTTTAAAAGGGGCGCGCCATTACTGATGTGTGCATGTGATTGGTTGAGTATGAGAACATGGGTTTGCTGATGCCAACAATTGGTCGGGCACAGCAAGAGTTTCCTGACAGAAATTGCTCTGCGAACTTCATTTGTGACGCTCATTGCTTTCACAACAAATTATAACATATCTTAAAATATTGAATATTTACAGAAAAGGCAATGAATAATAGCTATAATTACATCTATAAATTCTCCTTGGTAGATACAAGTTTTTCAATGCACTGTATGGTTTTGTATACTTAACATGAAAGAAGACTGTTCTCCATTATATTTAATGATCTGACTTTCTTAATAGAGGTGCTAATTTGCCTAACATCTGTATATGTCATAAGGAGAGCTTGTTGTTTGTCGACTTACTTCCATTGTTTGGTGCAATGTGCAGGAGGACATTTTCTCCATCGCTGCAATTGATCTGGGGACATTGAAGAAGCTGAGAATTCGCCACGACAACTCTCAGTCATACCCGTCCTGGTTTCTAGATCGTGTGGAGATTGTGGATGGCAAGGATGACACCATGTGAGTCCAGCTGGAACAGGAAGATGGCAGATGAAAGACAACCAGAGAGATAGGGTGTTCTGGATGTTCAGAAAATCTGGGCCCAGTAGCTTTTCTTCACAGGAATTATATCCACAGTTGTTTGAACAATACAATATTATAAAACTATATTTATATAAAACTATAAGAAAATGTCATGTCAACAAAGCAATCAACACTATTATATATATATATATATATAGTTAGTGCCACCAGTTTTCTGTCACATGACTCACAGGGATTTAAACTTGTGTCTCAGTTGTTATCCTCCAGAGATTGCTGTAGGCACTCAAAAATTTAGTGGCTAACTTAGTTGTTGACCTTAATTGACCTAATAAGGGGAAATAAAGTGAACACAGATTAACATCAAACATCAAATGCACACATTAGGGAAGGCATTTCTTTGTGTGAACAAGTGCAACCGTATAAAATAAAAATTAAAGAACAGAACAACTGACAGCATATCTGTAGTCAGGAAGAAATCAATAGGTAGGAAAGACCGTTATGTTCTATGAGTGAATTTCATGTGAGTGTGGCTTGCAAGCATTACCGTCAGTCATCGTCTGTGCTTAGTTAGTGCTAATTACTTCACTCACAGCCATTGAGTTGCAAGCCCAGTTCTGTAACCATGTGTTACGGCCAGGGCTTGTGACTGACCAAACACAAAAGGGACGACAGCGAACGAGGGTAATGGATCAAAAACTGAAGTATGAAATATTTATACCAAAGTATTGCACGAGTCGCTTAAAGCAGCATAGGCACACCATCGCCAAGTACCTGCAAGGCGGTTCGCGAGAGAGTGTGAGTATGGAACCGGCCTCCATTTAAAGGTCCTACCCAGGTGCAACCAATCACCATAATTGGGAGAAAGATGTGTAGAGAGAGAACAGGTAAAAAAGAAAAAACCTGCATATGCGCCCCCCCTGGAATGGAGGGACGTAACACCGTTATGCTGCATTGTGGTACAGTGTGACTTAAAAGTATTTTTTTCTTTTCTTTTGTGGAAGTTTACTGAAATGATTCAGGTCTTTGTTCAAGGGTACAACAGCAGTGCTTCACCCAGAAATCAAACTCATGACCTCTTTAACCATTATGCCACACCACTTAACAGTAAAAGAACACTGGAGTTAAATGGTGAATATTCTCCTATGCAGTTATTACTTCCCTTGCCAGCGCTGGCTGGCTATCGATGAGGATGATGGTCAGATCGCCAGGGAGCTGGTTCCAGTGGATGAGGCCTTCATGAAGAAAGACGATGATGAGGAGGGCACTGGGGCCACTCTGGGGCTAGAACAGAAGGGTAAGAAAGGGTTGGCAGACGATGCAGGATGAGCTGTGGTCAAAAAGTCCTCCATCTCACAACCTTGGGACAAGGGGATCCTGGGCTACCTTTAGCCCCACAGTTGCAGAATACAATGCAGCAATGCATATTAATAGCTATAGGCCTACATAAAGAACCAAAGAGACAAATATCACGTTTTCAAACCTATTTTATTCAGCTGAGATTTTAGATTAGTTTTTATACTGAAAGCAAAAAACGCTCTTCTGTTGTCCAATACTGTTCAATACATTCTTATATTGGCCAATACATAATTTGGTATTGGTCATTTGGAGATGATGTTTTTTACATAAGTAACATGAGTTACATTTGAACAAATCAGCAGTGACCATTTTGTGAACCTTAATTGAATATCCATACACAATGGGCTATATACCTTTTAACAAAAAAAAAATTTGTTTTCCTGATTATACATTTCAAAGAGGTAACTACACATCTTTATCTTTTGGCTTAATCTGCACTTTAAATGGAAGAAAAAAATAAGGTCTTTGAAACACCACTTTTGAACGTAGATGGGGAAGACAAATGGAGCTGTTAATTTTTATTTGCTCCTAATTTGCTAATTTATCTCCACACATTTTGTGCAATCACATGAAATGATAGGTTGTGATTGTTTTCTCTTTTTTATAGCCATGTCACGAACCTATTCTCTCAGAATTAAGACGGGTGAAAAGAAATATGCGGGAACAGATGCCAATGTGTTTGCTATTCTCTATGGAGAAAATGATGACACAGGTAAGGTTTAAGGCAGAGGTTTATTGCAGTATTTTGAAAACCTTGAATGGCACTACCCCCAGGACCATATTAGCATAGCCTGTAGGTTCATTAAATTAATGGCATTTACTGTAGAAGCATATGCTTAAATTTCATTGGAGGTATTGAGATTTTTTTGATCAAGTTAAATTAAGAAAGCAATTCTTGAAATATTAATTATTTTATCACTTCTCTCCTTTATTTTGTGTATTTCTTATTTTCTTGTTTGTGTTGCACTATTTTAGTTCTGCATAATCTAAAATAAACAGTATTTTCTTAATTGATTTGACCTTTTATAATAGCAATTGGGTAAATTAATTGCTATATCAATGAATATAATTAAACCACTATTGATCAATAATTGTAATTGTTTTTGCATAACAGAATCTGAACACAGAATCTGTAGGACAGTTTGTTCAAAAAGCAAGGATGACATATTTGCCAAGACTGATAATTGGTAATACTTTGTTTTGCATTCCTCTCAGTAAGGTCTTTCCTTGATAATCCCCTCCCAACAGGCATAATAAACCTCAAAGCTTGCAAGTCACACAAGAATAAATTTGAGCGGGGGATGGTTGATGAGTTCACAGTGGAGGCTGTGGACATTGGTACATTGAAGAAATTATGCATTGGACATGATAACTCGGGTGAGTTGGCAGTTCATAGATCGGTCCACACGAACACATAGAACGGCGTATAGCTTCTGTAATCAGTCTGGGTTCAGCTTGTATATATGTCAGTGATTCCAAATGATATAGTATGACAAGCATATAAACTGGTGCATTAAATCTATCCAGAGAGCTTGCCAACTGTTGGAAAGATCTTGGAGAAATGAAGCTGTATACAGTGATAGCAATATATTTTCATACATGCATTAGCCATGCATTAACACATTACACTTTGTGCATTTGTAAACAGAAAACTAGATGAAGTACATTATAGCACAATCGTTAGTTGAGATATTGAAGGCCATGACTATTCATCAACATAGCAAAAATGCTGACAAATTTACAAGTACTTTAACAGGCCTTGAGATAAACTATGAAAAATAAAGATTATTACCAAAACCAACAGCTTAATCATGATCAATATCAAGGACTTAGCAAAGGTCAAGCAGGTCAAGCAGTTTGGATAGAGTAAGTCAACCAATGACAGATGCACAATTTGGAAAGCAAAGAGCAGAACTGACACAGTAAGTCAGGCTTGACATAACAGCATAAAGCACAGAATGGAGATTAATGGTAGGGCATCCGCTTGGGCATTCAGCCTTCCTACAGGGAGCCCTCACGTTTATTCCTTCCATAAGACCTCTGTAACCATACCTTAATCCTCTGATTAAGGGGGCTCGTCTGGCTGGTTCCTGGACTGGGTGGAGATTGACGCTCCTTCCTTGGGTGAGAAACTACGGTTTCCCTGCGGCCGTTGGCTGGACAGGGGGGAGGATGATGGGCTCATTGTCAGAGACCTGTACCCTGCTGATCTGCAGACCGAGATGTACACCCCATGTAAGATCCCCCCTCCCTTAGCCCTGTCCCAAACCTGAACTATAATACTACTGTAGGGTAAGCCTTCATAGAGCTAAGATTGGCTAATATTCGGGGTGTTTCCCAAGACCTTGCACTTAAGAACTGTCTTGATTTAATGACACTCATAGAGTGGCTAAGTGCATCGTTCCCTCATTCTTAAGCCTAATTAATACTTTGTCGCACAACACTTTCGATAAGTGTCGCTCAACACTAATTATGTATTTTCAACTGAAAAAAAACAGTTGTGCACCTATGGAATTGTATTATGTCGCGGACACCATCATAAGTTGGTTTGGCGTCTCACTAACATAGAGACAACATACCCTCCCCACAGGCCTTCGCCGAAGTATAAATGCAAAATGTTCTGCGACGCCTTCATTTTTGTCACATGACACTTGTCGAAAGGGTCGTGTGACAAAGTATAAATTAGGCTTTAGGCTTCCTGAGTCAATCTACAGCTGGGAGAACAACATAAATAATATGTTGATCACACTTGATCGGATGATGGCCAAACTCATTGATTAAGGAATTGGATATATTTAACTTTCTGAAGGATTCTAACCTTTTTTTGAAGCTCTCTTTCCTCTTCTTTCATCTCTCCATAATGTTTAGGTGTCGCTTAGTAGCAGTTAGTAGGTTCTACTTCCAATACCTTTTATTGGCTCTGCACAACTGGCCAACTCCCACCATTTAATTACATAATATCATCATATGACTTCATGTTTTACAGCAGATAAGATATCCACTCATAAACATATTTGAAGCAGGAAAGGAGAGTGTGCAAGCCTAAATGCAGCATATCTGTTTTTAACTTGTAAAAATGTTAAATTGCGTTGTCCCCAACAATTAAATAAGTAATTGCAGGGGCACACCTTCTTATTGTCAGTGACTTCTTTGTTCATTAATCCATGCTTTCAGAAGTTTGAACAAATTATGAAAATAAGCGTAATGGCTCCTTTGACATCTTCCTGTCTTGCAGTTGTGCCTTATGAGATTACCACGTTTACAAGCAATATCTTCCTGTCTTGCAGTTGTGCTTTATGAGATTACCACGTTTACATGTGATATCTTCCTGTCTTGCAGTTGTGCCTTATGAGATTACCACGTTTACAAGCGATATCTTCGGAGCTGGGACAGATGCAAATGTGTTCATAGTCCTTTATGGACGGAATGCGTTCTCCACTCAGCAGAAGTATCTCTGTGTTAACAAGAGGGAGAGGCGTCTGTTCTTTGAGAGGAACGCTGAAGACATGTTCATTGTGGAGGTGAACGGATGTTTATACCTTGGAAACACAGTATTAAACCATGAATTATACCATTAAAGAGTGTGGATTTTTTAACCATAATAAAAATATTAATTTTGGAATTATGAGACCCAAATCCACTAGCCATAATATAATCACTGGTCTGAAAAAAAATCATTGTTTTCCTATAGAAAGTAAATTTTGATTTGTTAAAGTCAGTGACAGGCAGCTGATTATAGCTTCACCCATTCTGGTGTTTACAAAACCTCTCTCTATCCCATGAGTTACTATTTTATGCATGTTGTTCATCCCTGCTTTTAACATGAAATGTATATACAAAATTCATGTGAAATTAATGTTTAGTATTTCAAAACTACTGAAAACATATTGGTTGGAGACTAGATGCAGCACTGTTGAAAATATTAAAAAAGTAAGTAAGTATAAAGTGACAGTTGGGGCTTGTGTAACATGTGCCTGCGATGTTTGCAGCTGGAGGACGTAGGTGATGTAATAGAAAAGATCCGAATTGGACACGACAACAGGGGTACAAATCCCGGCTGGCATCTGGACAGAGTTGAAATTAGGAGACTTCTGAGAAAGGGGAAGGTACTGCATGTTTCTAGTTCCCCTGGTAGGGAAACATTCATGAGCTGGAGCCAGTATGTTTTAGTGAAATGAACCAGAGCTAACCTTTTAATAATACTAGCCATTCCGGAAAGGCTCACTGTGATAGATGTCTGGTTTTGAAGATTGTGATCTAAAGTAGAATAGGCTGTAATTAAGAAGTTCATGGCAACTGTAATGACAGATGCCTACTAAAGTCAAAACCAAATTGGTGCATAAATTATTTAGAGGAGATAAGGTATCTCAATTACAACGGAAGTATTGATACAGGTCTCTTTTCTATTAGATGAATTAACTAGATTTGTTATTTACTTAACCCGAGGGGGAGTTAAAAGTTCAGCAATATGAGGCTGATTAGATTTGTAAATGTTTTGTCTAAGTAGCACAGTAACATTCTATCTCCAAATGCAGAACAATACTGTGCTTCTTTGGCATTTTATGATTTAATTGGATTTGTGATCTCCTACTGCTAGCTACCAAAGATTGATCCTAAATCTGTATTCAACACTGATTGTGTCAAATACATAAAATTGAGTCTTTAGGCCAGTCAGAGTCCAGTGTGCCTTGAGATCACCAAAGAGGGTTGATTGCTGAATGTCTCAAATCATGGCTGCCACTGCTGTCATTTCAGCCACACTAAATAACAGGAGACAGAAGAAAATTAGATAAGTGCCATCTGTGGCCATGTAAATGACTCTGCTGAGGGGAATTGACATTGAGATGAACAACAAAAATGGTTTTATCATACGTACATGCGCAGCAGCTTCCTGCTTTAATTAGACAACAGTCAAATAATTGAAAAGGAGATCAAAAATAGGATGGAAGTGCTGATATGCTTCTCACACATGCACAGGATTCTTGAATTTATTGAACCAATCACAGTCCAATAGGGATCATATGGACATTTTTCGAATTAAACATAAGCCATCGTATCGGAGTTAATTTCACGCTGAACATTTTAATGTTTTACAGAAAATATTACAGCCCACACTTTTTTCCTGTGGTCGCTAATTGCTAAGTGAATTAATCTCTGGTGCTCCTCTGAAAGGGATCAGAGACCACCATATTCCCTTGTGAGCGCTGGCTGGCCAAATCAGAGGATGACGGTGAGACTGTGAGAGAGCTGGTGCCTTCCGATATCATCCAGGAGAAACTACTGAGAGACGGGACCCTGAAACACACCGAGACAGAGGTCGAGGATGCCCTAGAGAGTACGTCATTGCAGCAATTTACATAAAATTTTTCCTTTCTTTTATCGTGTCTGAGATGATTGCCTTTTTTTATTTTATTTTTATTTTTTTAACTTTTACAGTTGTATTCAACAAAAGTCTTTCAATGCAACCGGTTAAGCATTCATTATCATTCACCATCATGATCACTGACACTGAACTACACTATCGAACACAGACTTAGGCTGTGTCTGAATCAGAGCCCTATCTACTCCATCCTGTGTACTAGCAAACTGTGTACTGTTTACTGCATACTGTTTAGTATGCAACATGCAGTATGCAAAAAATATCCTCCATTCTATTATCAGCGAAAACCCAGAAATAAGTATATCATCCAGGATTTTAAGTACACTACATTTAGGGAACATTTTGCATAACTGTGTCATGCAGTGTACTCAACAAGCATGCAAGCAATAGTATGAAGAGCGCTGATTCAGACACAGCCTTTCAAATGAGCATGTCTGCACTTGTGTTTCCCCTCAGCTCACACGTACAAGGTGTCTGTAATGACGGGCGATGTGCAAGGGGCGGGCACCGATGCCAACGTGTTTCTCGCCATCTACGGTAACCAGGGAGACACAGGGGAACGCAAGCTCAGCAAGTCAGAGAGCAACAAAAACAAGTTTGAGAGGGGAGGGGTAAGTCTTAGGACTGCCAATATTGCTGACAGTGTTCTATGTGAAGAAATATAATGCTGGATATGATAACTGTTGGTGCAGAGTCAGACTGCTTTGGCAGTCATTCCTGGTCCTTTTATCTTAAGAACGCTGTTGTGTAATGCATTTGGTATTGCACTGACACAAATTAATCTACCATCATCTCTCATGAGATTGTCATAAATTATGGCATGATTGAGTTTATTTTATCAATTAAGTGTAAATACACTTTTTCTAATTACTCATTTTTCTTTGAAACTAATCAGGTGCAGTGTCACTAGTTTACAAGCAAGTGCAATTTATGAATTGTGAGACCAGACTGCGCCTGTATAGTGACACGCTGTGTTCGAGGAGGTTCTGATCACTGAGATGTGATTTAAAGGCAATATCCCTGTGGTAGTGTGGTCATGAAGTCAAATTCTATAGTATTGCCATACTGTATGCTGGAAATTCCAGTTTCTTAGTCTGCCCACCCTTTCAACCTCACAGTCTGGCTGTATATGACTCGTGCTTGCTAATTCCCAAAAGAAGGAAGAATATGTGCCATTTTCATATAAATTTACCAATATGCTGGCTTGCAGCAAGGGGGACTGTTGCAAAATAATTATGTGTGCTGCAGTGGCAGGATGAATTCTCTTTGTGCCAGAGTCAAGCTGGGGCAGCAATCATTGGTTTCTGACTCCAGATGGCCCTCTCAATCTCTCCGCCTTAATATCGAGCAGCCGTTCTGTAGCTGTGGATATCTTATATTGAACCATTTCCTTTTCATAATCAAATGTAAGCTGCTTCCTTAGATCACTGAAAATTAATGAGGTGCCTCTAAGGAATTTTGCATTTAAGGAAGCGCAGAAGACAGGAAGAAGTATGATTAATATAACTTCATGAAGATATCTGCGGTGTTCATTTAGAAATGTGAGGTTGGTGCTCTCAGTTTTGAGGCACTGTACTGTATTTCTATCAATGCCCACAACCCTGCATAAATGATTCTGTTGTTCATTCAACGGTAGATTCTTCTTATCCACACAAGCTTGTTGATTCTGTGGTAGCTGACCTTCAGTCCTTCCAAAACAATAAACAGTGTGACTGGAAATGCTGTTTTGGAAAGAATACATTGATTTCTCTCTCATATAGAGATGTTGCTTCATTCATTTTGTTGCATTGTTTATTGTAATGATCAGATGCAGTTAATACCAGGTGAAAGAGCTGCTCCTTTCTCCCAGGTGGACAAATTCACCATAGAAGCAGTAGACTTGGGCGAGATCTACAAGATCAAGATTCGCCATGACAACACCATGGTTGGGGCCGACTGGTATCTTGATCAGGTGGAGGTTGTTGACGTTGAAACAGATGAGGTTTACCTGTTCCTATGTGAGCGCTGGCTTTCCAAGAAGAGGGAGGATAGACGCATCGAGAGAACTTTCTACGTCAAGGTATTGCAGGGCCTGGCGGAGACCGTATTGCTGTATACTGTGCCTGGATTACATAAAAAGAACAGGTTGTTCAAGGTTTGAAAACATTTCAACAAATTGTTTTCAGACATACAGTATCTAAGCATTAACTTGGATAACTTAACTTCAGCGTACTGTACGTGTCATTCTTTTATTGGGAGTGTTTTTGTTTCTTTTTTCAAAGGGTTATGAAGGTGACAGGAGCAACTCGCAGAGCTCAAAAAAGAGCATGAAGAGTTTAGACAGCAACATGAACAAGAAGAACAAGAAGAAGAAGGAAGAGGAGATCATCGAGGAAGGCCCCAGTACTGATCCTGAGCTTGTACTTTTCAGCACACATTTAATTTAATCAGGGCATTCCTCAAACCTAAGCTCTGTTCAATATTAACAGACAATCAGTTTGTTGTAGTCATTGTGTTTGAAGCCTTCATTGTATATGCAGAGGCAGGTATTTGACCACAAGTGCTTAAACACGTAAACGGTACTGGCTGAGCACCTCGGAAATGATGGAAAACTACTGTGTGATAACTTTTGAAGGACGTCATCGATTTCTGCTTCCCTCTCCGCAGCCATCCCGTACCACATCACTGTGTCCACAGGGCGGGAGCAGGACGCCAGCACCGCGAGCCGCGTTTACATCATTATCATCGGACCCAACCAGATTGAGACTGACCGGCTCTGGCTAGAACTGCCTGATGGGAAGAAATGCTTTGGCGCCGGAACGATGGAGAATTTTCAGTGTTATGGAACTGACGTCGGGGAGATGAAGAAAGTGGAGGTAAGTATGGTAGACGCCTTGGATAAAATGGATGAAGCGTTCATATGATCCACAGTGAGCACCATAATTCATTGGACAGTGACACATTTTTTGTTATTTTGGTTCTGTACTCTAGCACTTTGAGTTTGAAAGGATACAATGACAATGAGGTTGAAGTGCAGACTGTCAGCTTTAATTTGAGGGTATTTTCATCCACATCGGATGAACCGTTTAGAAACTATATAACCTTTTGTACGTAGTCCCCCCCCCCATTTTTGGGCATCAAAAATATTGGACAGTTTAACATAATGTAGAATAAAGTAATCATTTTTAATATTTGGTCGCATATCCTTTGCATGCCATGACTTCCTCATGTCTGTGACCCAACAATATCAAAAGACTCTTGATATCTTATTTTCTGGTACTCTTACAAGCGATACTATAACTTCTCTGCATTTGAATGGATCTCTATGGGAATTGGGGGGTGGGAATAGATTTAGCTGTAAATTACGCTGGAACAGTATGGAACACATGTTTGGCTAAATTTGGCTCTAAGTCATCAAGGGTCTGACGGAGAAACAACCCTTAAAGTTATCCATCCATATCTACTGCATATCTGGAAGCAGAGTGATGGTTTAAGGCTTGTTTGATACGTCAGACCCTTGATGACGTAGAGTGCTAGAGTACAGAACCAAAATAACAAAAAAAGTGTCACTGTCCAATGAATTATGGTGCTCACTATATATGTCTATAGTAGAAGGGAGATTAAGATTTAAACTGCATAGTAAAATGGTCAGTCTTATGTTCAATGTACTCTGTTAGAGTTTATTTAACACTGGATAGTTTACTGTGTGTGAAAAGAAATCTGTGGTAGTCCTTTTTAAATAAAGGTTAAAAAGAACCAAGAATAAAACTGGTTCAATCAAGTCTTGGCATTGGAGGAATGTGCTTTCCTGTTTTATGTCATTTTCCTGAAATAATTTGTTTTATTATGTTGGTATTTATATGAAAACTGGTAGTTTTTTAAGGATGCACCAAGGAAAATTGCCCTTTCTTATATTCTAGGTATTTAATGTTGTCCCCAACAGCTTGACTACAAAGCACTTTATACAGAACAATAGCCAAACTCAGATGTGTGAACAAGGACACTGTGCCAACCCAAGGACAAAACAGTGGCACATAATATTGATATTTCAGGTGTCTCCACGTAATCTGGGTTTTAGTGCCAAATTACATGCACCTGGAGAATGAACAGTCGTGTTTGTGCAATTACATGCAGCTGGAGAATCCCACCTCATTTATGAGCTCATTTTTTCCGCATTTGTTTTTTCCAATGGATTATTTCCCATGCAGAGGTGATATAAGTTTATCAGCTAATGCTCCCTGGCTCCCAAATGACATGTTTACCCTTTGATATATACCAAATATACCATATACCAAATTCCAGTGAGTCTCATATCTATTCTCTTATGGACAGAAATGAACTGTGTACCATGAACGTTTTGTATGGAAACAATTCTTGTACAAACACTATGTTTCACCATTGAAATGGCATCTGAAGAGGAAATAAAGTGTTTGTCGCTTACAGAGGATAATCTCAAGTCCGCAGCATCAGCACCTTCACAGGCTTTTAAAGATAATGCAGGACAAAGGAGAATGAAACAGCTTAAAGAAGAAGCAGAGAAAACAGCCATGGGTAGAATAAGAAAGAAAAGCCAATAGCAAATATAAGTTATTGTCAAAGTCATAAAAAGTTTGTGTAAAGGAAAAACTTTTGTTTTCTTTCCTTTCTTGAAAGGAGGTTAGATGCAAAGGCTAGCTCAAATAAAGGCTGTCGTTGCTTAATATACTTCAAGCGTGGGCACCAGGTATTAATAGTACTACAGGAAACCTCACTCCCCAGTGACTGAGTGAGTCTGAGTGATTTACAGCTTTCATACATGGCTGTGTCAAAGAGTATTGTCACACCAGGGTTTTGTACACCCACACATAGCAGCACTGCATCACAGCACAGCCTCCAGGAAACCCCTGTCATTCTCCACCTCTGTGGGGAAATGATCTGCAGAGAAAAGGCAGCCACGGTGCCTTTCATTGGTATCCGTCTCTGCTAAATTCACTCCTGGCCTGAGTGAGATCTGCTGGGCTCTTGTTCTCTCTGAAAGGACAGTTGGGAATGCCTCCGGGACAAGAACAATGGCAGTCAAGAGTCAATCGAGTTTTAGCTATTGTGTTGTGCTTTTCCTGGCTACATTTCAACGGGGTGTCAAAGGTAATGTCATGGCTGTGTGGGAACGGGGGAAGGGTCATTTCGACTGCCTGTCAATTCCCTGACAGTCTGAGAGCTGTGTGTATGTCACATTACTGCATCAAACAGTATATGTATGTCATTAATCTGATAGCCCTGTGGCTAAGAGGAGGAAATGGTACTGGTGACAGATGTAATAATGTGGCTTCTACAGTGCAACTTTGATCAATCCCGTCCGCTCAAGAGCTGTATAATTGTGAATGGTGGCATCGGTGGCAGTATTGTACCTTATTCAATCATAATAAGAGAGATTGAAAGGCGCACATTCTCCAGGTTTGTGCCAAGTAAAAATGTCTGTCGAAGGCCTTTTGTGCACCATTTTAAATGCACGTTACATTGTCCGTAGTCGTACAGTGAGTCAACTACTGAGGGTGCACCAGACTCGATCAAGCTTTCATCTCATTTAAACCGAACCCATAGATTGGTCCTCTGGGGTTTGATTATAGATCCTCTAAAAAATTGAGTAAAGTGCTGTTATCAGTGCCATGTTTTTAAACATTAAGGTAGACACCCATGTCAGCCTCGACTTCATCCTGTAGCTCTGGAATCGTCTTCCTCTGTCTTACCACAGCTCGGGCATGATGGTGCCACACCCGAAAGCTGCTGGCTGGTGGAAGAGCTGTCTGTTGCCATACCCACCAGAGGGACCAAGTATATCTTCCAGTGCAAGTGCTGGTTAGCCAAAGACCGTGGCGACGGGCTCACCGCAAGGGTGTTCAACGTGCTAGACGCTGACAGTGTCGGCATCACGCAAAAGGTGAGGGAGATGTAATTCTACACAAATAGCCTGTTCGGTGACATGTCAGGTTTCCAGTGTTAATTCATCCATAATTCAATGTGGTGTCACCTGAGCGCTCATGCATGACTTCCTGCATGAATCCCTCCCACTCCATGTCACGCTTCCTGGATTCCACTAACTTCCTTTTGGGTTTCTTAGCGGTGTTATTTATTCACAGGTGACATTGAAGTGATGCTCATCCCAGTCCTTAATTAAAATTATTATATGGCACAGTCTTCATTACCTTGTTTACACAGATGGCTCCAGTTCAATCTAAAACCTCTATTGCTCAGCTGTTCATGTGAAAACTGCTGTCATTATGTCAAAAATTGGTCCCGTGCTCTCTAAGAAGCACTTTGAACAGTAAATGCTTTCTTTATTTTTATGCTGACCATGTAAGATACAATCCCTACTGCCACCTTTAATACTTCTACTTGTGCTTCTCATTACTTCTTGCAATCTTCTGCATAATATCAACCAGTCAGATTTAGTATTGCGTGATTAACAGTATACTGTGACTGGAGTTAGCGTTCTTAAGATAATGATCCATGAACATAATTACATGCTGTATCATGTTCCCTCTTCCAGATCATCTATGAGGTCACTGTTGTCACGGGTGATGTTCAGAATGCAGGCACTGACACCAAGATCTACCTGTCAGTGTTTGGAGCCAATGGGAACACAGAGGAAATCCTGCTGGAGAAGAAAGCGGACAGGTGCTCAGTTAAAGTGCATTTGATTCCCTGTAGGAGCTGTCATAAACATTCCAGTAGCTGATATTTCCAGCTTTTTAATATTTATTTTGTACACAAATTCTATGTGGAAATACTAAAGGTGTGAATTCTTTTTAAATGGCGCAAATAAAGAATGTCTAAATGTGACTGTGCATGAGTTCAACTAAGGGTCCTCTTAACATTACAGAACTACATACATTTTAATATTTTGCAGGTTTGAGAGAGGCCAGGAGGACACATTCAATTTGGAGATAGATGACATTGCTCCATTGAAAAAGATAAGGGTTCGCGTTGACGGGTCTGGAAGCCGTCCTGATTGGTTCCTGGACAAGGTTAGAACATTAAGTGTTATGTTACTTGAAGTGTCTTCCCAGGAGTTACATACATCTCATCATCCACTTCATTTAAAGAGGTAAGCATACTGTATGAACAGCACTTTGTGTGGTGTTGGCTGCTGTGCCCCCCAGATAATCATGAGAAACCCGGCCACGGAGGACGTGTCAGTGTTCACCTACGAGCAGTGGCTCTCAAAAACTAAAGGGCCCAAAAGGACCAAGATCTGCGAGCTGGCTGCTGTTGTGGATGAGGAGGAGATGGTGGAGACAACAACATACACCATCCAGGTGAAGACCAGCGACGTCGGAGGTCAGTGCTGCTCTCACGCTTCTCATGAATCTGATGTTCAGGCATCCACACCTACTTTCACATGAGCTAATGTTATTTTGATATTTCGCACATTGCTTACGACTTTGTAGGTCTTTGAATGTGTTATAATATGACTGTCAGCTTTTATATAAGATAGTGCCATAAACAGGAGATATACAGCATGAGACATATTTACTGCTTAATATGGAAAGTGTGGAAACAAAGACTACATATCATTCTCTGAATCACAACTCTTCAGACTGTAGTAACTGGAGCTTTTTAACGTGTACCTTTTTAATATATGCATTTCAAATGCAAGAAATATAGATCAGGACTATTTACTATTCAATGTTGTATGTATTGATTATGGGAGAAGGGTATTCATAAAAAAAGCAGAAAAAGCTAATTCTTGCAGTAAGAAATAACTGTACTGTAATCAGGTTCAGTGCCTCATGCAGAAGACATGTGAAGCAATTTCAACATCATTGGCTACGAAAATCACCAGGTTGAGCTCATTAGATTGTTAGCAAAATGCACGTGCCACAAAAATGGCGGAAAAGATTTAGTGGAAAGCCAACGGCGCTTTTTACAGTTTTTTTATAAACATCAAAAATATGCAGTTTTTGATGATTTTAGTGGCGTTTTTTTTTTACTGCGTCTTAATGTATTACGACATAAATTACAGCGTTATGACATTTTTTACGCCGTAAAATATGCTGTTTTTGAAGTACAACAGTCGACAGCGTGTGTGGTCCAGTCGACATTCACTAATGCAAATCTACAAACCCCAACTCCAAAAAAGTTGGGACAGTATGTAAAATGCACATAAAAGCAGGAAGCAGTGATTTTCTTTTACATATATTTAATTGAAAACAGTACAAAGAAAAGATATTCAATGTTTTACCTTATCAACTTTATTGATTTTTGTAAATATACACTAATTCCGAATTTGAAGCCTGCAACACGCTCCAAAAAAGTTGGGACTGTCGTGCAAGGAAGAAGCCCCTACTCCAAGACCAGCATAAAAAAGCCAGAAGGAAGTTTGCAGGTGATCACCAGGATGAAGACCTACAGCCTTCTGGAGGAGTGTTCTCTGGTCAGATGAAACAAAAATTTAACTGTTTGGCCATAATGATCAGCGCTATCTATGGAGGAAAAAGGGTGAGGCATTTAATCCGAAAAACACCATCCCAAATGTGAAGCATAGGGGTGGCAGCATCGTGTTGTGGGGGTGTTTTCCTGGAAAAGGGACTGGTGCACTTCAGAAAATAGATGGCATCATGAGGAAGGAGGATTATCTAGAAATACTGAAGCAACACCTCAATACATCAGTTAGAAAGTTAAAACTTGGTCGCAACTGGGTCTTCCAGCAGGACAATGACCCTAAGCATACCTCCAAAGTTGTAACAAGATGGCTTGTTGAAAGTATTGGAGTTGCCATCACAAAGCCCCGATCGGAATCCCACAGAAAATTTGTGGACTGAACTGAAAAAGTGTGTCCGAGCAAGGAGTTACACCAGTTCTGTCAGGAGGAATGGGCAAACATTCCAGAAATGTAATGTGAGAAGCTTGTGGAAGACTACCCCAAGCGTTTGATTCAAGTTAAGCAATTAAAAGGCAATGCCACCAAATAATAACAAAGTGTATGTAAACATTTGACCCACCCAAAATATGATATAGTAAATAAAAGCTAGATACCATAATTGACTTAACACAGGAAATGTATGGTAACATGAAATGTGTGGAGTTGTGAAAAATTTAGTTTGAATGTCTTTAGCCTAGGTGTATGTAGGCTTTTGGCCTCAACTGTATATGTAAAAGACAATTTACAAATCTTTGCTTTTATATGCATTTTACATAGTGTCACAACTTTTTTGGAACTGGGGTTGTACATGCAAAACTTTAGGGGACTAGATTAAGCTGTAAAGTACGCTGGAACAGCATTAAACCCATGGTTGGCTAGATGGCTGCAAGTCATTAAGGGTCTGTGGTATCAAACGAGCCTCAAACCATCACTCAGCTGCCAGATATGCAGTAGATATGGATGGATCACTTTAAGGGTGTTTCTCCGGACTCATTTTCCTATTGAAATCTATGGAAAAATAAGTCAGGAGAAGAAACCCTTAAAATTCCATTTCAAATCCAATGTGCTGGACTACAGAGCCAAAACAACAAAATGTGTCACTGTCCAAATACTTTTTAACTGCACTGTATGTATTTTATGTAGGATTTTAAAATGTACTTCTTTATATTTGTTAGGAATACAGGATGTATACGATAATAACCATGCTCTTGTCCATATAGTATGTTACCCAAGTAGAATGTGCCCCTTTAAATCTTGTTGTGAAATATCTTAATATGTTTTTGAGGTGTGTTAAATGAAGTCCATCTTTAAACTAAGTTTAGGTAACTTAGATTCACCATAAACTTAGGCTAAGTGCAATCTGTTGTGCCATTATGTTGGCAAATTGGCCCGCTAATGTTATGGGGGCGTGGTAGCGTTACTGAGATTGTAAACAAAAGGAAGTGGCTAGCCGAGCTACACATGAAGTGTGATTATGCAGAAAACAGTTCCCTTATCGAAAATTGGAAATAAGCAAAAATATAACTACTACGACAGCGGCTTGGCAAGATACATATTATAAAGTTCCGTGTCGATGGGGTTCATGTGCTAGAGGTATGTTTTCCAGGTTGTTTCATGAAATGAATGGAAGTGAACAGATCCACCTCAGTCTCTCTCGCGAGCCACTTTCAATTGTGCGCTGTTTACAACTGGAACTTAGAATCTACATGTTGTTTAAAACAGAGTTAGATGCAATCAGGTTTAAATGCCAGCACCTCTGCTCTCTTCACAGAATGCAATAAAGCACTAAAACGAGCAGTATCTTCTTCTGGCCTTTCTCTCCAGTAAAGGCTCAGGGGACAATAAACTCAGGTAATAAAGTGCAGGGGCAAGAATTAATCAAACCGTGGTTCCAGAGGCCTGCAAGCTCATAAAGCCTGCGCTTTGTAAGAGTTTTACACAACCAGGATAATTGAGGATTGTGGATAGCTTGCTCAGTTATGCAATCTTATTTGCAGCTTGGCTGGCTTCAGGACGTTATTGCAAATTTAAGATAAACAAATATGGCAACAATTCCATTTGTAACAAGCATAGCAACAAAATTGGATGAAATAAACATTAATGAGAGCTACTAAACCCTCAGTGATGATATTATGGAAAATTCCTGGCTTTGGAGCCAGCCTACCATTTTCCACATGAGACTCACAACTTAAAACTTTAAGATATCTTCAACATTTGCTTGGAAATTATGATTTTTTTAGGCTGGGTTATTCTGTGAAGCGTATTGTGACAGTTGTGAAATGTGCTATATAAATAAATATTGATTTGATTTGATTAAACTACTAATAATACAATTGTAATGGGGCGTGATATGTGAGGTAGGAGGAGCCAAACGCAGCAAGGGGGTTCTTTAAGCCCTAAGGCCACTAAGGCGGTATACCCCGCAGTTAAGGGAGGAGACAAGACAACGAACAACGAACACGACAACAGACGCTACTAACCGGCTCACTGTCACACGCCAATAAGTAGAGCGCAAGGACAGGTCTCTGAATAGCCAGAAATAATATGCGCCCTGTCTCGGAAACGAGACGCATAAGAACGGGCGAGTAGCGCAATGGCAAAAATAAACTGATAACAAACACTGCAAAAATAAGAAGATAGAATGAGGAGGCGAAAGGAACAGATCCAACGTTCCAAGGCTACTCTCAGACTCGCGGTCACACACAAACATGTCCACAACATCGTTCAATCTTCCCTATAGGAAGACATGCACCGAAAGACGAAACAGAACGGCAGTTCCGAACAAAATCGTCAAAACTCCATGTAAGGAGAAAGGTACCGAAAGGAACGAACAGGACAGGCTGCACCGGACATTTACTGGCTAAAGACCAAAGCGAGATTAGTTGAAAATGAACGCCCTACCTCTCCATAAAGAGGAATGTAACGAGGCGTACAGGAACAGAGATTTAACATTCCATGGCTAGTTTCATAGGCTCGCAGTCACATGCAGAAAACATAAAGGGGTAAACGCCCGATCTCCCAGGAGAGAGAAACATTTTACAGGCGAGCCGACGGAGCACTGTCGTCCCATAACTTTACGAATAAATATGACTAACGCAAGCTCAATTTAAAACACACGCCCTAGCCTCTCAGTAAAGGAATATTTAACGAGGAGAAGGAACAGAGAGCTAACATTCCGAGGCTACTTTCAGAAACACGCAATCACACACAGACATGTCCACAACATCGCCCAAGCTCCATATAAGGAGAGACACACCAGGAGAACGAACAGAACTACAGTTCCGAACAAAATCGTCCCGCAGGTAAAAAGGGCGAGCAGAACAGCTGTACCAAAAGACTAACGCAAACTTAATAGAAAATAGCAAGCACTGCCTCAATATAATAGAAATAACCCTGACTCACAACAAAGGGGAACGTAGTCCATGAGAAGGAGACAAAAACAGGGAACAAACGTACCGAAGCTACTAACCGGCTCACTGTAACATGGAAATGAGTAGAAGCTCAAACGCCTGGTTTCTCAGTAAGAAAACCAAACAGAGGCGAAATGGAACAAAGAACTGATACCCTATACTTCTACGAGCTAAGTAACTAAGTAGAAGCGAGAACGCCCGATCTTCCAGGAGAGAAACATTTTACAGGCGAATTAGAGCAGAGATCTGCGGTCCCATATTTCTACGATATAAGTAACTAAAGAGCCGGCAAGAATAAAGCCCTGCCTCAGCAACGAGACGTTAAAACAGGCGAGTAGCATGAAAGGTACAAATAACACACACCAAATAAATAAAGCCCTAAAGTCAGTATGATAAAAATGCCCTGTCTCTTAGTAAGAACCTACTATACAGATACACGCAAACAAACAAAGACTCCTCTCGCTTTCACCGAAGAAAGCAGACAGAGAGAGGAGAAAGAGGCATCAAAAGGCAAAATCTAGGCAACGGACTAAAAAGGAAAAAAAACCATGAAGCGAGGACAGAAAAGAGCCAGGGGGGAAGAGTCCGAATAACTACATCCACATAGGCGGGTATGCCAGGGGGGACGAGTCCTAATAGCTACTTCCACATAGGCGCGTCCCGCATAACTCCAGTGAAGCACAACGGAGCAAAACGGTCTCCTTAAAAACCTAGACCAAAATAATACTGACTTAAAATAGAAAGGGCAGGATAATACCACACACAAAACAGCATAATTTATGCCAGACCATACACAACAATACAAATGAACAAACAATCAATATAGAAGCCTCAACCGAAGGAAACGGGAGGCTTATATAGCTCTCAAGGTGACCATGCACAGGTGGGGATGCTAACAAAAGCTCTGCAATCCAAGCAGGGCGGAGCAAGCATCTACCAAAAGAGCAGCGCCGTCGCGTGGCCACTGAGGAAAACGACCGCATAGGGAAAAAGGGTTAAAAACCATGACAACAATAACAAGGTGTCAATCTAATGTAGCATACAATCAAGACAATGTTTAGTCAGCAACACAACAATTACTTTGGAAAATTAAGCAGTAATATTGATTTAATTAACTTTACTCGTTTCTGTGTGTGTGTGCATAAACAATTGACAGTAAACAGTAAACATTGCTTTCCCTGCTCCCTGGTTGACTGTCCAGCAGTCTCACACATGAATGATTAATGACTAATTGCAACATGTGATGTTGGTTTAATTCATGTCATTCTGCTTTTGCCCAACAAAGCAAATTTGATACGCCTGTCTTGATGTTTGTGTGCAACTAGAGTGCTTTCAGCCCTCCAAGCTAATTAGTTTTGGAATTCTAAGAGAAACAATTAGATAGAAATGGTAGCTAGTAGTAAGTGTTTAGTTTCTATACCACCTACATTGTCCTGGCTTTTGTTGTTGGACTGTGTCCCCATCCTAGCCTATTTAGTGAAGAATCCCAGCGCCATTGTTTAATTTATCAAATACAGATTACATCAACAGACATCCGAGACACCATTTCTGTATTTTCAAATTGTGCATCCAGACAGCTTTCGTATGATTGTTCCATCCCACGACAAGTGTCTTTTTGCAACTGGCTGATGCAGCCAGTGCTCACGTGTGCAGATTATCCCAGGATAATATAGCAGCATCTACAGGATTCAAATATTGACTCGTTTGCGTGCATGTCTTGTTTGTGGTCCTTCTCACAGGAGCAGGCACAGATGCCAATGTGTTCCTCATCCTGTTTGGGGAAAACGGGGATACGGGAACCTTGGCACTGAAAGCAAGCGGCAACACCAACAAGTTTGAGCGCAAGCAGACGGATGTGTTCCGCTTCCCTGATGTGCTTAGCCTGGGGGACATGTCCAAGATCCGAGTGTGGCATGATAACAAGGGTGAGCCAATCAGACTTTCCCGAAATGCTCACTTTCAACTGCATAAGCGCTCATGCCTTATGCAGTAATGTATTTCATCCAAGTAGTCTTGCATTGCCAGGGAATTTCTAAATACACACAATGGAAATCTTATTGTACCATGGTTTCATTTAACCCTAAACATTTATTGATTGATTGTTGTTGACTTGGTTGTCATAATTAATGAATGCTGTGAATGCCCATATACGGAAAGTGGCACAAATGTCTAAAGATTCAGTTAGTAAGCTTCATTGTTTCCTATATATGACGCGTGCTGGTAAAACGGTCCACAAGTCGCACTTGTGCAATTCACAGTAGTGCGCAAAATAGGGAGGAAAACGAAAAAATGTGTTTTTTTGTTTTTTTTCTCCATATAGCGAAAGTTTAAGTGTTTTAGAAGTCGCTTAATATAATATGCAACGTATTTACAATATCTAAATACCTGTAATAAGTAACACAAATATACTTGTTAAACAAGACGCTGAAGTTGGCTCCCAATTCACAGCTCCCGATTCGAAATTGTAGGTCCACCTTAAATCGGTCGCGAAAAGCGATTGTATGCTTTCACGGTCATCCTTCCGCTTTTTTCTCCGCTAAATCTAATTGGCTCAACATTCTGATAGCCTAGTTATATATCTATGAAATACCAGGTACTGTTATACATCTGAAATTATTTGGATACTGCACCGTTTTGAAATAATCGCACTCCAAACGTTATGAAACAATACAGTAAAATTGGCATATTACAAAAAATGATAATAAATCTCCAAAATTAAAATGTATGAAACCTTTGACACTTGGGTATGACAGTACCTCTGACTCCAGTTGGGTGAAATATTACTGTAGCGTTTTCAAATAATCTCACTGCAAATAATCTTATGTCAACCAATCTACTGAAAAGAAAAAAATTCTTGCCAATTTTAGAAGGGACCTCGTATAGAAGTATAGAAGTCTGATACTCTAGTGGGGGAGTGGTTGGGGGTGGGATTAGCCAGCTACTTTTCACGCCAATTAATTTTGCAAGCCTCAGGTGTGAATCTTTGCAAATCTTTGAGAGATGTTTTCTCAGGAAAGTGTTTTCAGGTGTACCAACATTCAAAGAAGCATATATTCTTCAAATATGTGCATATTGCAGTGTATGCAACGTCATTTGAAAGCTCAGGATCTGTACTTTCATGAACTATAAAAAACTGAAAAATGACCCTGTGCCACTTGTGGACCGTTTTACCAGCACCAGTCACATATTTGAAGACTTTGAAATCTTTACTTGACATATAGAGGTAAGGACATAGCACATGAGCCCAAAGTTGGTGGACACTTTATTTAAACAGACAGTAACTATTTAAAGTCATGCATGAAAACAAAATTATTATATGCTTGATTGTTAAAAAGCTGAAATATCTAATAGCAACGATATTAAATAAAGTATATATGTGACCGGATACCTGCTTCTGTCACGGTTTTCCTTGCTGCCGTTCTCATGCTCGCTTTAGCCGGTTCGCAGCTACGGGTCGGCTTCCTGCCGTGTTTTTTTTTCCGCCTGGCGGCCATTCGGCTCACCTGTTTCAAATGATTGCACTGGTTATTTAAACCTCCCTTTTCCTTCTTCCGTCACTTTGTCGACACTTCTCTGTTGACACAAGGTTGGTAAGGTATAGGAATTCGGCCACTGCATTTCTGGTTTTTTAAAATAAGAAACGCAGGAAGTCCGTTTAGAATTAGAATTAGATTGGTTTATCTTTGTTTCCTGTCGTTCGCTGTACCCTTTGGTCTCTAGACCTGTTACCTTTTGTGTTTGGCTCTGTTGCTACAAAGAGCTTAGGTAACAGGTTTGATTTTCTGTTCCTTGCCTTCGCCCGTTTGCTCGGGTTTTTCATTTGTTTTTTGCAACCTCTCGTGTGCGCTCTCGATTTAGAGCGTGAGGTTCCTTTGTTATTTCTGCTCGCTATTTCGAGTTTCGCCTCCTTTTGAGGTCGTTTTGAGTTTGGCTTCACCAGCATTTTCTCTGTTCTGTTTTATTTCTTCCCTCTCCGTTCGCGGTCCCCTATAAGTGGCCCTCACTACGTGAGTGGCTTTTAGAAATCCTCGCTCTATTTTCGCATCTGGTTCTCCAAAATAAAGAACCATCACAGTACGACAAAGTCAGTATGGAAGAACCTGCGAATACTGCTGCAGGGGTTCAAAGTACTGCTCCGAGCACACATGAGGAGGACCTTAAATTCCTCTGTGCTCAGCAGCAACCACTAGCCACACAACAGGGCCAGTTGCTGACACAACTAAGGGTTCAGGAGGGATGGCTCCGAGGGCTGGCCGAAACCGTAAGCCAGTTAGCACTCACATCCCAAACGCCAACACCTGCTTCTCAGGTTACTTCCCCCCCGGTGCCGGTTAGCGATACTGAGAGAGAGCCCAAGCTTCAGTTACCTCTCAGGTATGACGGTCAGGAGGGCAAATGTCGGGGGTTTTTGAGGCAATGTCTTATTTTCTTTAAAACCCAACCATCTCGGTTTATTTTGCAGGAATCAAGGGTATCGTTTATCCTCTCCCTGCTCACCGGTTCTGCACTGGACTGGGCTAGCCCTCTAATTCACGCTAATGCCCCCATGATGAGACATGCGGATAGTCTGATGGAGGAGATGGGTTTAGTTTTTTACCATGACGTCACCGGTCAGGAAGCAACCATGCAGCTAACCCATCTCCGCCAGGGCAGTGACACCCTATCAGGGTTTTCCATCCGGTTCCGAGCACTGGCAGGTGAGACAGAGTGGTCTGAGGGTTCTCTTAAATCCCTCTTCATTAACGCCCTGTCCGAGCTGATAAAGGACGCTCTGGCAGTTCTCGAGCTACCTGATACGTTCTGTGCCCTGGTTTCCACAGCTATACGCATAGATAACCATCTTAGGGAGTGAGAGCGAGAGAGAAAGACAGTGCATAGGGGGAACCGCCCCACTCATTTCTCTACTTCTCCTGTTGTAGTGCTGCGGGCTATGGCACCCGATTACTCTTTGACCAATAGAGAGGAGCCAATGCAAGTGGACGATACCTCTTTTTTGGAAAAAAAATCCTTAAAACCACGATCGGAGAGGTGTCGCTATTGCAAGCATCAGGGTCATTCCATCAGCCAATGCCCTAAACTCCAGGGAAACGAGGGGTCTCACTAGATAGATCGGGGGTCCTAGCGAGACTAGACGGTTCTATCCCCCGAACCCTACTTCCGGTTCAACTGTCCTGGAATCGATTCTCAACCAATGTTGAGGATTTTAATGATTCCGGGGCAGTGGAGAATTTTATTGACGCCCAACGGACCAGACAACACCATATGCCCATTCGGCCATTACCATGTCCGTGCCGCGTTACGGCACTCGATGGACGTCCATTAGGAACGGGAACTATTAATTATATCACTGGTTCGGTCACTATGCACGTTCCGTTTAAGGGGCACACTGAAAACATTCTGGTTTTTTTTGTTAAATCCCCTGTTTACCCCCGTGGTTTTGGGAAACTCATGGTTGATATGACATGGCCCGCATATTAAATGGGGGGACTCTAAAGCACCCATCCTCCAGTGGGGCCCTCTTTGCACCTCAGAGTGTCGACTAAAGACCTTCCCCCTGTCGGAGAGCTACGAATATGACTCCGAGCTCGGTTCCGAGACTGACTCAGAGGAATTTAATCCCTCTCCAGCTCTGATGGCCTTTCGCACCCTTTTCTGAGACTGAGATCACTAATGTTAGGCTGGCTGGAACATTTGAATTTTCTTTACCTGCCAAGGTACCTCACGAGTATACGGACCTGGCAAAGGTTTTTAGTAAGCGAAGAGCAACTACTCTGCCCCTGCACCGCCCCTACGACCCTACGACTGTGCTATCAACCTATACCCGGGCACTGTCCCTCCTAAGGGTTACTTGTACTCGTTGTCTGCCCCTGAGAGTAAAGCTATGAAAGAGTACATAGAGGAGGCGTTGACTAATGGCTTCAGCAGGAAATCCACATCACCTGCTGGGGCCGGATTTTTTTTTTTGTTAAAAAAGATGGGGGTCTCCGACCCTGTATTGATTATCGCGGACTGAACGCGATCACAATAAAGAACCAGTACCCACTACCCCTAATGAACTCAGCTTTCGAACGCCTCCAGGGGGCGGCAGTCTTCTCTAAACTCGACCTCCGCAACGCCTATAACTTGGTGCGGGTGCGCGAGGGCGATGAATGGAAGACTGCTTTTAACACTCACAGCAGGCACTACGAATATTGGGTGATGCCGTTCGGGCTCACTAGTGCCCCCTCGGTCTTTCAGGCGCTTGTAAATGACGTGCTGCGGGAGATGCTTGAGAAATTCGCTTTTGTTTACTTGCACGATTTCTTTTTTTTCCACCCGATTTACCCACTCATATAGGCAGGTTTTGCAGGTGCTACTTAAGGCTAAACTATTCGTCAAGGCGGAGAAGTGTTTGTTTCATTCGAACACTGTTTCCTTTTTAGGCTTCATTATTTCTGAGGGTAAGGTCCGGATGGATCCCGATAAGGTCTCAGTTGTACTGAACTGGCCCACGCCTCAGTCAGTCAAGCAGATTCAGCGTCTTTGGGATTTGCTCATTTTTATCGCAGGTTCATTCGCAATTTCAGCACGCTGGCCGTGCCCATTACTGCCCTTACCAGGAAAACCTCTTCGCCACAATTTCAGTGGAACTCTAAGGCAGAGGCATCGTTTGTGGAACTAAAGAAAAGGTTCAGTTCCCAACCCATCCTCATCACCCCCAACCCCTCCCTTCCCTTTGTCGTGGAGGTAGATGCTTCTGAGTTAGGAGTGGGCACTATATTGTCGCAACATTCTCCACTCGACTGGAAAATGCACCCGTGCGCATACTTCTCTTGAGCATTAACATCTGCCAAGAGGAATTATGACGTGGGAGATCGGGAATTGCTGGTGGTCAAACTGGCGTTGGAGGAGTGGCGTTATTGGCTGGAGGGGGTGGAACACCCATTTACTGTCTGGACTGATCATAAAACCCTAGAATACGTCCAACAGACTAAATGACGGAATTCCTGGCAGGCCCGATGGGCTCTGTTCTTTTCCCGCTTCAACTTTCTGTTGACATATCGTCCGGGTTCCAAGAACATTAAGCCGGACGTGCTTTCTAGGGTTTTTGATCAGTCCGACAGAGACCCCACTCCTGAGCCAATCGTTCCCACGTCTCAAATTTTGGCTCCTGTCTTATGGGACATTGAGCTGGCTGTCCAAAAAGCGCTGCGCCTCCATCCAGGTCCAGGAGGAGGTCCTCCTAATTGCCTCTTTGTGCCACCAAAATTAAGGTCTCAGGTCCTTCAGTGGGGCCACTCGTCCCAGTTTGTAGCTCCCGCAGGGGTTCACCATACCAGGGACTTTCTGTCCAGACGGTTTTGGTGGCCTAAGATGGAGTGAGAGGTGCGCGAGTTTGTGGGCACTTGCACTACTTGCGCTCATAACAAGGGATCCCAACTCCCACCCTCGGGCCTGTTATGCCCTCTGCCCATTCCCAGCCGGCCGTGGAACCACATCGCCCTGGACTTCATAACGGGCCTGCCTGCTTCTCAGGGTAACACTACGATCCTTGTGTTGGTCGACCAGTTCTCTAAGGCGGCGCACTTTGTCGCCTTACCCAAGCTGCCATCAGCCACAGAGACCGCTCAGCTGGTGATCGATAACATGGTTTAGAGTGCATGGCCTTCCTAAGGACATAGTGTCTGATCGCGGGCCTCAGTTTATCACCCAGTTCTGGCATTCTTTTTGCACTTAGTTGGGAGCATCCCAACGGACAAACGGAGCGAACAAACAAACCTTAGAGAACACCCTCCGTTGCCTAGCTGCCTCCAATCCCACCTCTTGGTGTCGTCACCTTGCCTGGGCAGAATATGCCCACAACACCCTGCGTAGCGCGTCCACCTGTCTGTCTCCTTTTGAGGCGCAGGTGGGTTATTTACCCCCGCTGTTCCCAGAACTGGAGAGCAATGTGGAGGTTCCCTCCGTGGGTTCTTTTATTCGGAGATACCAGGCCATCTGGAAGCGGGTTCGTTCATCTCTGCTACGGGCCACAGCCAAACAAAAGGCGTTGGCTGATAGGCGCCGTCGTGCTGCTCCTTCCTATCAAGTGGGCCAGCGAGTGTGGTTGTCCACACGGGACCTCCCATTGCGAGTGGAATCCCGGAAACTCGCGCCACGCTATGTTGGGCCCTTTAAAATCATTCGTAGGATCAATCATTCTTACAATTACCACGCTCCATGCGCATACACCCTACATTCCACGTCTCACGGCTTAAGCCTGTGCTGGTCAGTGCTCTTGCCCCTGCGGACGAGCCCCCCCCCCCCCCCCCCTTCCCCAGTTTGTGGAGGGAGGTCCGGTGTATACGGTTCGCCGCATTTTGGCAGAAAGGCGGGTGGGCAGGGGTTTTCAGTTTCTGGTCGATTGGGAGGGTTATGATCCTGAGGTGCGCAGCTAGTCCCATCGAGAAACATCCTGGACCCAGAACTCATTACTACATTCCGCAGACAGAGTGCTGAGGGATCTCCAGGAGTCGCCCCTTAGAGGGGGGGTCCTGTCACGGTTTTCCTTGCTGCCATTCTCATCTTCGCTTTAGCCGGTTCGCAGCCGACCGGCTTCCTGCCGTGTTTTTTCTTCCGCCTGGCGGCCATTCGGCTCAGATGATGCCATTCGGTTTCAGATGATTGCTCCGGTTATTTAAACCTCCATTTTCCTTCTTCTGGCACTTTGTCATCACTTCTCTGTTGACACAAGGTTGGTAAGGTATAGGAATTTGGCCACTGCATTTCTGGTTTGTTAAAATAAGAAATGCAGGATGTCCGTTTAGGGAGTTTCCCTTTTCCGATATGTAAGTATATTTGCGTCTAAAATACCGTTGGTCTCCTACATATGTGTTTCCACTCGAGCACTGTCTTTCCAATATGTTTGATAGTCCTATTGTTATTTTCGCATTTTGAGTCCATTTCACATACTGTAGTGCAATCGTTAAATGTATTTTTGATGTAGGCTACCGATGTTCATTGAAGATAGAACATTTGGCAGCATTTTGCAGATGGTGGAATACTATTTTATGTTCATGTTATCGTACATAATATAGGCTATGGTGTAATGACAAATGCTCATTCCAATTTACTGTGCGCTGATATGTGGTAGATTAAGGTAAAAATTTCCTTGGAGTCATTATGAATAGGAAAATAAAAATAAAAAAATACAGAAAAATGCAATCCCAGGACAAAGGTATACATACTGTAGAGTACAGGGACAAGTGATGTTTTATTGAGGTACAAGAGTGAATGATTAGGCAACATATTTAGGTATATGTAACACTGTGATATCAATGTTTTTTATCTTAAGCCATCAGAAGGAGCAAATGTATAGGCATATGCTTTATAATACAATAATAAATAATTCTATTCATTTTATAACATGTTCTGCATAGGGGTTTTGGACCCATAGATATCTACCCCCCTATACTGATGAAAATATAGTAATTCCCACTTGAAAATTCTGCAAAAGTGAGTTTTTTGAGCCAAAACTGTTGATTTTGTAGTTAAATATATCATTATTTTTTTTATTTACAGCAGTGTACAATTTATCCATTTGGATAGATTTGGAGACACTAATGGTATTACCAATGGTACACTGCTATATTTTGCATCATAGACCTTTAGTAGTTCTGCATATCATCCTCAGATTTAGCAAAACTTGTGGACATGGAGTTTATGATCCAGGAAATGTATATATATTACCGATTTTTTTATTCTCCGCAAAATAAAAAAAAACAATAAAAAAAATTATTTTCCCAAAGTTTCTTTGCATTTGTGGCACTTTATTTTGACTTAAATTATGAAAATAAACTAATCTAAGTTTGTATTGTAAATGGTACACCTGTCTTGTTTCATTTAAGCCATTTAGCAAGTTTATGTGATGCTCACACCTGGAGTTATAAAGCCTTAAACAGAGCACCCCCTAAATTGGTGAAATTTGCCATCTGCGCCAAGGGGTTAACATCAGTGAAATGATTGAAGTTGGTAACTGAATGGGGCAAAATTAATACTGAGTTTGAGTCTTGAATAAGTTGAGGAAAAAAGAGCTTTATTCACAAACGTTATGGTTAAACCACCCTAAGGCATTGTGAAAAGTCATATCAGTGCCATAGTAGAACATTAAGTGCAATTTTGAAAAATCTAAATCAGTCCAGTGACTTCAACAAGTCACTGATTAAAGCAGGTTTGCACAAAGAAAGCTGTGACAAAACTATTATTATTATTAAGTGACATAAGTGTCTGCTTAGGGCCCCACAACCACCAGGGGGCCCCTAATTATTCTAAAATATGTATATAGTTTATAATATTGTGTTGGGGGTAAATCAAATCCTGCTTAGGGACTCTCAAAGGCTGGGGCCAGTACTGATAATAATATTGTTATTATGCCACACATAAACTCAAAGTACAAGTTGCAATTTCTAACTGTTTCTTGCAATTAGGTCCTGCTGCAGGTTGGCACTTGGAGTCTATTGACGTGAAGGACGAAATTATGGATGAGACATTTCGCTTCCCCTGTGACCGTTGGCTGGCAAAGAATGAGGATGATGGTCAGATCATGCGAGAGCTGGCCTGTGCCAACCATGACTTCTTGGATCTCAATGAAAAGACAAGTATGTCTTACAGCTAGGATTCTAACAGAGTACTATTAAATATCGAAGACAATTTACATCAAGATCCGATTAATCCATACTTATAATAATAATTAATAATAATTCATACTAAATATTACAATTTAATAATGTTGTTAACATTAATACATAGTAATGTTTTATTAATCTATTCATTAATTTATCAAATAGTGCTATAAGCTTTTCGACATTTCTTTTTTCAGTGTTTGTCCAAAAAATTTTTTTGCCATGTTGACATCTTTTGTACAGGTAATATAATAAATGAAAGGTATTACCGCTGTATGTATGAACACCTCCTTAAAGGTATACTATGTAGTTTCAGAACACTAGATGGCGATATAGAGCACATAGGAGAAAAAGGCTCCCTGAAAATTGCTTATCACGTGTTCTTCTCAGACACGCACGACGACGCATGAGCATTGTGGTGATGTTTCACACATATTTTCCTTGACCGTGGACTCAATTCAATTCAATTTGCTTTATTGACATAACAATACATTGCATCTGTATTGCCAAAGCATACTGCATTAAAACAGTTGAAGACATACATATAACACTGAACAATGCAAAACAGCAAAGACTAGAAACGGTAACCATACATGAAAACAATAACTTTTCTTTGATTATGGATTTAGAAATAACAATAATGTAAAAATAATAAAGTACAATTTAAAAAAATAATAATAATTATCAATAGAAATTATAATAATGATGATGAGAATGACACATATGATCTTATAAAGTGAATATAATAAATAAATAAATAAATTTAATTGGTTTATAATGATCTCTGTGACTCACTGTCCCTAAGACGATGGCAGGCAGGTATATATTGTGCTGCCAGGTCACAGCACATCCTCTCTTCTAAGAGGATGGGGAGTTTTTGGATGTCTGTTACATTTTTTAATTGAGGATATCTCTGATTTATTTTAGGAAAATATTTATTTCTGATTTGATTGTATTTTTTGCATATTGTGATAAAGTGCAGCTCTGTCTCTGGCAATGTTTCTCCTCCCGGAGTCTGTCGACTCTGTCACGGTCACAGTCACGCTGATCAACCTGTCCTCTTCCCCTGGCCCTGCCTCGCCCACCATGAACACGACTCCCCCTCACCCTTACTCTGGGGCCGCGACCACAATACAATTTAGACATTTAGGGCCGAAACATACCTCACGCAAATAGGCGAATGTGGATGCTTCGAGCTATGCAAACAGTTTTTCTTTTGCCATGACATTTGTGAAAGACAAACCAGAGGAAAGCACAGATCGAACAAGAAAGTTGTTTACTGTTGTTGCCTGCTATAGTGTCACTCGCTGCAACGCTCTGGCTTGTCCTTCACAAATGTCATGGCAAAAGAAAAACTGTTTGCATAGCTCGAAGCATCCACATTCGCCTATTTGCGTGAGGTATGTTTCGGCCCTAAATGTCTAAATTGTACTGATGACGCATACGTAACGGTAAGTAGCCTAAGCTAAAATAAGAGTTTACCTGGAAGCTTGCCCACATGGCCTGGCCATGTCAATCAAATGGCCAGGAACCGCCCATTCATGATGTTTACACAATTTTAGCTGTCTCTGGTTTTAAAAATGGCGGTGGGATGTCAACAGTGTAGCATTCAAAACATTAACAAAAAAACACTTTGCGAACAACTTATGAGGTAGGAAATACATTCAACATGTTTATTAGACCACAAGGATACATACAATGTTTTTTGGGGAGAAAATTTGAATGTAAACAAAGAACGAGTTGTTTACAATGAAACTACATAGTATACCTTTAATAGGATCTTAATTTAATGTATTACCCAAACCTTTACTGAATGAAAGATTCCACAGGACAATGCACTATTCACAGCCAAATATTTTAATCACATATTGGCAAGTCTCCAATAGTTTTTATCCACAATATAAAAACATATTAAAGGATTTTATGTTAGTCAGCCACTAGTCTCTTGGGTCTATATTCAAGTGCCGTAAAAGAAGCAGACAAGGTTGATTTAATTTGTTGGTCCGAGCAGTGGTTTAAATATAAATTTCCACAGCTCTTAAAAACAATGTTAGTAAGCTTTAAATCTGTCCAAAAAGACAGGGTCATGTCTGAGTTTTATGCAATGAGTCCTCTCAACAGGAAATAACAGACAGACAGAAAGAAAGATCCTGACTGTTATTTCCACAGACTGAGTATTCTCACTAGAAAATGGCCAAAAACGGTACTGTCTGTCTGCCAATACTCCAACTTACTATAAATAAAACAAGATAAAGGTTTAATGAGAGTCTGTATTGGTATCAGCAATGTTCACAAAATTCTAGCAAACGAGTAGAGTACATGGTGAATTGATATTTAGATAATAATTAAGTAATCAGAGTGAAAGATTAAGTGTGTCAGTGTCAGAATACTGGAGGTGGTTAACAGAAACACCCTCTGAGACCTTATTATTCTGGGCATCTACTCACTGTTTGTGTGTTTTGTATAACAGAATTTCAGCATCTGGCTTATCTGTCTTATTGTGACTTTATGAGGGGAAAAAACTGTTGACAGTTTAAGTACGTTCAGGTTTTTTAAGTTCAGAGGTGTATGTGTACAAATTCTCTTCATACTGCTGTATCTTCAAGCTGTATTACAAATTCCAGTGCTGAAATGAATGTGTTCTGTATTTGCTTTGAAAGAATACGAAATTGCCACCACAACAGCCGACACAGATGATGCAGAAACAAAAGAAAATGTCTGGATTGTGCTTGAAGGGAGGAAGGGACGTTCAAAGGAATTTGTGATAGAGAATTCCTCAAAGAAAAAGAAGTTCCAACGGTATGTTCTTATTTATTTTTGTATCTGACTTCAGTGGCTTCTTCAGTAACTGTTGAGGAACAAAGCAGAATGTTGAGGGTGTCACCTGAGTTTTTAAGCTTTCACTCATTTCAGGGATTTTTGTGGTGTTGTTGACGTGCTATATTTCAAACTCCATAATTTTAACTAAATTGAATTATTAGTGTTTTAACTAAACTTTGTTAAATTAGAATGCTAGTTCCTAGATATTGCAGAACATTGGTTATGAAAGCATGGCTTTGTGAAATGTGAATATAACTGTGGCTGATTTATATAAGACAGTTTTCTTGTATTTTCTTTCTTTTCAACAGTGGCACAACTGACACAATTGACTTTTCTTGCAAAAACCTTGGTGAAATCGCCAGTATTTGTCTGGGGCATGCTACAAAAGATGGCAAAAAAGTGAAGACTGAATCATTCTGGCATGTGCAGGAGGTTGTTGTTACAGAGAAAGAGTTAGGAAACAAGTGAGTGAAGATTACACAGATATATCAACATTGGGAGTGAAGCTAACAGAGATATATCATCATTGGGAGTCCGGACTTCAGTCAGGATATTACAAACAGTATCTGCAAAATGATCTGCAGGTGGAACAAGACTTATTGGGCCAATTGCTGTGAGATTTACAGGGTTCTGAACCTTGAGTTTAAGCCATCAGACAGCAAAACTGGATTGGCTATTGATGTAGCATTCCCAGGCCTGGTGATCTAAACTCAAGTTTTAAATCCCAGTATATATTTTTAATCCCATTTTGCATCCCATTGTGAATAATTTGCCATTTTTGTTTAATCTTCTCTTAAATTCTACTTCTTGTCTTGTAGTCTGAAAAGCGCACAAAGGATTCACAAGGTTCTTCCTTGATCAGATGCAATTGCATAGCCTACAACAGTGCCCTGTTGAAAGTACCTGCTTTCACAGTACTTCCAAAACACAGTTAGAAATTCTATTCAGTATTTTTTGTTGTTGTTAAACTCTCCTTTAAATGTTGGTTCATTTTGCAATTTGCAATTCCATACCATTTGAATAAGCTCTTATTTTACTTTCTGACACCTCCCTCCTCCACCTCCCATCCAGGTTTATATTTCGCTGTGATGCGCAGATCCCTCTTTCGTCCAAGAAGCAGGACGCCATGACCTTCGAGTGTAGCAAATCCCAGGAGAGTTTTGCCAGCAAGGTCCGCAGCTTGGTTCCAGTGAAGTACGAGATCATCATCATCACAGGCGACGAGAAGGGATCAGGCACCGATGCCAACGTCTTCATAACCATATACGGGTCCAACGGAGACTCCGGCAAGCGGGCCCTGCAGCAGAAGTTCCGCAACTTGTTTGAGCGCGGTCACACCGACCGCTTCCTGGTGGAGATGCTGGATTTGGGTGAGCTGCAGAGGGTCATGATGGAGCACGACAACTCCAGCTCATCCTCGGGGTGGCTGCTGGACCGCGTGGAGGTCACCAACACTGCCAATGGGGTGACCACCATCTTCCTGTGTGGGAAGTGGCTGGACACAGAGAAGGCGGACGGACAGATCCAGAGAGTGCTATACCCCAAATACTAACCGGTTCCCTGTACCGGTCTTGGAGGCCAGCTGTACATTTGTTCAAAGTCCAGACTTTGGTGCTGTCTGTGAAGAGAGAGCCTCTAAAATCTACTTTTTGTTTTATTTACTTATCTTTTTTAAATATACTGAAGGCCATGTTCCCTGGAATAATTTTTAGAGTGAAATGTTACTGTTTTTATTCTGGATGAACCAGTATGATTGTTTTTCGAGGTATAAAAAAAACTCAAAGGTATCAAAACAAAACATTGGCAAGTGCGAATCTCTGCAAGCCCATTTGAGGAGGTCATATTCCTGTTTCCCAGAACACATGGAACAGAAACTGGCCCTTTGTAATACAGGGTGCCTATCAAAATGATCCACACTGGTCCAATGATACCCTCATCAGACCAGGACCACTGGGAAGTACTTTATTGTTTTAAGAGGACTTTTATTTTGGATTAATTTTCTTTTTTTTTTCTTCTTCATTTTTTTACATTGAATGCTCTATGATGAACCTGCTATTATCCAGGCCCATGTTTCTTTGCTTGATCATATACTCAGTCGTGCCACCAAATTGACCTGAACCCTGGCCTCTGAAATTCATTTTGTCATGGGGAACACTATGGTTTAATGAGAAATTCAGCATGGACGTGCTAATTGCACTTTAATGGTAAATTAATGGTTGGGATAATAATTTCAGTAAGCAATAATATTGCCTTACCTGACTGGTTTACACTAATGTAGGAAAAGAATGGACAATTTTCAAGATGTTTAATTCACATTACTGATCAAGAACCATGTATTGTCTTCACGTGAAAAAACATTTTTTACAAATAATTTTAACAGGTTGAGATACATAGTTTTCGATGTTTATGCAGATTCATGCAAGTCAAATCCGCCTGGGCTTATGTTTTTTTTTTTTTACAGAATATTTTACTGTCCAGTTTACACAAAGGGTCAGTTAGATATGTACATGGGGTCTGCAGTACAATTCAGCCACAGCCCACAACCCAAGTATATTTACTCATCAAGGTTCAATTGTGTCACCTAAGACCATTTTATTCCCACTTAATCAAGTATGTGACACGTGCTGTTAATTTTACACTGTGCCAGCTAATTTAAAACTACAATGTAGATTATGTCATTGAAATATGGGTCATCAGACCTCAGTCCTTATTGAATACATACGTACTTATGGTCAAATGAATACAGTACTGTTGTGAAGGTCAGTGATATTTATTGATATATTATTTAAAATTCCAGCAGAGACATGTAAACATTCATTATGAGTCTCATTTTGAGTAACTTAAAAATGAAAATACCTGTAGGGATTTGGCTGTTGCACTGGCAATTTACCATTTACAACAAATAAATACCAACGTTGTCAAATAAGTACATCAAAGCAGATATTATTTAAATAATTCTAAATTCTGTTTTGGCTTATTGAGTTTGTATGGTTGAACCCCTGCTTTTGGAATCCGTGCCACAGATTGAGGCCTTTGAAAAAAAACAGCGACTTTTACAGCATTTGACTTTTTTTGCAGTACCTACAGGTCTCAATAAAAGTGTTTTTGGAAAATATTATTTTGATGTTTCACAGTGAATTCCAGGGTATGGAATCACTATTCTTAGCCAAATCAAAATAATTGTTTTCAAAACAACTAAAGTTACATTGGTGAAAAGAACTGTCATAAATCAATATGATATTAAATTGTATATTGTGTACCTGGATCAGTTTCACATTGCCAAATAATGAGGAAGATTTGTTGCTTGCTTCAGACAATTTATTTGAAAACCACATACAAAAGAATCATGTACAAGCCTTAAAATTAAAAAAAGAACAGAACAGTTTGGGTTTAGCAATGCAGTTTCTTGTTTAAATCATTCGTATTAGATATAAATACAGTACAAAATCCACCAAATGTGAATCTAAGATTTTACACATTTTTAGTTTATCTAGATATTCCGCATCATCAGAACCATCATCATTAATGAGCTATTGCTTTCATATTAATGATACAAATTTCTACTTTTATTTGTAAAATATGCCATATGGTAAAACATTGCGCATTAACAGCAAACAGCAGAACCTCATACGAAGGAGAGAAATGAGGGCAGCATCCCTTTTACTGGCAGGCTATTGAGCATTTTTAGTATCATTCAACAGCAGCAAATAAACATCTGTAATATTCAAGGTATATCTGCAACAATTTTTATGTATCTACTATCATGTATATATTAAGACCTGAGAATGACATACACCTAAATAGCTTGTGCTTTAAGATACTGTTCATAGGCTACTGGGTTTGTACAATGACATAATGCATAATGACATAAGCGGTAAAGTTCAGCGTGGTGGTTTGACGCTTGAATATGTGAAGGGATAGATGACAGAACCAAGTTAAAAGCAAAGTGCGGGTTGTGAACTTGCACTGATGAACAATGGACATCAGTGGCCCCATCCTCTACTCTGATTTTCTATTCACTCTAATCACAAATCACGTCATCAAGTGGAGTTTTAAAAATGTAAGCAACTGATACTATTTTTGTTGTTCATTTTAATAAATGTCAAACTCAAACACTGCTGTAAAAAAGCTTTAAACAACATACTGTATATAGCTTGCCCACTGAAAGTTAAAAACAAATAATGCTGGAATTAGATTTAACCGAGGGTTCAGTGTTACCTTTGGTTAATGTTTTGCGTATCTACTTATAGAGTTCCATAATTTCTTTTCATCATACATCACTAATACATTTTAAATTGAAGACACTGGTGCTAAAAGTACCGAATTCACAAAATGTCTATTTTGAGAAAATCAAATCCCAAAATATCATTGATCCATAAAATCAGCCATTAAAAGTTTTGCTGTTTTTATGCATTGCTTAGGTACCTTTTCTGTTAACATGTTTCTATGCTCAACTTGAATTGTCTAAAAATGTGACTTCAGTACTTTTAGCACCAGGGTCTTCAATTGTGAAATGTATTTTTTTTTACATATTGTACTGAGTGATAAAGTAAGTGGATGGACTACACAGTTGTATATTTCAGTGGTGCATTTGTGAAAGATTTCCCAGCATCCCTTGAGAAGTCAGGCTGTGGCACAGAATGTCACAGTATAGCACATCATACTCAGTCATAGCACTCTCAACTCAGTTACCCTCTGTTTGGCTTGCAGACACACCTGGTTCCCACAGATACATGGGAAAAGGATGGTGATGCCTTACCCTGGGTCAGAAATAAGCCTTATTGGAAGCAGATCATTCTTAATAAATCAAGAAAAAACATATTTTAAGATGAATAGGTTATAGGGGATTAAATAATTTTTATGAAAAAAAGGGAGGGAGGGAATTTCAAACGGATCAATAAAGCCCAAAATCTATGATGACATTGCACTCCCATTGGACTGAGAGGCATGGTTTAAAATCATACAATTATTATTCTGGTAGATAAGGAGACATGTAAGAAAAGTAGGAAGGAGGTGAACTAAACGAATTAAATTAAGAGTAATTAAAAGTGTGTCCATCATTCTCCATTTGGCTTGAAAATAAAAGATGTTCCTTGTAGTGTCCTAAAAATTCTGTTACAAAACCCTTTAAGTACAGAACCTTTTAAATCTCTTTCAGGGAGTTAGGATTTTCAAAAGGACACCTCTCCAGAAATATGACTTGTCAGCTTTATATGTGTATCACTTGTTGCCACTGAAGTTGAGGCACTTATAGTTAGTCTTGTCTGGTGGTGTGATGTCAGAACTGTTAAATTAAATACATAATGTGGTTTCAAGAAGTTGCATATGAGCACACACATGGAACATGTTCAACAAAAAGAAAGCAGCAAAATCCAACATACAAACTAAAATCATTCCCACAACCCACTCTATTGCAATTTGTCCACAAGATCACAGCATAGGGAACAATAGAAATTGCATTTAATGGAATGTAACAAATATTAACAGCACCACATAAATAAACTGTTAAACATACCCTGATCAGGTAAAATAAAATATTTTAGTTTTTTGTTGTTTTTTTTTTCTGAAAAATACAACTGCGTGCAGAGTTCCAATTAGGCAATGCAAGGTCTTTTTTAAATTTTGCTAATACACTGTGTTACTATTAATTTAATTTAATTGTTAAAATTGCAAAACTATATTTAAAAAAAATTCACGCCTAAAATATCTACAGTTAGTAATAAATTATGATTGTGTAATGTTTAAGGCATTTTCAACTCGCTACACTCTTTGTAGTACATAAATGTTCATTACCTCCACAGGAGCTCTACCAAAGACAGATACAGTACCCTTTGTGTCATTGAAGAGTTGGAAAATGATCTTAGAAATGCTGCTTTGAAAGGATGGCAAGTTTAGACAGCAGACTCTCCCAATAAATTTTGGGTGATGGCCAATCGAAAATTAACAGCTCAACTCAACTAACCTGCCAGACTCGTTATTATGGATAACGAGTAAGGACAATGAATGTCACATTTTTTTTATAGTATCCAGATGTCTTGCCTATTTAACAAAAAAAAAAAAAGAATCATAAAGCACTGATTTTCCCAGAATGCACTGGGCTGAATATACAGTAAAGACAATGCACAAGCATACTCTGGATCAAATCAATTTGAGGCAACTTAAGATTATAGTGCATTAAACAAAAAAGAAAAGCAATAAATAGAACATCGGCTCAGCAGCTATTATTTCAAATTGATTTTAAATGGACACGGACCTGTCCAATGTCCAATTTTAATCGAGACACTCAGACAAACAGGCAGAAAGAAAACGTGAAGACAAAAATGTCCAACAGCTACATTACCTAGCGGCGCGTTAGACAAACAAGGGATGTTGTTTGGTTTTCTCAAACAGATGGCTTTTTTTCCCCTCTCACACGTCAGCGGCTGAAAAGCACCCAAACCGTTCATGCGCGTTATATGGAAAATACTGCCACCATCACAGAGCGGTCTTCATTTTTATAGCAATACAGGCTAACAACCACATGGGCAATCCAATACACTAAAATTACAAGAAACACGTTTGCTTAGTCTCTGCAAACACTGGCTGTTGATTTTTTTCATATTGAAACAGTCATAAAAAAGATCACATGTGCTTGTTTTTTTTTTTAGGCAGTAAGGTTAACGTTACAACGGGGTTCCACCGGTGGCCACTGAAACAAAAGGGTGACGACACATTTCTTCACGTCAGTTCTAGCCGTCCACCTGGGGTGGAATTTTACGTGTCGTTTGTTAGTGTGTAAAAGGAAGTCACAATGCTCTGTTATAGTTATCACATGCGTGTACAACCCCTGTTCTTCTCTAACTCAAAGAAACAGCCCATGCCAACACTGAAGGATAAGTTCTGAAGTGGCTAATATATATGATTGGGGGGGGGGGCACTAGAACAACAGACTGATTTGTACAAGCTTGGATGGCCATGCGTTCACCAAGGACATGTACAGTCACAAAGTAACCACTCTGCCACGTGATCCCACACCATCAATCTCAGATCATTTTTCTCCAAAAGGTTCAGACTTGTTTCCCGGAAAGCATACCATCTCATAATACCGAAATAAATGATCATGTAGATTGAAAGAATCTCCGTCACTGATAAGACCGAAGGCTTCTAAAAGCAAAATCCTGGTCCAGGATGCTATATGTACCACCACTGACACAAATATAGCATCAAACTAGTTCTCTCTTCTAACAGGTTTTGTTTCCCTACTAAGGACAGCATGCTGTGCAGTATTTGTTTGTTGCCGTCATCATTAAAGGACCGTGAAACATAGCGCTGCGCCACCCACCACACCCGCGGTGGAAAACCAGCCCCCACCTCTTTCACGACACAACCGCCCTGACATCCGCCACCGAGGCCCCATCTTCTCTCAGTCCATCACAAAGTCTTTTCCCTCTTTCTGCTCCTCTTTGTTTTCCGCGAGTGTGCTTTTCTTTTCTTTCTTTTTTTTTGCCTGTCGCTTCTCCTCCACTTGTCTTCGGGCGGCCCGGAAGGTGGGGTCGGAAGCGGTGAAGACAGGAGACATTTGGCGAAGGACCCAAGGGAGGAGGGGGATGAGGAACAGAAGGACCAATGTCCAGGCTACCGCGAGCATCAGCTGTCAGGCGTCAGCTGGGTCTCGATGTCCACCCGGCATATGGGGCACTTCCTACTGGTGGCCAGCCATTGGTCCACACAGGCCTGGTGGAAGAGGTGCATGCATGGTAACCTCCTGAAGAAAGAAACAATGGCAACAATTAATTGACACAGGGCTGAATGCACCTTAGGAGTAGTGTGCACAAGTCAGTACACTTCGATTCAATTCAGTTCAATTCGATCATTACAATCCCAGTTGTAAATATAACAGACTCACAAATAATAAATGTATTACAATAACATAATAAACACAATTGATCCTCATTTCTGAACCTCTTTTCAGATCTCATACAAGGTTAATTTATGAGCCAGCTATGTCTAAAGAAAGGAAAAGATAAAATACACAGAAGGAGGATGCTAAATATGGATCAGCTTATTGCTCATTCTCTAACTGCACGGCGGAGCCATGGACCCCTGCTCGGCTGGCCTCCTCCCCCTCCCTCTGTGTCACACAAGGTCATCAGAGACACCCGCATGCTCGAGCTCACAGACAGCTGGGGGAGGGGAGCCTGAGAGTTCACATGCAGAGCCGAGGGGGCTGGTCTCCGCCCTCACACACACACGCGCACGCGCGCACACGCACGCGCACGCGCACACGCACACGCACACGCACACACACACACACACACACACAAACACACACACACACACACACACACACCCCCGCTCCGTTATTTCCTTAGTTCTACATTAACAGCTTTACGGCAGTGCATTCGGCCCCATCTGGAGATGCCTTGACTCTCATGTGAAGCATTTCAGGTTTGAGGGACATGGACTAGTTTCACTCCACAACTTGCCCATAAACCTTATTTTACACACTTGAGAGAGACGTGTGAAAACGAGATATGATATCAACACCAATTAATCTCTTTTTTAACAATAACACTAATGTCTTGTCCCACAGCGCACTGAATATGTATTGACTATACACTAAAGTGGATAAAGCAGGCAGACAGAGCAGGTGATTAGCAAAGAATAATGCAAACACCATTCATTACCCACGTGTCTGGAATTCATGCTAATGAATTACCTCACATCCTCTCCATCTTCCAGCATTGATAGGCAAATTGTGCATTTCTCATCAATGTCTGACTCCTCTTCATCCATTGATATTTTCAAGTCCATTGGTTTTCTCTGAGATAGAAGCACATCAATCAGTTGCAAGGCAATTCTACGAGTTCTTTAATTACAATGGGACAAGAGTTAAGTGCTTTAACTAATGAAGGACAGAAGTGAATGAATGTTTCAGTGCCCCGGTATTGGAAACAAGAAGATGGCACCTGGGTCATCAGCAAATGCACTGACATTTTGAATAATGCAGGCCTGGTGCTGGTTATGTAAATGACTCATTTGTTGATTACATTGGGTGATGAGAGCCATGTGCCCCGGCTCAACGGCACAGTCTGTAAAGAGTACACACGCACACACACACGCACGCACACGCACACGCACATCTGATGTTCTGGCTCCAGAGTACCATGACAAAAGAAACCTTTCGACAGTCAAATGGTTAAGCCTCTTTCCTGTTTACAGCTTTGCACTAATGATAAAAATGTGCCTCTGTCACAGCGTTTGGTGTTTTTTATAAAGATGTTAAAATAAAACCCAGCAAAGAAATATTATCCTCAAAAGCTATCCAGTGTTCCCCTCTCTTTTTTTACAAGGAATTTATTGAAAACTGCTGCATTCACTGCAAGATAAACTTTCATCCCTGCTTTTAATTAATGTGAGGAAAGATTTTAGCATCTCTTTCCTGTTTCCCTGGTGAACAGGGTTTGAGAAGCATTCTTTGATTACAACTCGGGCATGCTCATTATCTCTCAGAAAACTTTTGATTAGCCTACCTCAAGAAAGGAGAGGACAATAATTCCCTTAACAACCTCTTAAAAGTCAAGTCAAGATCAGGCCTGTATATTTTATTACCTGCACTCAAACATTCTATCTGTAGACAAGACCCTTATATGATTGGAATGCAGAAATTTCACGTAGTGATTTAGATTGCTTGCTGAAATTGGGAGATTTATGCTCTCGTTGTGAGATAGCTTTGGCTACTCAAACAAAATTAAATTCAATGTTTGTTCTATCTCAGGGATTAAGAGGAGGCACACATGATTTCCCAAGAATGAAAATGTCACTCCTTCTTTCCTGAGCATACAGTAACCGTCAGGTGTAACAAAATTAATGTATTTAATTTAATCCATGATTTGTTGCCATGATGTAAGTACACAGACTGTACATATTGACGTACATATTTAAATAAGGTGGATACAACCATAAGCATGGTCTGGGATGGTTAAAGAATTTTGTTTTTGTGAGACAGAGATATATATCAGCATTGCAAATATTTCTGTGAATAATGAAGGCCAGTGGACTATACTGTACTTTATTACAAGTTTACAATGTACATATTTGTGACACACATATTTGTAGTTATACATATGCAAGACCTCAAACCTCCCAAATTAGTCTGTGGTGAAAGGCAGGAAATCAGCAAAATTGAACAATAATACTGATAACAGCAGTTGAGGCATATAAAAGAAACACAACTGTGTTAGATAGCTTTATAAACAGCTTTATAGTTTTTGGAAGACATATGATAACAGTGATATTTACTGTATTTAACTACTAGGTTGAATGATGTCATTTATGGAGTGGGTTTGGAAAATTCTCTCATATGGGAGAATGTGTGAACTGCCACTGATGCATATTAGTTAGAATTCTCAGGTTGTAACCAGAGGGAGGTGAGGTCATTATGTTTGTCAATTAGATCAATGTGATTCTATTTCATTTATTAGCTGTGCTTCGTCAAATGTACTCCCAATTATTGTGATGTTTTAACTCTCAGTCTACTGCCGACTGTCCTAGTGGTGAACAAACTGCCTGAATTTAACCGATGCCCAGAACTATACAAACTCAGAACAGTCATATAAGCTTGATGTATATAAAGTTCACATCTCCAATGTTCATATTGAATATTTGCACCAGGCTGACATTTTCCACTCAGTGTCAGGAAAATGTCCATTAGGCCTTGGTTATTTTTCTTTCTTTTAATGTAAAATAACAGAACATAAAGTTCAATGTGCAATTTTAGACCTCAAATACGTAGCACTGAAAAGTGACGAGCGGCATTAACTTGCAAAGGAGGAATTTCTCACCTTCTTGTACTTGTGAGGGAACGTGTACCTCTCTATAGTGGTCTGCACAGCTCCTCGATTCACACTGCCAAGCCTGTCTTCCAGCTGAAGCAACTCCTGCAGTTAGCAGCACATGGAAAGAGAAGGAAAGGCTAATCTGAGAGCCAGAATTTTTTTTGCACATCTGTGAGCATCACAGAACATCCACTGAGGAGTGTGATTGACCTGAGTCAGCAAAACAGCTCCAGAGAAGCAAATCAGGTCACAGAAGTATGGCCGAGAGCTTTACAGCAGGCCTGGATTACCCGCTAAATGAATTGAACATATACAGCCATATACACAGTAAAATGTCCAGTGTTCATTCAATTCTAACAGAGCACATATGAGTCCAATAGGGACCATATGTACTCTGTAAGAGTTGATTCAACACTGAACATTTTACTGCGTTGATGCAAGGAGGGTGTTTTGACAGACCAGCTGGAAACCACACACCTCATAAACAGATCCCCCTTCTAAACAACAGACAGCCTTGTCACAGCTGCTGCCGATGTCATGGTTTTCAATTAATCTTTATTTTGTATTTCAGGCTTGCCAATCTATCATAATGGCCACTCAGAGAAATTCTAGCACAAACCCTGACACTTTCATATGGACTCTGACACCACTACTGCACGATGGGAACCATGACAAACGGAGATAAGCAGAAACAAGGAAAGGAAAACAAGACAGTTGACCAATGCCCTGAACAGGAGGCATGCAGACAGGGCTCTAATGGATAATTGATCCGCAGAGAGCAGCCCCGCTCACACCCAATCCTTTCATGGTCACAGGACGGGCAGAAAATTTGAGAGGACAGGCATGGCGGAGATGAGAGGCGCTCTGACAGTACCTCGTAGCTCTCCCGAACAGCGGTCGCATGCCGTGAAGGGTTGAGACTCTGTAGAGCCAGCAGGTGCAGCTGAGGGTAGGGATAGTTTCTGATTTCATGGACAACCTGTAGAAAATACAATCAGATTCAAGAGCTCTGATTAAGTTAGGGTGGTGCTAAGTTCAGCATTTTTTCCTTATCAACAAAATTGTGCTTTCTTTATCACCATTTAGCAACAATGTAATTGTAAAAGCGAGGTCAGCAAGGCAGTAATATACAAGATTTAACGACGTAAAGTCAACCTGGTCTACTTTCATGAGGATATTTGAACACTTAATGCACTTTAGAGTTAATCCTTGTTTTGCCCGTTATTTCTATTTTTTGTAATAAAAAATACACTCAGGATTTCTATTATAAATTATTAGATGAATTTCATACCCATGGTTGGATTTCTGATTTTTTATTTAGAAGAATGAATGTTGTCTTTTATGGTGTGAAAACAGTGCTGTAACTACAAGGTGTGATTGTGACTACTTTTTAAACCAAGTGAACATTGTCATTACCACAGTGAGTGCATTTTGCTGTGTTGAGGATCGTCTAGGCTACACTCGGATTCAGATAAGTGTATCTTTTTTCATTGCTTTCAGCTGTTGTTAGTTAATTGAACAGATTGCAGTCACTCGGTAGCTTAGTTTATTTTGAATTGTTTGCAGACAGTTGGTTGCTTGCTCGCTGTATTACCTGTCTTTTGTGTTGCTAATTAGAACCCAGATAGCAAAATTGCTGCGGCCCAAATCCGGCCCACACCGACATGTTCATCCGGCCCACATACCGCGTGGAATGATGGCACTTGGGCGGTCCGCTCCTGTTTGCCAGATCTGGGCCAGTGATGGCACTCAGTTTACACCCAGATTAGTCTTTGTCGACTGTGCCACATCTTTGCCAAAGGTGGCCCACATTTGTTTTGTGATATTTGGGCCATATTCACCATTTACCTCATGGGCCACATCCAGATTACACATTGCCAAGAGTACCGCATCTTTGCCAAAGATGGCCCACATTTGATTTGGGATATTTGGGCCATATTTGCTATTTTACATGTGGGCCACTTCAGGCTCACATCCATTTTGTCTGGGCCAGAAGAAGGCCAGCAGTGCCGCATCATTGCCGGAAGTGGCCCACATCCGTATGCTATCTGGGAACTAGTTGGAACCAGTTTCACCTGTGTGTATATTAAGCGTGTTTGCAGCTCATCACCTCAGAGTGCATTTTGCTGTGTCGAAGATCTGCTGTGAGGCCCCATATGCCCCATAATGAACCCACTGCTACACTTTCGTCCTTTAAGACTCTGGAGGACACAGATGTGCTCCAATTTGTAACACACCACCTGCCCACTGGACCCCATCCCTTCGGCAGTCCTCCAGTCTATATCCGGTGAGGTCCTTCCATATCGGTCCTCCATTATCAACACCTCCTTAACCTGTGGCTATGTTCCTGCTGTTTTCAAAACTGCCCGTGTTACCCCACTCCTTAAGAAACCTAGCTTAGACCCCTCTGATGTCAGAAACTATCGTCCTGTGTCTCTCCTGCCCTTTCCGTCCAAAGCTCTTGAACAAGCTGCCCTTAACCAACTGTCTGTTTTTCTCCACCAGAACAACCTGACTGACCCTCATCAGTCTGGCTTCAGAACCGGGCACTCTACTGAAACTGCGCTCCTGGCTGTGACCGAGGCACTCACCACTGCCAGAGCCTCCTCCCTCCTCTGTCCAGATTCTCCTTGACCTGTTGACATGGTTAACCACAAACTCCTGATTTCCACATTGGCTGAGATGGGCATCTCTGGAACTGCCCTCTCTTGGTTTACATCCTATCTCACAGATAGATCCTACCAAGTCTCCTGGAAGGGCATTGTCTCTGCACCTCATCCACTTTTTACAGTAGTCCCGCAGGGATCTGTACTGGGTCCTCTGCTGTTCTCCATTTACATTAAGTCTCTTGGTTTGGTTATTAATTCACATGGCTTCTCTTACCATAGTTATGCTGATGACACAACTCTTCCTCTCTTTCCCTCCCTCTACCCCACAGATAAAGGAGAGGATATCTGCTTGCCTCGCTGACTTCTCTGTGTGGATGTCTAGCCCTCACCTGAAGCTCAACCTCGACAAGACTGAGCTGCTCTTCATGTCATACAAGACCTCCCCGCTTCTAGACCTGTCCATCACTGTCGACGGAACCATGGTGACCGCCTCCCGCTCTGCAAGGAACCTGGGGGTGGTCCTGGATGACCAGTTGGACTTCAAAGAACACATCAGGGCAACGGCACGGTCCTGCAGGTTCCTCCTGTACAACATCCGGAGGATTTGGCCGTACCTGACCACCTACTCCACCCAGCTTCTTGTCCAGACCATAGTCACCTCACGACTTGACTACTGCAACTCCCTTCTCGCAAGCCTAACTGCCTGCGCCATTCTGCCCCTACAACTGGTCCAGAACACGGCTGCTTGGCTTGTGTTCAACCTCCCGAAATTCTCACACGTCACTCCACTGGCTGCCGGTCGAGGCCAGGATCAGGTACAAAGTTCTGACCCTGGCCTACACTGCAGCCAAAAGGTCAGGCCCCTCCTACCTACAGGACTTAATCCAGCACTACGCTCCTGCTCGACCACTTCGCTCTGCTGCTGCAAGGCGACTTGCACTTCCCTCCCTCCATGTTAATGGCTCCCGCTCGTCCCGACTGCGGAGCTTTTCCACCCTAGCTCCCCAGCGGTGGAACAAACTCCCAACTCTGCTGCGCTCAGCTGAAATGCTGTCTGTTTTCCGTCGTGGTCTGAAAGCGCACTTTTTCAGACTCCACCTCGACTAAACTACCTATATAGGGCCAATTCTATAGTACTCGCTTCCTGTTTTTTACTTGTTTTCTATTTAACTTTTTTTGGTTATTTTATAGTTCAGAATGTATAGATGACTGTGTATACTATTCATGTTCATTACTAGGGATAGCTCCTACATTGTGAGAAAGTTGTGCTTTGTCGGATATGCACTTCAATATGCACTTATTGTACGTGGCTTTGGATAAAAGCATCTACCAAATAATTGTAATGTAATCTAAAGCAGGGGTAGGGAACCCTGGTCCTGGAGAGCCGCAGGGTCTGCTGGTTTTAGTTGTTACTCGCCACTTAATTGATCAATTAAAGCAGTTGATTACACAGTTAACTCACCTCACCTGGTTTCTTTGGTCTAAGTAGTTGCTGTATTTTTTTTTTGTTTTTCATTTAAGGTGAAAACAAAAACCATCAGACCCTGCGGCTCTCCAGGACCAGGGTTCCCTACCCCTGATCTAAAGCAATGGCAGTAAAATAACATTTTGACTTCACATTGTGATAGAAATTACATTAACTCAACTGTTCTGAAAAGGATTCACTGTACTTGGAAATTACGTACTTCTCAATGCAGTTGAGCATGTGTATTGTAGGAGTGAATTAAAACAGTGCTTCAGGACAGGCTGTGCTTTAAAAAATGATAAACTCACCACCTGCGCTGATGACGTGTTCCTAGGAAAATGATGCATCCTGGGAGATGCCAGGTAATGCTGATAGTGCTGTGGGAGTTGTCGGAGGTGATACTGAGAGAGGCTTGTGTCCACACTGAGATCCCTGTGGAGAGAACATAGGATGTCTACACTTTTCTCAAAGATTTCTGATTTCCATGTGTTTTTTTCTGCACAAACACAATGTTGCACTCCCTTTTGTCTTTGTAATTATTGGTTCATTGATTGTATTAATGTCTTGTTAGTTCTGTTCCCATTGTGCCCTGTATATATAGCCCTCTTGTCTCAGTATTCTTTGTTTGGTCACTAGTATTATGCCTCTTGTGTTAAGATCTCGTGTCTTCTAGTTAGTCTAATCCAGTGTTAGTTTCTCGTGTTAGTCGTTGTGAGTATTTGGTTTGTTTTTGCTTTGTTTCCGATTCAGTGTTTTTTGTGTACCACTGTTTTATTTTTGCCTTTGCATTCAGTAAACTTGTTATTTCTACTCATCTCCCTGTTGTCTCTGTGCTTGGAGCTGGGAGAAAACCATTTAGCCAGGAGATGGCTTATGTCTTTGAAACGGGTTGGCAGATAGGCCTTTTCGATTGAATTTTGCACTCTTGTGGCAGAGAGTGGCTAGAATTCAGAAGCACTCGCCACCCTATTTTATCAAGGGTTATCCGATCATCTGAAAGACAAAGTGGCCTCCAGAGAGTTACCCACTGGCCTTGACTATCTAATCACCCTGACCATCAGCATGGACAATCTCAATAAGGAGCGTGATCTGAAGTGGTCCCATGCTTCATCCAGTTCCAGGCATCTCGGAGAGGGTACGACATTACCAATAGGGATGGTGCGTCTACTGCAGTTGAAGCCATCTGCGGACAAGACCGGACCCCTAATCTTGGGGAAGGTCCAGTTAACACTCTGTTACCACTGCAGTAAGGTCTCAGGTGATTCACTGGGCCCATTCCAGTCACCTCACTGGCCACCCTGGTGTTCAGTGCACCCACTGAGTTTCTGTGCAGGTTTTGGTGGCCCAATTCTGAAGCCGATGTGCATTCCTTTATCGCTGGGTGTCCCACTTGCTGTCAAAATAAATCTCCATCAACCTCCTGCTGGCCTATTACGTCGCCTGCCTACCCTAGATGCCCCTGGTCCCATGTTGCTATGGACTTTATACTGGCCTTCACTCCGCACAAGGTGAATCTGTCTGTATGGTGGTGGTCGACTGCTTTACCAAAGCGGCTCACTTCATTCCATTGCTTAAGCTCATAGTGCAACATGTGTCCATTTTGTTCTCTCATCGGGATGTCAGTCAATTTGTCCTCTGGTTATCACCCACAAATGAGTCAAACCAAACACCTTGATCTGGAACTGGAGTCCATGCTCAGGTGCTTAACATCTGACAGTCCCACTTCCTGGTGCCAGTTTCTACCTTGGTGTGAATATGCGCATAACACTCTCCAGAGTTCTGGCACAGGCTTGTCTTGCTTTCAGTGCCAGTACGACTACCAACCCCCACTGTTTCCGGATCTGGAGGAAGAAACTGGGGTTCCCTCTGCCCACGCCGGACCTAGAGAAAGGTTTGTTCCCCCCTTCTGCGCACTGCCGACAGGAACCAGAAGCAGGCTAATCACCATCGTCACCCTGTTCTACTGTTCTGCCTGGACCAGAAGCTTTGGTTGCCCACCCTAGATCTCCCTCTGCAGGTGGAACCCAGGAAACCTGCCCCTCACTACATTGGCCCTTTCGAGATCACTCACTGTATTAACCCATTCTCCTACAGACTCTCACTGCTCCTCTCCCTCAGAATTCACTCCACCTTTCACGTCTCCAAACTGAAACCGTTCATCACCAGCCCCAACCGTTCTCACAAGTACTGACAAATGGTTTCTTTTTTTTCTTTTTTTATTGAATATGTAGGTGCAATACATTGTAGGATATCTAATATTTCCCCCCTTCTCTCTATCTCTGTCACTCTCTCACTCTCACCCCCCCAACATCAAAGATAAGCCAGTCTTTGTCATAAATGACCCCTCTCCCCCCCTCCCCCATACCTTAACCCAATCAGGACAGGGATGGTCTTCCTGTGGAGGTATTTTATGAGTGTACCGCAGAAAAAGAATTTAGTCAAGTTTGGAGTTTGTTTGGTGAAGACATCATTCTTTTTGGTTCCTCGTGCGTTTCCTTTTGTTCCTGTTCAGCTGGAGGGTAAATAATTTGGCAATTTTTGGCTTATCTCTCTCTTTACTGGTATTTCCTAATTAATGTCTGGTTTAATGCCTTCACTTTTGTGAATTATAAGTAGTCAGCCTATATTCCTTCGTGAATGTATGATTCCCAGTCATTATTCTAATTGAATGTTTTCATTTAATAAAATTACTTAATCTCAAGACCTGATTTAGACTTTGTTTTGGCTTGTTGGTTGATCCACCAGGTTACTGTTCGACTTACCTATCAAAGAATTTGGCGATTTAATTGATGATTGTCATTTTTTTAATAATAATTATTAAATGAAATAACGTAAAACTTATTTTGAATGTAGGTTAAGTGAGGGGTTCTAGCACGCAATATCGCTTGTGTTCAGTATTCAGAGTGCTGAACGTTTTAACAAGGGCATTGACTGTTGGAACCGCTGGATTCAGAAAATACACATTTTACCTAGTCCTCACTTACCCGACAACATACACTAATTTCCTGTTCATCATCCTGAGTAGGTGGGTGTGTGTGTGATGTGTGTTCATTGAAGCCATCTAAAATGTAATCTGTACGCTGTGACGTCACGTGGCGCTGTAATGTTCGTGTTTGTTAATTTGAATGTATTTTGTTGTGTCGGGCTTTTGACTTTTGTTTTTTTCATGCGTTGTGTGTCTGTTGTGGGACAGGGCAGGGGGCTGGAGATTTTTCAGGGCACTCCTGCTGCTCGTTTTTATAATGTTGACGAATTGTCTAGTCAATATAATTTTGTTTGTGGTCATCACGCATTCCCAACCCTGCCTGCATTCCGTCGAGGCCTGAAGACACACCTCTTCAGACTCCACCTTGACTGATATCCTCACCTAGGAATATCAGTTCCCTGTGTTTTCCTGTCTGTTTATTATAGTTTATAATAGTATTTGGAATGGTAGTGTGGTGTTGCTGATTTGCCCACAGCTTACTGTGAACTACAGTCGACGTTCATTGCTAGGGATAGCTGCTACATTATGCGAAGGATGTGCTTTGCCTTGTCTGTTCTGTAATGATCTTGATGATGTCTCTGTACGCACTTACTGTACGTCGCTTTGGATAAAAGCATCTGCTAAATGAATGTAATGTAATGTAATGCAACATATGCTCAGGAATGTCCGTTGGATCTGCAGCAACAAAGTTTACCATCGCTCTTCACCAGAGTTGAAGATGTCGGGACTGATCTGGGAGTGCAGGAAATCTTCAAAAGGCAACCAGGGAATGGAAGGAGAAGATAATGCGGGGGAGGAGTGAGGCGCAGTTTGTGTGTTGGACTGCTTAAAGGGATAGTTCGGAATTTTGGACATAATGTCTCAATTACGATTTACCCATGATGTAGTTGATTGATGGAAACCATTTTCAGCTAATTCCATGCTGTCCCTTCTTTTGGACATACACACGTTGCTAATGCTAGCGCAACTCTATGGTAACCGTAGCATCCGCTACCAAACGCACTTAAACACTCCACAGTGCACCCAAAGCAAATAAAGTACGACGACAGTCTATCTGGGTTATTTTGAGAGTTTATTTTTGAAGTCGAACTATCGTTGAATCCTTTACTTTGTGCTGACCTATATTCTCTGTAGAAGTACGGCGGTGGAGCAATACTTTACGTTACCTACGAATGTAGTGCCGGCACTGGTCGACTACAACAACAAAGAAGAGCAACAAGTTGCAATGGCCACGTTCGCTCCGCCACTGTACTTCCACAGAGAATATAGGTCCAAAATTCCAAACTATCCCTTTAATGCCACTGCATATCTCGGGACAGCGGGGGCTATTTTTAATCATGGCAGCATGGCTGTATTCCACTTTAATTCACTTGATTAATGAAATGATTCTATTGAATGTCTTTATTTTATATGTTTGTTTGTGTGCTGTGGGTCTGCCCCACTGTCTCTGTCTTTTTGTTGTTGCTGGGGCTACAACTGAAGTTCCCAAACGGCAAAATAAAAGTTATTTTATTCTATTCTATTCTACATTTTACAAAAGTAACAGCAATCAGATTACAAAAAGCTTTCTGGACTGATAACAGTTTCTTAATTCTTGTAATCTGATTACATAATACAGATTACATGTAATGTGTAACTACCCAATACTGTGTACATGTGTGTGTCTGTGTATTTGTGTGTGTGTGCACATTTCACAGTGCATTCTAAAACTCATAGATGTAGACATTTCCCGTTGTCCAAAAAACTGTCTACATTTCCTGTCAAGATTTACCACAAGATATATTTGCAGAGATAGAGACGAGAAAGTATCCGTTGATGAAAACATACTGAAGTCTAAATTACCAATCAGTGCCTTCTGCCAAGTAGCGGGGCTGTGTCATTGGCTGCGGGAGGTGGAGCGAGGGGATGTAGTCGTAGCCGGCACGCAGCCGGTGCGGTTGGAGAGGAACTCGCTCCTGGGCGCGTCTGCACAGGCATGGTGACACATCAAAAGGTTAGGTCAATAGAGCAATACGACAGATCAGAAAGTACATTGATCATTTGAGCTGCACACCGAGGTCCTTGTTTACTCGAGGGGCTTACCTGGAGTGAGGAAGAATCCGCCGGTGCTGGGCCTCCAGGAGCTGCTGCTGGATGAGGTACTGCTGGTGTAAAGCCTGAGTCAGAAACGGGGGCCCCGGAACGTCCTGGAACTGTGGGGCCGGCAGGGGCGCGAGGGACTGTTGGAGCTGTGTGGCATGCTGGTGAGCAGGGGGCAGGTGGGGGGGCCATGCCTGACTGGGGCTGGCCCGGGTGGGGCAGGGGGAAGTCGGCGGACATTGGGGCTTGTGGACCGAGGTGGAAGTGCCGGCACGAGGTAGCGTGGCTGTGCTGATGCCTGTTGAAATGAGCCCCTGGAAGAACACAGGCATCACGTCAGCCGGTTAAATGGCAAAGGCTTGAGCCCTGCTCTTTGTCTTTTTGTCCCTATCTTAGTTTGTGTCAGTGTTTTACCCAATGCAGCTGTGGCTGTTGCTAGAAAATCATTACGATCGCTAGTTTATGAGGGGTGGTGACTGGGGATGTGCTTTACTCTTGAAACTCTCATGCCACTACATTTGTGCTACATCAGCAAGGATTTCCACTGAGGTATGTATGAATCATCAGAGAGATGTATGTCTTAGATATGTATATGTTGATTGGTGTCAGTGGTACAGTACGTCACGTTCAGGTCCCGGTGTTGGCTCCTCACCTTAGCAGCAGACCAGAGGCATTTCCCTCACTGTATAAGTCTGTGGCATCTACCAGATGGAAATTGGGACCATGCTGATGTATAATTAATTGACATGCATCGATTATGTGATTTCTTTGAGAATTTACTAAGGCTGGTAACAATAATAATATAATAAGATCAATCAGGCATAAAGGGGGTACACCACAAACACTACCAGTAGGCTAAATGGTGGTGGTGGTAGAAGTAGTATTTATATGTTGATATAACTTACATATACTGTACATTCTTCAAGGGTGCATGAAGAATGATGAACATTATCTTATGAACATTCTTAAAGGGTTTTTTTCAGATGTAGTGTTTCATTAAATCTATAAAAGTAGCTCAAAATGTTGGTATAGGTTCATTAATACAGTGAAACCCGCTTGTGAGTATATTGGGTGTAGGAATAACCCAGATGCACGAATGAAAAACAGTTTAAATACTGTAGTCCATCTGCTCATTCCATGCATTTGAATACTGATATTCTGCTTGTAAGACTAATATTGTCCAAAGCAGATAGCCAGTAAATATTTATTGGCCCATCTGTGGTACACCACCGCCTGTTCCATCCCAGACCATGAAAATATGACCTCCTGTGCAACCTCCATCTTCACAAACGCACATACTCACACACACATACCCCGCCGTGAAGGTCACAGATATCATATAGCACTGAACCCTCTTACACAGAGTCAGTTAACCATTCTATTTATAGGAATCTTTAATAGTAACCATTAGCCTGTGTGGAATATACCTTAAGAGTCCTCTGGCTATCATTCCACTGAAATGCCTGATCTATTATTGTTTTGTAAGACCGGAATAGTTATTTATCTTATTCAATTCAGTCTGAAACTGGAGCCACACCAAGCAGATCCTCATCAACTTAGGAGAATATAGAAGACACATAAGTGCATTCATCTGATTATTATGAGTGCCAGACCTGGCTAAAAACATTCCCAGACCAGCAAGTAAAGAAGCAACATCAGTAGAGTATTAGTGTATTAGTGCTTACTGTATTAAATAAACAAAGGTTTAGTTTGATGGTATGGATCAATTCATTGTAGTAGGGTGAGGACATTTTAAACATATGTAGATCACATTAAAGGGATAGTTCACCCATGTTGAAAAATTTTATGTTGTTTTACTTACCCCCAAAATAGTATGTAAGGCTGTAGTGATGCTGTCCTGGTCTCACCGTTGTAGCTAAAATTAGCTAAACCTGAATTGGAACAATGCTAACAACTAGCATCTTGCCATTGGATTTAATTGCCCTCCGGCTAACTTTTGTTTAAATAACCACCTAAATCCACTGACATTGTTAAATAAACAAAGGTTTAGTTTGATGGTATGTAGTATAAATTTTATAGTTGTCCAAAATCATTTTTATCTACGGTAGACCTACTTTATGTAGCAGTGTGCTGTTCCTAGGTGGCTCCCATGAGAGGGGGGAGTTTCACTTCATAAACACAACAAGCCTTACAACTTACCATAGAGGAAGAAAACAAGAAGCAGTTTGTCACAACGTTCTTGTGCGGAGTGATACTAAAACTTACTGGTTCTCTTACCGGATGTTTATAACTTAAATCTAAACAGAGGTTGAAATGACATAATCATATGCAGTAATTTAAGCGAAAATATTGTCCTTGTGCACTCGGTAATCATATGTGCATTTTTGTTTCCAACAATGACACTTGTAAAGCTGTAATTAAACCTTATTTGAGTGAATTTAGGTGGTTATTTAAACAAAAGTTAGCCGGGGGGAAATTAAATCCAATGGCAAGATGCTAATTGTTAGCATTGTTCCAATTCAGGTTTAGACTATTTTAGCTACAGCGCTTAGATCAGGACAGCATCACTACAGCATTACATACTATTTTGGGGGTATGTAACCCCCTAGTGGTAGACATATCTGTCCAAATTACAGTTTTCATTTTTGAAAATTATAAACTGCAGCTTTAAGAAAACCCCTTAAATTTTGACGCAGGAAGGGTCACTGCTTGCGAAAACCTCAGTCTATTCTGTTGCCCTGCTGGGAAATAAAATAGCAGGATGCTATTAATAACCGAAAGCACTTACGACCCCCGTCTTGCCACAACCACAGACTGTAAAATGCATATAATGCACCGTCTATACATGCTAAGTAAATCTTGTTCAGATATAGACACAATATTTTTTTTAAACGTTGAACAAATTAGCATTCGCTGTTTTCCCATGCTAACTGTATTATATACAGTATCCGATGCACTTTCAGTTTAGAAGACACCAAATTTTTTTCTCCTAAATCTATATAATCTAAATAAATATGTTTATGAAACCAAATATTCTACCTGGTAGGAAGCTACAATTGTATTCTTATTAACCCTGAAGAGTTTATCTTGTTATATTTTTCCCCGTACAGTCGTCATTTCCACAGCAACCACCTATCGCACTTAGGGCTGTTGCTGTATTTAAAAACATTAGGCTACATATTTTATGCGTACTATTTATATACTGTATGTGATGATTCTGAAATAAATGTATTCTGTTTCAAATTTCTGAATGAAACAACCTCTTCTTCAAATTGAACTTTAAACCATGAATGTGCAGTGAATAATATTTGTGATATTGACACTTAAATAAGACTAGTAGAAACTAGGTGGAAAAGTCAAAGTCAATAGGGTTAACATATTATCCCAAAGGATTTAGAAAAACCTACAGCCAGATTACATAAAACATGGTGACTTACTGGGCCAATGAGATAGATATTTATTAAACACATTCCAACACTGTGGTGCCTCAAGACCAGCCTGCAATGTTTAATGCACTTCCAGCTCATTGCACTTTTGTGGCTTACAGCATTTATTATCAGAGTAGCAGGAGACAATGAGATATGTGAATTATATATTATCCTACTATGTGCAAGACATATTCTAAAGATATTCAGAAGACTGGCAGCAAGAAAGGATATAACTATGATTCTGATAATGTTATGTCTTTGAGGGGTTGCACAATTGCAAGACCAGTATACTGTATATTATATTATACATTATAAATATATAATTAAAATGACCTTTTTTGCCACTTTTCCTAAATGAGTCACTTTTACTCATGTGTTTGGATTATTCAGAGCATATTAAATGTAGCTGTAATTTTGTAGTCAGTATTGTAATCAGCAAATATTTATATTATTGGCTGTGGCCAATTATACAGCCCTAACATTTGAACTGCCCATTTCTGTGCAAACATTATAAATGAGGAAAACAGCTGGTTGGCATAGCTTGAATAGTGTCACAGCGATAACTTAATCAAATATGATTTTATTTATGAATTTTATTCAGCTGTATTTATGTCAATCAATTTCTATGATGTTTTTATCAATGCAAAATTATGATGTTTTTTAAAGGCTATAGATACAGCATTTCACCCCCTCTAGTGTCTCATAAGGAGACTACACTTCATAACAACACATCCGGAACTGGAAGCACATGGCCCTCAACTGGTTGCCAGATTGAGTTTTGTGCATTTTGTGTACATAACGTTACTTCATCTGAGTGTAAAGAGTGGAGTCAGAGACAGAATCAGGCCCAATCATGTCAAATGTCGAATCTTTTGTGGTTGGGTTGGACAAGTAATTAATTCAACAAAGTTTGCAATATGTAGCAATGCATTATCTCCATAGATTGAGGTTACACTATGCGGTGGTGTTTCAATATTCATGTAACCTCAGTGAGCAACAGCCAGAATCTAGACGTCTAAAGGGGTGGAAATCTCAGAACGAGAGGCGTTTATAAACGTGTCAATTTAGCCCAATGTAAAGCCTGGCTACATCCTAGCTGGTTAAAAAACCTTTCACTTTTCAACCAAATTTAGGTTTTTCACCTAGCTATATGTAGCCTAAATACGTTCTTTATTAGTGTCATGGTTATTAGCAGTCTCTGCTATTTGTGCGTTCGGTTTTATTTTTGGCGTCGTTGGGACGCTCTATCGGATTTTTTCCGCCTCCGTTCCGGTGTTTGAATCTCGCCCGGCAATTATCCCTTTCACTTGTTTTGGATTTCCTGCCTATTATTAATAGCTCAGGACTTCCACCTTCCAGCACTTCGATATTGTCTTTGCTATGTTGACAACGAAGTCGGTAAGGTATAGGATTTTGGTCACTGCATTTCTGGTTCGTACGAATAAGAAACGCAGCAAGTCTGGTTATAGAATTAGGATTAGATTGGTTTTCTCTTTTCTTTCCAATCGGTCTCTTTATCCTTTATTCTTTTTACCTGTTACCTTTTGTGTTCAGCTCTTTTGCCACAAGAGCTTTGGATAACAGGTTTTCTTTTCTGTTCCTTTCTTTTACTCGTTCTATCGAGTTTTGCTTTGTTTCTCTACCTACTGTTACACCTAATGATTTAGTGCGTGAGGTTCTTTTGTTATTCATTCTCGCTGTTTATCGAGACCCGCCTCCTTTTGCTTTGATTTGGTTCGTGCTAGGGAAGTTTTTCTCCCGTTCTTTTGTTTACCTCCCCACTGGTGTGCTTACTTCTGCGTTTGTGGCGTATCTTTCTAAGATATGCTTTTAGAATCCTTATCGGTCGCGTCTGTTTCTCCGAACCTTAACACAACCCTCACAATTAGAGCTATCCATATTTCTTAGGCAACGGTTATAGCCCACAATGGACAAATTTATTCATAATGGATAAGTACACTGCCCGGCCAAAATAAAAGTCGCCATTGCACCCGTCATGCATAGTGCCCACTGTACAAGTCTCTGGAGGCAGTGTTATGATCTGGGGTTGCTTCAGTTGGTCAGGTCTAGGCTCAGCAACATTATGTAGCAATAAAATGAAGTCAGCTAAGTACCTGAATGCACTGAATGACCAGGTTATCCCATCAATGGGCATTTTCCAGGACGACAATGCCAAGATTCATCGGGCTCAAATTGTGAAAGAGTGGTTCAGGGAGAATGAGGAATCATTTGCACACATGAATTAGCCACCAGATTCCAGACCTTAACCCCATTGAAAGTCTTTGGGATGTGCTGGAGAACACTTTACGGAGTGGTTTGACTCCCGTCATCAATACAAGATCTCAGCCAAACATTCATGCAACTCTGGATGGAAATAAATGTTGTGACATTGCATAAGGTTGTCGAAACAATGCCACAACAAATGCACGCCGTAATCAAAGCTAAAGGCGGTCCAACGAAATATTAGTGTGCGCGACTTTTTTTTTGGCCGGGCAGTGTATTTCTTTGGATATTGTATTAATGGATTAGACTTAGATTGCAAGACATGTCTTCACCCAGGAGGTTATACGTCATGCAACAGAGCTATAACCAAGAATAATTAATTAATAAGCTACATAACTTAGCTAACGTTACCCAGATAGCATGCTGATATCGGACCACTACCTAGTCAATTATAGTCAGGTCGCTTTTCGTCCAGCGATACGTCAGCAGGGCAATGTTAGTAAATAAGCTGGAGGATTACATCCGGTGAATTGGCAGCGGTCTGCGAGTGGAGTGAAGCTCGCGCCCAGCACACTAGCCTAATGGGTCTTGCAGGTGTTCCAATCCGGCCATTTTGATGCCTGCAAAACTGCACCACTGGTAAATCGAGCTGCAAAACAGCTTGAAGCCCTCCAGCTAATTCTGCCAGTCGCTAACAGGTCCTTGTCGGACCAACGCTAGATGTCTTCTTGTAAACAAATGTGCAAGCAGCTAGCAGCCCGAAAGCATATAGCCCGCTATCTCGGTAGCAAGCTAGCTAACGCTAATGTCTCATTGTGAGATGACGAGAGAAAAGCAAAATACCATAGATATCCTATACTCTTTTCGGTCATGCTGTAGCTAATACATTACGGTCCGAACCCCAGCTTAACAAGGAAGATAATAGCTAACATGATAGATCTGATCGCCTATCTGATTGCTAGCTAACGCGTTAGCTTACCGGTCAGGCCATCTCCGCATCGCTTCTCAAGCATTGTGATTCTTTGAGCTCCCTCCAATGACCAAATGCCGAACCAAGGTTGACCCTCGTCTTGCTCCGGTTCTTGTCATTAAGGACTTGTACCGGGGTTTCTTGTGTCTCACGTTACTGCTGGATGAGGGCTCAGGAGGTGGCGCCAGGCGCACGCTTGGCATCAAATTCCACCATCACTATCGGACGAGGAATCTGGCAACCAATTGTGACTCCTGATACAGAGATGGGTGTGGTACTGACACCGTAATATTACTGGCTCAGGAGTTTGTTAGAGCCGGGAACCAAATTCTGACGTCTTAGACAGAGATAAACACTGCACTCTTTTAAGGCCCGTAAAAAGATTTTTGTAATGATAAATTCATAATCAATATTTATTTTTAGGGAAAAGCAATACTTTTATTCTGCATCTTTCATCAAGCTCTGTGGATGTATTATATAGAAAATATTTTTGCCTCCATAAAAATGTTATATCTAGCCTTTAACTAAAGTCAACACACCATTACTAACCGTAATAATCCATGAAAAAGTCTAATTTGGCTGGTTATAATATAGCATGAATTGAATGAAGATGGTGTGTGGCTCTTTATCCAACTTCTTGACATCTATCCTAAATTACATGCTATGAAATTTCTGTACAACTGAACAGTTGACATATGCTTGTCCCAATCTCTCCGTGGGCCAGGCCAGTTTTACTCAGCAGTTATACTAACAAAGTGAGTTAATGAAACAGTGGGTTTTGGGAAGTCATAATGTATTAGATTTCCCTTTTTTCTCTACAATATTGTAATTCTGTATTTCTCTAAGATAGTGTTCTTGGATGTGTCAAGACTTAATGCAATACATTTGTTTATAGGAGATACACTCTAAATATTAAATTAGAATTATAGACAGACTGTTTCCTGCACATGGAGGAGTTCAGAATTATTGACTGAACTCTTCCACAATCACTAAATTATAACACTTCCTTTATTAGTTATTCAGGGACCACATGTATAAAACTCTGAGTAAAAGAATGCGTAAAAGAATGCTCAGGGTGACAGTCGGAAATCTGCTTAAAAAAAGTTTTGCATTTTCTACCTTTGCCCTTCTGTCATGGTGTCACCATATCACATGGACTCCAAACATTGCGTACGTATGGTGTCAATCGTGTGCAGAGGTACGCAGATTCTCACCTCACGTGTTATATTATACGTCTGAATTTCTGCGTGGAAACTCGCTTACGTGGCTTTCTGAGGGCATTTTTCTGCTCAGCACTGTTTATACATGTGGCCCCAGGACTGTTAATGATAGCAGTGTATAGTGAGTGTTCAGAGTGATTTAAGTGCATTGCCACATTGAGGAATATCAATAATATGAGAATAATTCTCATTTTTATTTAATGTTTTGTCCCATTAGCGTAGCCAATGGCAGAGTATTAATAAGCACAATCCCAGAGGGTGGAATTTTGTGAAAAGCTTCAAGAGATTAATTATTTTTAAAAAGATTATACAGAAAATGTTTCACAAGGAGGTATGCCACATTAAACATGTTTGTTTAAAAGTTGTGTGAGGTAAACTTTAGAGCAGGGCTGCCCAACCCTGTTCCTGGAGATCTACCGTCAAGGTTTTCATTTCAACCGTAACTTGGCACACCTGATTCTACTAATTAGCAGCTTGAGATCTCTAGCTGCTGAATGAGGTGTGCTTTGTAAGGGTTAGAGTGAAAACCTATAGGATGGTAGATCTCCGGAAACAGGGTTGGGCAGCCCTGCTTTAGAATTTGCTTGGTGAGGCAAAAGGATCACACAACATCATCTGTTTAATTCAGTATATACTCATGGGTTGTGTGTGCAGCCCTGATGCAACTAAATTAACATGTAAAAGGATTCCACTGCCTGGCCCATACATATTTGCACCATGGGATGATATTTGATGGATAAAATTGGCAAGTTGGCAGATAATTGTGAAGAAACACTGAGGAAATTGAAAATGGGTCACTTTACATGTAAGCTAGATGAGACGAAAACTGTAGCAGAACAGACAGCAATGATGAGACACAACAATAACAGGACCCGTCAGCGAGCCTTTCCACAACAAACACGGGAGATGATGTTTTTTGACAAGTTGCTCTTTGCTTTACAGTGCACAGCCTGCTATTTTAGAACAGTCTTGCATGTTGCTCTGATTGAGTAACCTCTATAAAGACAAGAGCTTTAAAAGTTACTTTACATAGAAGGCTGCAGAATTATAATATTTCACTGGATGGACCATATAATAAAAGAGTATAATGGTGATTAGTATCCTGGGAAAAGCTACCAGAAAACCACAAAGCCGCATATATAAGTATATAATATTCAACAACTTAAAGGACCAATCCAATAATATTCACAGCAGTTGTGCAGAGGTCTGGTGGCTTTTTCATGGAAAGGTACAGTACCAGTCAAAAGTTTGGACACACCTACTCATAGGTTTTTTTCCATTATTTTTACTGTTTTCCACATTTTGGAATAGTAAAGACATCAAAACTATGAGATAACACAAATTAAATTATGCAAAGACAAAAAAAGTGTTAAACAAATAAAAAAAGTCATATATTTTAGATTCTTCAAAGTAGCCACCCTTTGCCTTGATAACGGCCTTGCACATTCTTGCCATTCTCTCAAAAAACTTCTGTGGTAAACAGGTATTCCACAGGTAAACAGGTGATGCCATCATGACTCTATATAAAAGGATATCAAAAGACTCCTGATCTTATTTCCAGGTACTCTTAGAAGCGATACTATAACCTCTGCATTTGAATGGATCTCTATGGGAATTGGGGGGTGGGACTAGATTTAGCTTTAAATTACACTGGAACAGTGTGGAACACATGGTTGGCTAAATGGTGCTAAGTCATCAAGGGTCTGACGTATCAAACAAGCCTTAAACCATCACTCTGCTGCCAGAAATACAATAGATATGGATGGATAACTTGAAGGGTTTCTTCTCCTGACTTATTTTTCCATAGAGTTCAATAGGAAAATTTGTCAGGAGAAACAACCCTTAATCGTGATTTTGCCATTCCTAATACAATTATGAGATATTGTAACTTATGCCATTACTTTGTGTGTTCTGAGTATCACGTTTTATATGTGGAAGCTACTTGTTGTAAAACAAATAAATGATTTTTATTGGATTAATGTTCAACTGATCAGATCAGTATTGTGTTGCAACAGACAAGATTGTGCTGATGACTAACTGCTTATACTCATTTAATAAGAGCTAAAACCAGTCATGGCAGTAATGTCAGAGTTCTATTGTCTTCTGAAATTATGATTTAAAACAGAAGAAAAACAAATTCCTAGCATCTATAATAAACAAACTCTGGCATTACAAACATTTAGTCCTCCAAATCACATTTTCTTGCCACTATGTGACACTGACAAAGAAGCTGTATATTGGGATCTGTCATTTCACTGAATTGATGGATGGGATGTATTTGTGTAATCTTTGCAGAGACAAAATATAAGGTAATGGATGTGATGAAACTAGAAAATAGTCATCTGCTATATATGAACTGTAACTACTATTATATTGAGCTTCAAGAAGTAGAATTTTACAACAGAGATTAGTCTAAATGTGATATTGTCAGCAAGGTTGCAACAATGCTCAGCATCAATAAAAGAGAAATATGGTGCCTGCTGATACATACATTTCTTCTATTCTAGTATGTTGGCTGTCTTGCCCTACGCAGCAAAAGTCAGTCTCGGTGTGAATGGCTATCACTATGGGCAGGATTCGATCAACTTTGTGCTTAGCCTTGACTCATGATTAAATCCAATATTTCTTATTCTTGTAAATGCGGTTAAGTAAGTTCAGCAATCATTAAAATGAATGGAATAAACAGATTTTGCATTGAAAAATGTATTTTTTGCCATAGGTCAAATTAAGGGCAAATTCACAATATTCAGCCAAAAATGGCCAAATTCACAACTTTCTGCCAAGAAATATTATTGTGGTGTGATATTTTTAAAGGCACACATTGATTTAAGGCCAGAGCAGAGATCATTTGTAACAAGTTTCCTTTTTTTCACAGTCAGCATTTCTTCAGCCAGATGTACACAATGTAAAACTACAATCAGGAAGAGTAGCGCTCTCTGCGATGGATGGACAATCAGCTTAGTGGCTGTGGGTTCATTAAGCCATATTGGTGCTGTACAAATTACAATATATATTTCAGCATTGTTTTACTCTGCCAAAATGTAGCCTACAGTAGCACATGCCAGATTCCTTAATCATCATCTATATTAGTAAATGTTTTCACCAACACACATTCAGACATGCACTACCTCAGTCATGAACACTGCAGCATACCCAGTCTGCAGAAAGCAAAAAAAAAACATAACTACAGATATATTAGACCATGACCTTCCTCAGGAACTGCTCTATCTCCCCTAGACAGCATTTACAAACTAATTGGGTCTTTCGCGTTCCCAGGCTGGAGGTAAAAATGGCCTCAGGGGTGATTTCATCAGCTAGCAGCATCAGCTCAAGAAATAAATAAGAAATACAGCTCACAGCACTCCCTCAACCCCGACCCACCCCAATCCTTCAGTTTTGAGTGCATTCCAAACACGCCTCGCCTTCCACCTGAAATCATCTGTCAATGGCACCAAGTTCCTTTGGGATTTATCTGAATCTGAGTACTCTGCTTCCCAGTGAAGAACATACACTACTGCAGCACCGCAAAGCACATTCTCTTACCGCCCTGGTGGGACCTCTCTCCCTTACACTGTCGAACGCAAGCACCCCATTGTACAATATGACTGCGGCTTGCTCTCCAGCAGAAATGAAAGCACAGTTCCCTCCACAATAGTATTAAACCTGGCTGATGTTGTCCTACATAAATTACTCTTAACAAAAAACAGTGTTGCTTTGTTTTCCCCTTCAGGGTTAAGAAAAATATTAGGTCACACTTTAAACAAAGTCTCCATATAAAGGCATTATATAGCATAAATAAACGTGACTTAATGGCATCATAAATCATACATAAGCAAATGTCATGCTTCATAAAGGGTGACATAACACCTTATGCAACATGTTATGCCAAATGGGTCACAGTCAGCCTAGCATCCTACATAAGCATGTTTTATGTGACCCTGTATAATGTTTAGACATTAGCCAGGTGAAATTGTTGCTTATGTCACATTTGGCTTAACATGTTGCATAAGGTGTTATGTCACCCTTTATGAAGCATGATACTTTCTTATGTATGACTTATGAGGCCAATATGTCATGTTTATGAAGGATTTATATATGCTATATAAAGCCTTTATATGGAGACTTAATGTGTGACCAAATATTGTTTTGGAAGGAAGTAGTTCAGGCAGATATGCATATATGTCACATGTTCTAATAATAATGGCTTGCATTTATTTCTACTCAAAACTCTACTCAACCACCACCAGTGTGTAGCACCCACATGGGTGATGCATGGCAGCCTCTTTGTGCCAGTATGCTCACCACATATCAGCTGAGGTGGAGAGGGAGAGAAATATTGTTAGCCAATTAAACTGGGGGATGATTAGGTGGCAGGTTGAGATTGGTAATTTAGGCAGGACACTGGGGAACAATAGTATATACAATACAAAATAGTAACAATGAGAGGGATGATATTTTCTGCTAAGCAAAATTCAGAGAATAACAAAATAAACGCACTCCACAATTAGCTTCTCCCCACTTAAATACTTAAAACTTTCCTAGAAGTAGTATGTGTTTGACAGAAATGCGACTTTTCCCTGAGGTCACTTCACTTTGCCTACTCATATAGTTCAAAATTGCATGGTTTGGACCTACTGGCTAAATTCTGCCTTTAGGCCTCACAGGAACAGTTATGTGCCTGATCTCTGCAGCACTCAACCAACACAGAAAAGAACATCAGTACTGCAAACACATGTAAAATCTTTTAGAATGTTCACCAAGGCAGAAGGTTTACTCTACAATAATGTTAATACTTTGAGGCGAGGAAATAAAACTTTATGTATACATCTATTTGATTTCAAGGATACATAGTCTTAGTCCTGTGACATCCAGGATTTCCTAGGGTGTATTTATTTAGCCGTGGTTGGCTTCATTGACCTTTTTATTTTGATACAAAGAACGATTAGGATCAATATTAGCTTGGTAGATACAATTATAAGGGGTGTAACAATATACAGTATTGTTTATTGTGCTGAATATTTACTGAGGGAATTCAAGTCTTTTCTCACGGGACACATTATTACATTACATTTTCTATTTAGCAAACACCCTTGTCTGGAGCTTTTGTATAATGTACGTATATCTTCACCAGATACTTCACTGAAGCAATTCAGGTTAAGAACCTTGCTCAAGAGTACATTGGCTGGATCTCACTTGGGATTTTCACCTTCTTCCTCTCAGTGACAAGCCCTGTTGCTTAACTACTGTGCTAAATTCTTGTACACTGTACTAAATTTTTGCAGCACGAAAGTGCTCCAAGACATAGTATGAAACCAGTTCTCAAACCACCCAACTACATGACTGACCGAGAGCAGGGAACATTTCAGTTCCTCCAGCTTAGGGGAAGCTGCTAGAACACATGCCATTTCTATAAATCTCCAACGAACCGCAAATACTGCACCAAGCAACTGAAGGCTACCACTGCCACAAACAAGACCAGAGACAGGGATCTGCCATGGCGAATATTTATTCTCTCGCCCTGGTTTTCAATGATCTGTCTCTATAGAGAACAAGCAGCGACTATTGATTAAATGTAATGATGTCACATGTAATTACACTACTCTATGTCAGGATTGCTTGGCTTAAAAATGTCATGACCTTGGTCCTTGCATTATAGATGTGACGTCTGATTTACAGTTTTTATAAATCCCTGCACTGCTGCTGGCATCATAGGTCAAATGGGTGCTTTTCTCAACAGTTGACCCAAATGAATGTGGTTAAATTAAATATGTGATGGACAAACAGCAATCTGCAAGAGCAACAGGACATCTTTGTATTTTTTAGAAAATACTTTTGACTACATGCGAATAAATATACAATAATAGGCTCTATAATTTGTGGTAATCATGATTTGTGGAAATCCCAAAAAATACTCCGCATTGGCTTTTCTTAAACTACATTAAATTGTGGTGCATATTTTATCTCTATTTAATTTTAACAGTTGCATTATCTTGATTATTTTATATTATATTCAGTTTGAAAGTTGTTTTTTAAGAAACTATTGTATATCACTCAAAATGACATGCTCTTTGAACTGATGTATAATGAAAACATTTAAGCATATTTTAATTATTCAAACCTGTAATTACCAAGGGGAATTATCAATTAATATGAATGCCAGAAAAATAATGACCTCCTAGGCCACAGGTGTGAGACTCAAGTCCTGGAGGGCCACAGTGTCTGCTGGTATTATGGGTGGTTAATTAAATTTATATTAAGTCATTTGGCAAAATAATCCACACACCTTGTTGTCAGGGCCTTAATTGGCAGCTGTTGGAGAGGAAACCACAAAAACCTGAAGGCAGGGCGGCCCCCTGGGAATTTAGTTTGACACCCCAGTCATTAGGACATTAGTTCATGATGCAACAATCCATGTGCATGTGGCCTGATGTCCCCATGCACATCCAGTGCACGTATCACCTAGGGCAGTGGTCCCCAACCCTGTTCCTGGAGATCTACCATCCTGTACGTTTTCACGCCAACCCTATCAAAGCACACCTCATTCCACAGCTAGAGATCTCATTGAGCTGCTAATTATTAGAATCAGGTATGCCACGTTAGGGTTGAAATGAAAACCTACAGGACAGTAGATCTCCAGGAACAGGGTTGGGGGCGACTGACCTAGGGTATTCCCTGCTTCATTGTGTAACAGCAACTCCTTTGGCCAATTGGGCACCTGCAGTCTGTCTGTGCCAGGAAGTGGTACATTCCCCCAGAGTAATGGCCGTTCCTGACAGCTGGTGGACAGCAGAGAGAACGGAAGCAGTTACCAGTTAGATGCACCAGAAGGATGCACATCCAAGTCTGCACTCTCCAGAACTGAGGGGAGAATTCAGGGATGGGAAGGGCCTACAAATACAAGGGGTCTGGATTCCAAATTGTGATAAAAGTAAAACTAAATAGAAATAGAAAAAAATATTGAATTTTGTTTCTAAAATTGTGCAATGGTGTAAGAAGTGTCAGCACCATAATATAGCACTGCATAACACTGCACGTGCTATGTTCTAATCCAACGTGCAAGAGTTGAGGAAAATAGCACAAACCGTAATGGAAAGTAATTTAACAGGACATATCAAGCATGAACCTACCCAACCATGTAAAAATATCTCATAAATGGAACTCTTTCCACTGAGTGGGACAATAGCTCATTTGTTTGTGCTTAATTTTAAGTCCACCAGTGTTGATCTGATGCTCTCATTTGCTGTGTGATCCCCATATGTGGGAAAGAGGTATCATTGTTGACGTTATGCCTCGGTAAGTGTAAATTGAATTTGGCATGCACAGGGCTGGGAAAGTGCTCACATTCAAAATGATGCTGCCACTGTTTGACAGTTTTTCAGGTGGCATTCTTCTGCCTGTCTCTAAATGGAACACAGCTCTCTTTGCAATGGGTCGTTGCAGTGCAAATTTCATACAGTACTATGCTAAATCCTGGGATTCAGAAAATGCTCAAATACTGCATCCGCTTAATCAAAATACAGATCCTTATCATTTCCTTGATGTAAGAAACAATAGTGCATCCATCAATAATATAAAATGGCTGTCATAAGCTTGCATGTAACCACTCTACTTAATTACCTTGAGACCAGTGTGCCTGTCCTCACTGAAGTGTATAGAATGCCCCAGACAGAGTGGTACGTGTGGTTGTTTGTCCTACTAACCGCTCCGCACAGAGTGTGCATGCAAAGCCACAGAAACACTCGCAAAATGTACCCACAAAATTTCAGCATCCCTTCGATTGCTTTTTGACATTCACAAATTCAAGAATTAAGGATTTCCCAAAATTGGTACAATTACACCTTTTGGTACAGTCCCAAAATTGTGTGATTATTTACAAATGTAATAGAACGACACTACGGGTCATTATTCTGGGAGTTTTGTCTCTATGGTGAATCCTAGGACAGTATACACTGCAAAAAAGGCAAGAAAATTCTGCTTACCATTGAGTGGTCAGTTTACCTCCTACAATGTAGCCTATGTCACAAAACCATGTAATGAATGCTTTCCAGTGACTAATTCTGTAGACTAGGCTACCACTTGTGTTATTTAATAGCAGTACTTTCATCATTGTGCATGTAGTTAATATATTTTAACTATCATTACACCATTTCCTTTTTAAAATGAAAGTTAAGGTTACTTTAGTAATAAGGGTATCAGAAAGTCCTTAAATAAATCTGCAATAAAAAAAAACGTTCTCAAGCTAATCAGTACTTGCTCAGTTTCTGCCTCACATATATAATGCACAAAAATAATTACTTTCAAGACAGAAAATTTTACATTTTTGTTAGTAGTCCTAAGTCTGGGAAATGTCTGCATACCAAGATAGTTAGGAGTCTTCCTGAGAGTCTAGCCTAGTCTCCGAGAACACTAGAGTCCAAACGGTTTTATGAATGACTTCTCGTAAGATTTATGAACTACCCTTAAGCGCTACTGTCAATGATACTAAAGGCCCTGGAATAGGACTTTTGTCAGTGTTACCCCCCCCAGTAAATGCCATAGCAACTGGAAAATCTCTCAGTGCACATTTTCATCCATCACAAAACAGCTTCTGCATGTCCGGTTTAGCCTAATGATAAACTTTAATGCATTCATCACATGGGTTCTGAAAAACTACAAGTACCAACATCTTAAAATGGGTATGAATGGTTCACACATGAGCCAATCATTCTAATTAAAGATTTCTGGGTAATGCAAATGTTCATAGAATGTTGTCCTTGAACACTCTGATCACTTAGACAATGCTATTCCGACAGCCAATTGCTAAGCCTTCACAATTCCAATTTGTAGAATACTCCTTTTGCCCTGAAACAGACAGAATGCATTTTAACTGATGGCGGAATTTGCGAGAATGCTCTACGCCACGGTTAAAATAATTAACCCCTTGAAACCTAGAGGAAACAGGCAAAGTCTACATTGCATTTTGATCAGTATTAACATTGTCAAGCAGAGACTTAAAGGTGCAGTTTAAAGCATTTCCTTTGCATAACATTCTTCTAAATTAATTTGGTTGATTTAGGACTACATCCAATTTATATTCAAAAACATAAATATCCATTTCGTTCAGTCAACATGACCGGTTCCATTTTAGAAATATGGAAATGAGTATGCTCACTTCAAGTAGTCACAGTAAAGGTGTCCACAGTGTATGCAAATAATGCACGGCAACCCAGCTGATTGACTGGGTGGCAACGAGCAGACGTCGTCTCGTTCAGTTCATTGAGAGGTAGGCTACCTCTCAAGACTGAATTTTACAGTCAAACAGGCTGCTTTTTTTTCTTCTTTTTTTTCATCCTGTGAATTCAAGATCAGGACAGAACTGCACCTTCAAGTGTCTCCGTACAATTACCACATAGATGACTGCTGATAAACTCACTCTGGCCTCATGATGGAAAAAGCAAGGAAACAGTCAATCCGTCACAGCAGGGAGGGGTGTTGGGGTAAGACAATAAATGGATATCAGCAAGAAGCACACTGAAGGTTAGGAAAAATACTATATTCTTTATTGAAAATATTAGTAAATGTGGAATTGTGTAATAATAATAATTACATGCAAAAACAACCAAAGACAAGGCCCACCATGCTCCGTATAGGGTTAACAGAACAAAAGCCGCATCCAATGAGCAGATGTGTATGCTATAGCACATTACAGTACAGCAGGGTACATATTTTCTACAGGAAGATTACATTGGAATTTACTATTCAATGTAAAAACAAAATAAGAATAAAATATGACCATGCTTTTAAATTCTAATACAAGAACAAAAAAGGTAGAAAACCACAACCAAAGAATAAAGACAATTTTATTCTGAGGATATCTATAGCAGTGCAGGAATAGGCTATATAATTATCCCTGTGGAATGGACAGCATTTTGTGCTTTGAAAATAGGTATAGAATTTGCAGAGCAATGAATCACCAGGGAAATGTTTAGAATTAGTAAATCGTTTGGGGCTTTGGCAAGCCAGTTATAGCTATAAATGTAAACGGGTTTCATGAGCACACATTTCGAAAGGAACAAAGGGCTACACACACGGACAGGATTATGACTGGCCATTAACAGTTGACATAGGTGCAGTGTACCATCGCATTTTCCACAGAAACTGTTTCAGATACTTAGGCCGTTTTCGAATAAAATGATTGAAAATAGGCTACTAGCCTATAAAAGAGGTAAAGCAATTTATGCTGTGCCATCACACCCCTTTAATAGAAAACAACGATGGATTCAACATTGAACTTCAGATGATATAACGGCAGGCCAATTTCGGACGAATTATCAATTACGCTCGGTACAATGCACCTTTTTTGAAAAATGAAAACGAAAATGAGACAAATCCTGGTGTTCGATCAAGCAGCGCTATAATCGAATCTACACAAAATGTATCCACTTTACAGGGATTTACAGTATAATGTAGTCTACTTAGACTGGATGGGTGTACACAATGACATTTGTTTTTAACTTCTAATTCTACAATGGGTTATTTACTGTACAGCAATTTGACAGAAAAAAAAGACAGTTTTCTATAGAAGAGGTTATATTTTAGACTTCAACAAGAGAATAATTTATTAATTTATTTATTTTTTTAAATACCAATGTCGTCTTCTGATGGAAAGAGGAAATGAGGAAGAAGGGATTCACAATACAGCTAAATGCAGAGTACAGGCAGAGGCCACACCACACAGCAGCAGATGGTCATTAGCTACACAATGGAGGGGGACGACAAAGATCTGATAAATGCAGAATGTAGAGCCAGCCTCCATACTATGAAACGGGGAAAAGAACAGAAATAAAGCACAATGAAATTGTTGATGCCACTGTACATCAAGAGGCACGTCATTTTTTTCTAATATTATTACATAATAAGCACAAATAGTAGCTAGCTAACGTTAATTAAAAGGAGGACAGTCTGAAAATTATAACGTTAACGTTAGTTAACATTAACATGTTACCCTGGTTTACCAAACAACAGGAGATACTGAACTGTTATTTTGAGATTTGCGAAATAAGATCAGCTGCCTTGTGGACGACACTTGCACTCCAGTGTTGGGCTAGCTATCGTTAGTCATGTCCACAGGATGTCTACGTAAACCAGCTGGCTAGCGACCTAAGCTAGTATTGATAAGTTACACCATATAACTTAACGTTAGTTCAAAATCATCTTGATTAATGGGTACCATTCAAAATTAGCCTTTGCTGTGTACATAGCCAGATATACCCTTTGGATTCCAATGTAAGCCCATTCCAAATTTGTATGAACCAACGTTAGCCCAAAAAAAAACTACTTGATCACCAGCCACCGTAGCAGTAAACAGCAACTATGCAGACAAAACACAAGTGGCGTTTCAACTGATTGGCTCAGGGTAGCTAACGTTAGCTAGTTAGCTAGCTAAGCAAGCCCCGATAGTTCTGTTGAACAAAGCGCTAGCTAGCAATGGTAACATAACGTTAGCTGGCGGCAAGACAAAATCTATATAGTTAACGTTAACTTAGCTAGTCTAACGTATCGACATCTCACAAACAGCTAGGTATGAGGTCAGCACCAGCAAACACAATTGCAATGCTAACTTTAGCCAGCTAAAACCGTTAGCTAACGTGTTTCTAACAGAAACAAACTAGCATTAGTCTGCTTGCTAGCTAGATAATGAGCGAGAACAGCCAGATGCGATGGTTTAGCTAATTTTAACATAGCTAGTAAATGATCAAATTCGCATTTTCACGATTAGCTAGCTGGGTAACGTTAGCTAACAGCTAGCGAAGCCTAAAGTCAGGAACAAACCCAAACACGATTATCGCCTCGTTTCTTTTAATAACGAGCTAGCAAGACTGTGTCCTGAGTGCAGTTTTTCCCCCAAGAAAATAAATAGAATTTTACAATACCTCTATGTCTTACAGAGCCAAAAACAGGAAGAACCAGATATCCAACATGCACTAGAACCATTCTGGTAACCTTTGATAGTCCCGCAGCCTTCTCCACTGTTACATATGGCCCATGAAAAAGGATCCCTTCAATCTCCTATATTCTAATGTGGGGCAGATGATACAGCTCAGCTGCCTCATGGACAAAGACACAACCAACCAATCGCACACCAAGCATTAACTTCCGGTCCTAACAGAGCTCAAAATCTCAGGTATATATATAAAGCCTGGCCTCACGCAAATTTCCTTATTCTCCACTTAATTTGATACATTTTACAATATTGGCAAAATAAAAAGCTCGTTACACAAAGCCCCAAACTGTTCAACTTTGAATATTCCCCCAAATATTCGCACAAACATTAAACCTTTTGTCAACCACAATTATATTAGAATCACTGTCATAACATAAGAACCTATTTTAAATCCAAATTGCTTTTAGGGAGCACTGCCAAAAGGTTCCAGTGCTCCCTAAAAGGTTTCGTCCGGCTCCAATCCACAATCCCCACAGTTTTATCTCCGAAAGAGGGTTTCCAAATGAATAAATTTGATGTTCGCTCGTTAAAACAGCACAGACAGCACATTTTAAATTACAGCTGTGATTGTTCACTAATATGCACGGACTGATTTTAACTTAGATAATTTATCAATTAAATGGCAGTTCGTGCTGTGCTGTAGCCTACCATAAAGAACATTAGGCTACAGAACATCTTTCGAATATCATAGCGAGTGGTCACATAGTTCTACGGCTTCGAATGAGCACGCAGCAGGGCCCATGCTACCTGGTGGTAGCTGAGAGCTAGTTGGCGCAGTTCAACCGGCCTTTTCACAGTTGGTGTGTAAATTCAGATTTTATAGTAGGCCTACAGTTCTTGAAGCGCGAGTGCCATCTTGTGGATCTAACCTATTGGAAGCACGTCGATCTTATGTGGTCTAAATTTGCCTAATAGGCCTAAGCAGTTCCAATTTAATAATGTACAAAAAAGCTACGGCAATTTTTTTCTCTGTATACATTTGTAAATACTAACGTTACTAATGGCCAGTGTGGGACGGGTTGAAGTTACAATTAATTGTATTTGCATGCAATTTAGAAAATTCCAGTGTATCTGCCTTGGTACACAAGGTTTCATAGTATTTACCATTATTATACAAATCTGTACCAACGGCTACCATATCCTGACTTACATCAGAGCCAAGTACACCGGGATAAAAAGCTTACTTTTCAACCTTTATTTAATGTCTTAATATTAATTCCTTCTTGGGTAGTGTTGCAATATGACAGAATACTCATTCTGGGGATGCATTTCACAATAAATCAGACTATGGAAAAGGATTCTGAAGGGCTGATCAGATTCCTTTAATTTCCTACAGTATGTAGGCTAGCCTATCAATGTCTACATACAACTAAAGTCACTAGCCTACTTGACCTGATCACGTCTTCACCGTGTTTTGTCAGACCATTTATAACTCTATAATACATGTACAACCACGGAAAATAAATATATAAATTGCTTGAGCAGTTGTAGCCAAATTTAGGCCTACAGATTAAATGACTAAGCCTGAACCCTGTAAGCTCTTTTAAAGTATTATTCTATCTATGCAGATGTGATTCTAGAGACTGGGGCTGCATTCGAATCCAATTTAACACACTCCCTTCCCTTGCTCACTTCCCTCGAGGGAGCTATCTTGTGACGCAATTTGCTACATGCAGCAAGCAAACTTTAAAGGTGCTCTGCAAGGGAGGATTGACGAGAAACAAACAAAAACGGAACCGAACCGCCCTCGCAACATTTCGGAAGTGCAACACCGCCACATAACTAGTTCTGTTAGTTGAAATGTGACCGCCACATAGTTCTGTGGTGACCGCCCACTTTTTCCATGTGGAGCATTGTATTGTGGGATTCCCTTCTTGCTGGAAGCTTGTATTTTATACCCTTGGTGGAAAGGAGGATAAACGAGGGAGCGAGGGAATATAATTACTCCCTCCCCTTTCTTAAATTGGATCCGAGTCACACTTGGTGTGGCTGCCATATTTCATCCAGGCATTTTGGGGATTCCCCCCTTGAAGCACGGGAAGGGAACGACAGGAAGAAAGGATAACTTTCGGATCCGAACGCAGCCTGAGGGTCCCCCTCGGAAGAAAATCAAATGGGGCCCTTCTGACCGACTTCCACTGTCAGCATGTTACATAAAACTCCTAAAACTCAAGCCCTTATGCTAAGTAGCTATTTTTTATGGCAAGTTTTATAGGCTACGATGAAGACAACGGAACAATAGCCGCATTTCTCATATAACGTTCCAGTCAGTCTTTCAAAGTGACCTGTATGCACTATGCAATTTACTTAACCGGATTACACGGACTAACGTTACCTATCTAAAATCTTTGCTCTGACCACAGAAGTTGAACTGTATCTGTAATAGTGATGTGCAGTTCGCGAATCGGTATTTTTGAACGACTCTTTATGCTGAGTCGTCTGAGTCGACTCGACAGTTCGAGGGAATCGTGCTTACCCACGGCTCTGGCTCTTGACTGCCTGCTTTCTACTACAGCCGGGAGCCGGTGTCACTAGTTATAACCTAGGTTGAGCAGCAGTAGCCTAGTGATGCGCCCAACAAAATAGGTCGCACGAATCTGTTTTATAATCATTTACGAATACATTTTAATTTGATCTAACAATATTGCACACATTTTTGTGAATTAGACAATCGCCCCAGCTCATTCCAAAGTGATTATTGGGCTACTACTGCTAACGGTTAAAAGATGTAGGCTCCCTACAGCTGCCTACTAGCCTACTAGTAGGGTCATCTCCAACAATTCCGTGACCGTGGAGAGCGAAGATACGTTTCTCAGTGGATTTATCATCTATGAAGGTTAAAAAACAAATTTAGCGGGGGTGCTTTTTCTGAAAGTGTGGGCAACTTTTTTTAGAGCCCTAAATCCAAAATGGCTACCGATGGTGCACCTATGAAAGTGGTCCAGATGGAGAGATCGGGATTGGCAGCCCTGGTGGACCTTGCGGAGGGTTCAGGTATGATCCAACTCGAGTCAGCCCTTGAGGGGAGAGTGACTGAGGAGTGCCTTTCACTCTACAACGTAGATGGGTAAATGCGGAAGACTGTAAGAGCAAGTTGTTGGAGGTCTTCAAACTGGACCCAGTTTGTGAGCAACCACAAGACCACATCAGCCTTGTGGACATGGGGCTGATCTGGCGATTAGCCACCCCCACATCTGAGGACCGTGAGGCTAGGAAGCGGGATGGTTCTGAGTATCGCTGGAGTGACTACCTTAGTAAAATATGTGCTATCATCTTATCACGCCATGCTAATGCAGTCCTCATCATCCTCGTCAATGACAGGTATGACCTTCCCTTCAGCATCAAGGATGATGAGCATGATCGTCGGGCAGCAAAACATCCACACATCCCAAATGTTTTCCCCAAGCCTGAAGACAGGTTCCCAGGAGCTGCTGAGTTTAACAAACTCATGGTTAACTCAGGAAACAAGGTCAGACTGCAGAAGCTTGTAAAGGAACAACTGACAATACAAAAAGGTTGGTGCGTGGTGACATCATATACTGCGAGGGAGAAATGTCAACCAACCTGGGCACTGGCATGTCAAGTGAGGACTATGTCTTCAAGCATCCAGAGGCAGATACCATGCTGCTCTCCGCCTATGCAAAGCTGAGGGCCAGTAACTACACTGAAACAGTTGTACTAGACTGTGAAGACACAGATGTATATGTGCAAGCGGCTTATGTCTCGCAACAGCTCCAAGGTGATCTGCTGATTAAACGCAAGCATGCATTCATCAACTGCCGTGGCATGCTCACAGAAGAGGTTGCTGACATCATTATACCTCTCCATGTGATCACTGGCAGTGAGGATTCTATGGGCATGGGAAGAAGAAGGTGTTGGAGAAGGTGATGACTAATCCTGAAGCAAGAGAACTGCTGGGGCGAGTGGGTCAGAATCTGGAATTAGAAGATGGAGTCAGAGCTGAAATACAGGCATTTGTCCTCTCCATTATCTATGCTGAGAGTGCAGATGTTACCTGCGGACAGGCCAGAGCTTCCAAGTGGCACAAACTAAAGACGAAGAGTACAATCCCTCTGCCACCTGATGATGACTCATTAAATCTTCATATAGAAAGAGCAGAAAGAACTTTATCGCATACTGCCAGCTCCATTACAACCTGTTCGAGCATCCCTCTCCCATTGGTCATGGCTGGGAGCTTGTGAATGGAAAGTGCCGACCAGTGCGCCACACCCTTCCCCCCTTGCCCCAGCAGCTCACACTCCATGACTGTCCAGATGAGAGTAGTGACGATGAGAGGAGTGAGTGTGGAGAATCAACAGATTCAGATGAAGAGTAGCTGTGTGTGCTCTCCAGCTCAGGTAGTCTAGCTCTCTATTACTCAAGTGTTTTTGTATTTTCTTGCCCTGTATTTCTCCACTGCATTGCTCACCCCTGTTCCTATTGCTCCACAGAAATTCAGGTGGACCTGCCAGACCCCCTCTCCAACTTCCCCGAGACCCCTCCCTCTTGCTCTCTGGACCCCAGCTGCTCCATGGACATTACACATGCGAACGTTAAACACCCCATTGGTCGTACTTCATGTAATTGCCACACATAATCTCCGCACCATACACTTATGTAGTCCCACACCCCATATCACAATAAACACACCTACGGGCTCAAGAGTGTCTCTGTGCCGCTTCCTTCCCAGTACCATTACAGTATGTCGTCATTGTACAGTTGCAAATTCAGTTTAAATACCTAAAGCAGATGTTCAGGTATACCGTAAATGTATGCCATTGGATTCTAATAAACACATTTATCATTCAATTCAAATGAATTCATTTAGGCATTAGTGAAAATTTAGAGAAATGAGTGACCATAGAAAATTTGTTTCTTGTCAACCACAAACATTTACCTTTTTTGACCTCTGATATAACCTCTGTGTAGCCTACGTACCTGTTGTTTCACTGTTTATAACTGAACTCAGCATGAGCAGAGCTTTCAATAGAGCCTAATATGAAGGCTCTATGACAACTTTGAAAAATTGCCATTTTGGAGCTGAAAATCGGCGGCCATCTTGGATTTGAAGACCAAAAATAGGTCAGATCATCAAATGGACATTATTTATGAATTCCGCACCCCAAAAACTCCCAGAAACAATGTACTTTGCAGCATTGTAGGCCAAACCATTGAAAAGATAAATTTCCAATATGGCCGTCGGTAGCCATTTTGGATTTAGGGCTCTAAAAAAAAGTTGCCCACACTTTCAGAAAAGGCACCCCCGCTAAATTTGTTTTTTAACCTTCATAGATGATAAATCCACTGAGAAACGTACCTTCGCTCTCCACGGTCACGGAATTGTTGGAGATGACCCTACTAACTCTCATCAGCACGAAATGAACTCGACTCAGCGTCGTGAATCGCGGCAATATCCACGGTTCCAGAGCCGTGACACAAACCAAAGTCCTTTCGAGTTTTAAGGGCAAATGCTGTAGCCTACACCATTAATAATCGAGTTTAGCCTACTTAACGTCGGATCAACCAGAAACATTGACAAAGGTATTCTGTTATATCTAGCCTAATGATAGTCTGAGATGCCTACTTGCCTACTTTTTATTACGAAATTATTAGGACATGTGGCTGTTTGCAACCGAATTGCAGCATAAAACAGAATTAACATGCGATTGTGTTCAGAAAATAGGCTAGGCTACTTCTTATTTAAAGTGGTGGCATTTTTATTTTAGAACTCTTGACCAACAACAGTGAACAGCCTACATAGCCTACAATTTTGTATAATACAATAAATAAATAGCCTAATGGTTCAAATAAACATTTTATGGTATCCAAATAAAACTTTACCAAATCTACTATTTAAAAGTAATAAACGAAACAGGCTCCTGTAGCCTACACACACACATCAAGAGGCTTGTTTGTCGGATTTGGCTGGCTATCCTACAGCCATCCATCCACCACATTTTCAGTAGGCTACTGGATTCTAGGATCTGATAAAAAAATTATATTTGCATAGACTAATAAAATAGCTATAGCCTATGCAAATATAACCATTCAATGTCTATTCTATGAAATATCTAACGTTACAGTCAATGGCCGACAGCGATATTTTACACTTCTGCTAGAATAACGGAGATGGGGAAAGTCGTAGCCTAACTAAATGTAAACTGAATGCGATTGAAAACTAGCTTGAAAAGTAAGAGGGAGTGAACAGAAAACATTAAGCATAGGCTACTTAATTTGCTACCAAACTCTGCTGTCTGAAACAGCTTAAAATTCCAGCTCGCGCTGCTGGGAGAAAAAGATACGGCTCGGGTAGCTCGAAAGAATCTAACAAACGAACGGTCGCCTACTGTATTAACCGGAAGTACCAAAAACTCGCGACTCCGATCCGACTCTTCAAACCGAACGGTATGGCACGAGCCAACTCAGAAAAAAGAGCCGAACTGCCCATCACTAAACTCTGACCAATGAGAACCTGTTGAGAGGGTATTTACCATAGACTGTATACAAATATGGACAAAGCCACTGTGACGTCACCCATTGCCTTTCCACGGCCTCGTAAAAACTGAATTGAAGCTCGGAAGTCTTTTTCGCCGGCCATTTGTACAAACTGCACCTGCTCCGTGGAGCCGAAGTGACCTTAGCTTGGAGCAGGGTCAACCGGATATGGCCCGGGCACAGTATGATTGACAGTTCGGGGTGGAGAAGCCACAGAACTATAAAGCCCACAGAACTATATAAAGCCCATGACCTGACCAAACCCACCATTTTGCAAAACAAACTCGCGGTAAACTTCCTTAAGTTGCTAATGTTTTATAATATAACATTTAATTTCCATCCTCGATTTTACTGTGCCATTTATTCGCATTGAATGTGTGGTATTCGTCACATAATTAACGTTCATTCAGTTATCTTCAATTTATATTCAGCTAACATCAGCTAATTTGATTAGCTAGATAGCATACCAGCTGAGCTCGGTAGCCAAGCTAGACGCAATGCATCACCACCATTGCTAACCGCTAATTAACTCGACTGTGGCAGAGCAGTCTGTCACGGTTTGCCGCAGCATGAAACCCTGTTCTGAAAACTCTTCCAGATAAAGTGGGGATTAAGGTTAGTGGGTTCACACGCTAGCTAAAAGCACAGTAGCTACATCGTAGCTGGCATTAACTTTCATCTGCATCCTGTAACCTAATCACAAACATTTACAAACGCAGACTCTGTATTCTTTTCCGATAAATTATTGGTTTTATTTTAAACATCCCCGTATTGAGTCAGTACAAACATACCGCTAACACTTTAGCTCTATTCCCCGCACATTTTCGTAATTTTTGGGACCTAAAAAAATTATCCAGGTGTAGAAATATCCGGTTAGATTTCTAGCTAGAGCAGCTGGCTAACGTTAGTAATGTTAGCTAGGCAATCACGGTAGCTAGCGAACTTATATGGCCAGTCAGCAAGGATTACTTGACAGCAAGGATAACTGTTAAATTAAAATGGCTTGCCATAAGCTATCATTAGCTTGCTAGCTAAATGTTAAAATGACTTGCCGTGAGATATCGTTAGCTTGCTAGCTAGCTAACCCAGCATTGCTAAGCAATGGTAACGTTCATGACAGGGGAGTACATAACAGGGGGCTATTGCGTACGGGAGGGGTTGGAATAGCTAAATTAATATCTAAATTGATAAGGTTATACAGGTATGGAGCAATTGATTTGAGATACTTAACCCATAGTTTGGCTGCGTGCTCCGAGACACTGGGCATGTAGTGTAGCTGCAACATCCCCTTCTGTCTCATCTTACAAAACAGTATTTTTTTTCGTAGTAGACACATCATAGCTCGCTCCAACCAAAATGAATATGTGATGACAAACATGTTGAAGATGAGCGGGTAAGGCACTCAATTTATTATGCTACGAACTGCGTCCACAAAACAACAGCTTGTTCACGGTAGGCTACTAAGGAATGTTCTCCATCGACTTCCACTCAAAAATACAGCGTGTCTCCCTGTCCAAGCATAGACTGTATAAAAATAGGTCCCGCCCCTCCGAGTGAGGGCAGTGAGAACCATATAGAACCTATCTATGCCAGTGATCCCAGGACTCAACCTGTCCCTCTGATTGGTCCTGAACAAATGTTAATACCCTGTCCAAACGACACAATATTTTAAAAAATCAGCACATGCACAGGCATTAGATGAAGGAAAGGCACCTATTGCAATAACATTTTTTCGTGTAAGAAATTTATTGACTGAGTATTTTGACCACATTGCTGCCATTGACTTACATGGGGAAAGACCTATACTGGAGCCAACCGCAGTGGCGCTAGTGAGCAACGGCACAATGGCCGCTCCCAGCCCAACCATTTACATTTTACATTTTAGACATTTGGCAGACGCTCTTATCCAGAGCGACGTACATTAGTGCATTTTCCAACCTGAAACAAGTGCGTTAAAACAACCCTAAAAGGTAAATACGAATTCAAACACCAAGCGCAGTCAGTATGATTTATTTATTTATTTTTGGGGGGGGGGGGGGGGGACCACACGATATCAATCATTGGTGTGCACAACAGTAAGCCAATAAGTAACCTTACAAGTATTAAACTAGAAGCTTGAACCGCTTAAACAAGGATTTATAAAACACAATCAAGGGAGATCACAAGGAGGTAGGGAGGGGTGGAGAGAGGTGCAGTTTAAAGAGGTGAGTCTTCAATCTGCGCTTGAAGGCGGTCAGACTTTCTGTTGTTCTGACCTCCACGGGGAGCTCATTCCACCACCGTGGGGCCAGGACAGACAGACGTCGAGACCAGGAAGTGAGCTTCAAAACGAAAGCCCAGGCTGCGTCCCAATCCAGTTTTTGCTCCACCCTCGTAAACTTCAATTGCAAACTTCACTTGGGAGGATGTGACGCACATACCAATAGAACAGGAGTATACACTTGCGTTTAGCGAGTGGGAGGGAGCGAGGGCGGAGCGGGTTATTTGAATTGAGACGCACTTCACCCCATCTATACTCGGAAGTTAACCATGCTGCTGCACAGTGGCGTATCGTGGGATCTCCGATCATGTAAAACGCCTGTCACCGTAGCCTACGTTTAAACGGATGAAACTCAACCTGTTTACATTAATTATCAGTCAAGCAATTGATTTACTAAATAACAAATGTCAATAAATACAGCAAGTCTTTTTGTCATAAAATTGTCTAGCCTAGCATTTAAATATGTAGGACAGCCCATGCGCTGGAATAAAGCATTTAAACCGAACATACTCTCAACCTGTTTCCGTTAATTTTGCTTGCTTATGTCAATCAAACAAAGTCCCTGAATCAATTAAAGATAGGCTAATGATTAACAAATGACAAAGATATTACTAACGTGAGATTGTTTAATAAGGGTGGCAATAATTCTGAATAATTAACTGGCAAGAAATCCCAACGTCTTCTGTGAGTTGCACGTTAGCATTGCGTTTTTCCTCATCACGTTAAAGAATGTCATTAATTTAAGACTTTCGATTTAGTCAAAACGTAGAAAGCATACATTTAAAGAGGAAAACCTCTTAAATTGCTGGAACCAGCGTTTAGCGCAATGCATTCTTTCAAGCTAGAAAAACGAATTTACCAAAATATGTGCTGTTCATTGATCACTTCGCATGACAGTCAATTAACGCATTTTGCGTCAGCACAAATGTGGATATAGCCTAGTAAAATGCTACACAAGTTTATTTACCTATTCGTCTTGGTTATTGAGAAATTAAATTGTTTGGCTATCTGGCAAATTATAGGCTACGGAAAAGTATTGAGACACGAGTAGCCTAATAATCCGTTTAAAAGCAAGATTAAGCTGGAGAACCTTGTAGTCTACATCCCACAGTACCCTACTCTGTTGCTGCATAAATCAATTTGCTGAACCATGAAATACAATATAGCAAACTACTACTTGATTAACCTGTATTTATTAGCCTATACACCGTCTTTTCCATTCTGTATGCGCTTTTAATGTATAATACCGCGATAAACATTAACGTGATTACCACTGAACGATGTTCGATGTGAATTGTGGGTAATATGAGCTTGCAGAGTCTGCTCTTTTGCAGACTCGTTCCCTTGAGAAAAGTTGAGGGTGGAGGGCATAGAACTATATATTAACTAGAAAGGCAGAAGCCTTCTCAAAACGGCACCGTTTCCACGGCCCAAAGTTTTTTCTCTGATTGGCCAACGTGACCTGTCACGTGAAGGTGATCATTTTCTCCCTTTTCACAGAGTAATGGCTGCCGTTGTAACTCTAGTTAGCGACCATATACATGTATAGCGACGACTGCAAAGTTATGCTACCGAATAAAAAAGCTAAATGAAAGGTAACTTTGTTAGCTACCGTTAGCTAAGTTAGCTCGCAGTAGCAGCCAGAGGCCTAGAAAGGACATGCTATCACAAAAGCCTATTGATAATACACCAATAGTAGCTCGATGCACATTTAAAAGAAAATAAGCCAGGTATAGCATAACGTTAGTTATACTTTAGAACACATTTGGCTAATCTTAACGTAACCCCCTCGAAACTGCAATGGACATAGCTAACGTTATTACGATAACCTTCCAATATCAACGTTATAGACTACTGCACTTTAAACCGCATAAACGGGCACAAGTGTCCGCTATGCGTTAAGATAACTATATATATATATATATATATATATATAATGTATGTTATATAGCCTGTGTCTATGTTCATAGACATCCTATATATAGCTACGCTGTATGTGTAGCCTACGTTATGTGGTGAGTGAATACATTTTTTCCTGGTTGGTTCAGTTCAACAAGTTACTATGACAAGGGTGATGCAGGAAAATAAACAGACCTAACAGCAAAGCATATTTGTGGTTAATGCTAATTTAGCTCAAGCAGGACGACGAAGAAGACAAGCAGGCTAACCAACGTTGTCAAAAAAAGATTTCTTACCGTGAAAATATTTAATTTTTTCCCCCAGGGTTTCTGCGCTGTTATGGTTTTGAAAGCTCCGCGCTATGATTCAGGTTTGGCAAAACTGGTATGCAGTAACAACAATGCTATCACATATTTTATAACTCTAGAGATGTATACCTTGCCAAAAATCACAAGAGCATTTTTCCCCTCAACTGGTACCGACCAACCCTACTGGCTCACGGACTACTAGGTGTACGAATTATATATTATAATTTTTGACGTAAAAAATTATACCTAACACATAAAAGAGAAAACCTCTGTATCTCTCTGTATGTCTGGTGCACAGCAGCCAGCAGATGGCACGCAATGTACCCACACACACACACGCACGCACGCATTAATTAGGTAGGCTATAGGGCCGACTAAATGGCCAATTAGTGATTGTGTGCTCCAACGGGTATCAGAACTAGTCCATCTGATTATCAACTCATCACCCATGGTAAGGATAAGCCACAAATCAGCTGTGGAGACTGCCACCTACAAGTTCATAACAGTGTCATCTTCAGAGATATATGTAGGAAACTTCATCCGTAAACATAGGGATATTGAAGCTACAACATTATATAATCCTGACCATGTAGGACTATTCAGGAGGTTTGGGGGAGGGGCTAAAGCGCTTCAAAAACAGCATGTTATCTAACCCTAACCCTAACCCTCATATGACAACAATCCAGATGTATTTGGTAGGTAAAATAAGGTCTACACTAGTGCAAATCCAAACATATGACTGTGATTAGGAAAAACATCAATACCTTGAAGGATTTTTTCCACCAAATAAGCAAAAAAATCAAAAGACTTGATTTTATCCAGGCTGGAGTCTCAAAGGGTCTCAGAAACTACACCTCAAAGAGGCTCTAACCAGACAGAGGTGAAAATTAAACTTTGTCGTAGGACAAAACTAAAGACGTTTTTGGAAAGGCCTTGACCTGGAGAATAACGTTTGTCAATTATTTTGCCCTGACACCCCAGGGGACTCAGTAGCGCCCCCTAGAAGGGCAAAACTGGCCAAACTTCAAATGCTTCTAATTCTGGAACCAATGGACATATCGGGTAGATATTTAACAGGATGATTAACTAACTAGTCTTTCATAAATAATGTCAGAGCCAGCCTTCAAGCTCTAACAGAAGGGCCTGAATAAAACGTTTGATGCTTAATCATTTGATACTTTGATGATTCAATTATATGATCAATTGGGATCTTAACTGATGCTATATTGAACATAAATTCTAAGCCCCAGGTCAATAAGATTAGTATTTTTTTCGTTATTGGTACTAATAGTTTAGAACTACAATTCCCCAAAAACCAGAGAGCTCTACGTAATGATGGCCTGTGAAAAGATGGCGCCGTCTGTAGTCCGTTTAGGGTTAGGGTTCGGATAATAAATATATAGGCCTACGGCTAATCTGGGTCGCCCCATGTAGGGGACAGTAGCCTATTAAAATGAATTGAGATTGTGGGATTTTGACCATATCCGACATAAACTGTTTGCTTTTTTTGTGACTGAATAAACCTTTCCACATGTTTTTTGTGTCCCTATTAACATATTTAGCGGTTATCGCCATCAACCAGTAGCTAGCTACTCAAAAGTCAGTCTGGTAAACAAAATTCATTAGCCGGCTAGCTAGCTAACAACCGAAAAGTAGCATAGTAGCCAAGCCCACAGTAACACCTCTAAATTTCGTTCTATGTAGCACGAAAACAGTCTGAGAAATGCTAGCATTGAAAATGCATAGGTTTAAATTTCGTTCTGTGTAGCACGATAAAAGTCGGACAATCGTGCTCCGGGTGACGATTCAATAGATTAATTGTCGTGACATGAGCATGAAAAAGCGTGAGACCGGGTTGATTTTTCACCTGTTAACATAACAAAGTGTACCTTAACCTAAAGGCTAAGACCATTGCGCTATTGTGTGGTAAATGTATTAAACATCCTCACATAAATTTTTGGAAATACTGACTTATTTCTTTGTGATGGAGTTCATTTCACCCCTAGGGGAAATTATATTTTTCTAAATGCTATTTTACAGTCCCTTAAATACTGAATTCAGGGGAGGAGACGCTGCCTTTACGGGTTTTCCCTGCCCAATTCTGGCAGTTTCTCCAATCCTGGATTTGGCTTTTAACGGAACAGGGTTTTTTAAATGAACTAAGTCAGGTTTTCAAAATTTATGTGATGATTTTTAAATTAAATTTGTAGCCATGACATTGTTCACCCAACGCCCTCTGCTCTTCCTCACCCCTGTCCCTTATCTTCCCTACAAACACCCCCCGCACATCTTGTCCTCTCCAGCCATGCCAATCCATGGCCTTCTTTGCGTATTTCTCCCCACGCTGGATGTAGCTGAGTATGTACATTTTGGGGAAACAGTAATAAAAAGTTTCAATTAATTATAAAACTTGTTTTTTTATTGAAGGGTTCGTTGTTTGCATATGTCATACAGTGGTATAAGGAGAAATTGCTAATTTTTTTTCATTTGTAAAGACTAAATAATCAAATGTACACCTCAAAATTATGAATCATGAATAAGGGAAACATTTTTATTCTTCGATATGCTGCGTTTCATTCACAGCAAGTTTAATCACCGTCTCCAACGTTGTCCTGGACGATAAGGGGGAAAAAACGTAGAGACGTTAGGAGTTTGTTATAGGACACAGCAAAGTTCAGCAGCCTGTCTCAGTTTAAAGCCCACTCACCACATCAAGGTGCAGGCTGAACGTGAGAACACAGGATAAGACGCACATCCACAAGACAAACCCTGACAAGACACATTAAAATGACAAAGTCACATTAAGGAAAAATGTACACGTTTATATGGGCTCTAAGTGGTAGCCTACTAGCAAAACTCATCCAGGGGTGTCTGTAAGCAAAGACACTTCGTTTATGCGCTGTTAAAAGTGCATTACCGTATCTGGTTTTGATGCGCAACTTCAGTTCCTCAATCCGGTTGATTTCTTTTGAGCGATGAGAGGATGCACACGTGTAAATCGACATACAAAAGCAACATAATAGTAAACGCAGCCACAATAACTTAATGTAATGTTATGTAAAGCTACCATGTTCTATAGCCTAGATGGGCTATAGACAACGGAGCACTCGCTGTTCTTCGCAAACATTTACCGCATAGCCTACTGTGTCACGCGGTTACACAAAATAGGCTATTTCGAAAAATATAACCAGCTAATGACATGTTGGATCCACCAACCTTACCCTTATATTAAAACAAAGTTCTTTCCAGCCCGCTTTCCTGGGTCCAGCGCCTACCCCAGATCCACTCTAACCGTAGAGTGGATGTCGTGATTATTATAGTATTATGTGAAAAGCAAAACAATAAATACATAGATACAATCTTAAATAGGTCTATGATACGATTACGTTCACATAATTAAATAACGATTATTGCATCTGCTTGTTTATTTTGTTTAATCCGTAACGTTAGTCTGTGGTATGGCTAGGCAGTAGCCTAGCTCCAGCGGTAACATTACATTACATCCAGACCGGTCCCTGACTCAAGATTTCCGTAAACCAGCCTTGCGCGGCTAGCTAATAGTGTGGTGTAGCCATGTAACTGTAGCCTAAATAATTAGAAATCGCGACCACAGTGAAACTTGTCGCCTATTTTTCCAGGTATAGCCTCTCAGGAATGTCTGTTATTGTTAGACTGTTAGCTAGAATGAACTATGGTGATCTTGTAGTGTTATCGTAACGTTAGACAAAGTAATGGCTTGGCTATAGGCCACGGAAATCTTGTTGAAATACCTCAGCGTAACGTGAGCAAAACTGCAAATCCAGATAAACGAGCCACGAATAGTTACTAAAAATCTTTAAAAACTGTCTTGTTAACTTGCGTTATTAACAAGCATAATACGCCGGGAGCCGGACAACATTTCTGTAGCCAACCCAATGTTGACCCGCTACCGTTAGCGTCTTGCTATCCGGGCGGCTTTTCAGACTTCAACACTAACATATTCACTGGGTGTGTTACTAATTAGTGTAATCTAACAACACTCATCTTGAGATATGAAGTATGACCTTAGAAATATTACACACGCGAAAGCATTTGAAAACCATTTCATTATTATGCACAAGATGTAAGCGAACTTCATATAGCTACAGCAACGGATGCAGTTAGCTGAATGCTCATAGCAAGTAGCTAACCATAGAGTTCAATAGAGGTTGAGAGAATGGATGAGGCGAAAATGCCAATAGGCCTCCTCACGTGATTGCCCTGTGACGTAACTAAAATTACCACGTGACCATGTTCTTAACCAATCACAGTTCAGTGCGCTTACTAAACACTCACCGATGAGTATTTTTAAATCATGGCTCTCTTTTTTCTGTGTAGGCTAAAAAAAATTTGAACCCAGGAAAACTGTAAAATGTGATTGCCTGCTTCTATTGACTACAATATTGTGAACTTTTGATACCTAGATTGCGCTGGGGCCACTATGTTGACTTTCACAACGCACCATTGGAAATACATGGCAGAGCTCATAATAATACTATTTCCGGGCCATGGCAGCCATCTTGCGGCGGTGCCATTGCGGAAGAACCCAAATTGAATAGGGCTGAATGGAACCACGTGACCACGTTTCCTTTCTAGTTAATATATATTTCTATGGTGGAGGGGCTATGTCACAAACTTCACTTGGCTTTCTAACGGATTGGACTCACACTTAAAATGGAGACCGAGGGTACATCCTGGTCTCAAAAGGGATTCCCCCAAGTGAAGTTTGCAAGTGAAGTTTACGAGGGTGGAGCAAAAACTGGATTGGGATGCAGCCCCAGTCTTGGCCCCTTGGTATTTACACGGAAGCCATGCCTAAAGCCAGAGACCCTCCCCAAAATCTCTGCTAAAGGTACCATTTTCAATAAACAGTGATAATTAAATATTATTAATGAATAGATTAAGAATAAAAAATACGCTGTAATTGAAAAAAAAAAAAGTTTCAGTTTATGTTTAATTTCACAACAAAATAAATAGCTAGTCTCATAAATTTCCGGGTCACAAATCTTTTTTTTTTTCTTCATGCAATCTCTCTGTGCCCTTCACCACCATCTTTCTCAGAGTAGTCCGCAGGAGGAGGGGAGTTGTCTCTCCGTAATTTTGTCAAAAGATGTTGTCTCTACGTGTTGCAGCGGCTCTCACTCGCGTTCTACCCAGGCGAGCAGGATTTGTAAGCATATTTAATCTTTTATCTATTTTGTTTTCATGTCCTTGCGAAGTTATTCTTTAATTCCTTAACAAGGTGGTTTGACTGTGGCAAACTAACTAGTGAGGTTTTGCAGGTTGCCGTCTTTCGAGTGCCTGCTGCTCGTGCATGATAGGTAGCTGAAGTTAGATAACTAGCACATTTGACCTGCTGCTAGTTTACTTGCTTTTCGTAGTGACAGTATGTGCAGATATGTCATTTCGCGTAGCCGTCCTCCAAGAGTAAATAACGCTTCCTAGCAAGCTGTAAGTTCTGTGTATCTGACGACGCTGAAGTTGGCTCCCGATTCGCAGCTCCCGATTCGGAATTGCCGGTCCACCTTAAATCGGTCGCGAAAAGCGATTGTATGCTTTCACGGTCATCCTTCCGCTTTTTTCTCCGCTAAATCTAATTGGCTCAACATTCTGATAGCCTAGTTGTGTGTGTGTGTATACATACATTTATTTATTTATTTAGGATACTGCACCGTTTTGAAATAATCGCACTCCAAACTTCCTATGTCCACCAATGTAAATTGCTGAAAAAGGTGAAATTTTGAATAGGATTTTCTTGCCAATTTTAGAACGTCTCAAACTTTTGACACTTGGGTATGAGAGAAGAGGTTCTCCACTATATCTGACCCGAGTTGGGTGAAATATTACTGTAGCATTTTGAAATAATCCCACTTCAAACTTTCTATGTAATCCAATGTAAAACGACTGAAAAAGGTGAAAGTTTGAATAGGATTTTCTTGCCAATTTTAGAACGTCTCAAACTTTTGACAATTGGGTATGAGAGAAGAGGTCCTCCTCTATATCTGACCCGAGTTGGGTGAAATATTACTGTAGCATTTTGAAATAATCCCACTTCAAACTTTCTATGTAATCCAATGTAAAACGACAGAAAAATGTGAAAGTTTGAATAGGATTTTCTTGCCAATTTTAGAACGTCTCAAACTTTTGACACTGGCGTATGAGAGAAGAGGTCCTCCACTATATCTGACCCGAGTTGGGTGAAATATTACTGTAGCATTTTTGAAATAATCCCACTTCAAACTTTCTATGTAATCCAATGTAAAACGACTGAAAAAGGTGAAAGTTTGAATAGGATTTTCTTGCCAATTGTAGAACGTCTCAAACTTTTGACACTTGGGTATGAGAGAAGAGGTCCTCCTCTATATCTGACCTGAGTTGGGTGAAATATTACTGTAGCATTTTGAAATAATCCCACTTCAAACTTTCTATGTAATCCAATGTAAAACGACTGAAAAAGGTGAAAGTTTGAATAGGATTTTCTTGCCAATTGTAGAACGTCTCAAACTTTTGACACTTGGGTATGAGAGAAGAGGTCCTCCTCTATATCTGACCTGAGTTGGGTGAAATATTACTGTAGCATTTTGAAATAATCCCACTTCAAATTTTCTATGTAATCCAATGTAAAACGACTGAAAAAGGTGAAAGTTTGAATAGGATTTTCTTGCCAATTTTAGAACGTCTCAAACTTTTGACACTTGGGTATGAGAGAAGAGGTCCTCCTCTATATCTGACCCGAGTTGGGTGAAATATTACTGTAGCATTTTAAAATAATCCCACTTAAAACTTTCTATGTAATCCTTTGTAAATCTACTGAAAAAGGTGAAATTTTGGATAGGAATTTCTTTCCTATTTTAGAAGGTGTCAAACTTTTGACACTTGGATATGACAGACGAACGAGGTTCTATTTCATATCGGTCAACACGCCACACTATGGGGCATCCTCGCTGAGAGGAAGAGCTGCTGGGAAACTGAATAGCAAATTAACCACCACTACGGGCGGAACCACGTCACGCCATAAATATGGCGCTTGTACGCCGCCCGGCCTCTTTTGCCGACTTGAGGGCACTTGCCATCCTGAGGGTGCAAGGTTCCCCGCCTGACTACGGTATTGGTCACAGAATACCAAATAACGTTGGGCGCGGTATATAGTGGGGTGCCAGGACCGCAGGTCATTGCATTAGTGCGAATCCTGTAAAAAACAAAATGCACTATTGGCTGCTGTTCTTACCAGAAGAGCAAGCTCAAGTGGGAAACGTGGAAAATAACCACCGGGTAATAGAAACCCTAAATCATCACAAAATTTCATACAAGGTTGCTCCGCTGCCCTGAAGACAGAGGAGGCAACTGATGCCGATGATGCTACATCCAGGTGATAAAACCTGTTGAAAGTGAGTGATGAGGCCCAGCCCGCTGCTGCACAAATGTCAGCAATTGTGGCGCCACGTAGTAAGGCCCAGGAGGTAGCTACGCCCCGAGTGGAGTGAGCTACCACGCCTGTGGGAGGGGATGTGTCAGAACTGCTGTACGCCATGGACCCGTCTCTATGATCCAGAGGGCCGCGTGCTGTACAATAGGGCAAAGCCCTTCATAGCCCCTCCAAAACAATAAAAGGATTTTTGGTCTTCCTCACTGCACTTGTGCAGGAGATATAAGACCGTAGAGCCCGGACGGGGCACAGTGAGTGCAGCCTGGCTTCTTCAGGGGTCTCGTGGGGAGGATGGTGAAACGGCTCCAACACCATAGACAGAGATGTACGACCGCGAGAGGGCCTTTGGCTGAAACACAAGGTTAAGAAGCAGAAAGACCGATGAGCTACTGTCACCCAACCGCATACAGGAGGGTTTTACTGACAGTGCATGCAGCTCGCTCACACGCCTCGCGGAGGCGGATAGCGAGCAGGAATGCAGTCTTCAAGGTTAGACTGAGTCCATCCAGCTCGAAGGGCGGCTCAGTGAGTGGATTTAAAGCCAGTTGTAAGTCCCACGAAGGGACTAAGTTAGACCTGGGTGGGCAAAGCCACCTGGCTCCTCAGGGAAACTGGCTGGCGAGAGGGTGAGACCCCACCATCAGGCCCTCAATACGCTCATGGCTGTCAAATATGGCTGCCAGATAACACCTTACCGTGGACTCCACTAGCCCCTCTTTGAAGAGGGACTGGAGGAATGCCAAAACGACTGAACTGTCATAATTGGGTAAACCCATTATTGTGGTACCAGCAGCTAACATCTGCCCACTTCCCAGCATAGAGCGCCCTCGTAGATGGGGCTTTGATGCCTGAAATGTTTCCAGTACTGCTGGCCCCAGGCCCTGTGGCCACTCCCATCTAGGGGCCAAGCAGGTCATACAACTGTGGATTTGGTTGCCATAGCAGGCCTGCGGCAGCAAATCCGCTCTGGTCGGGAGGCGCGAAGGGGTGCCCACTAGCAACTCCCTAAATTAACTGCACTGTCTGGGTGCAGGCACCATTTCCCCGCTCTCAGGCCACCCCTGGACAGCCTATCGGCTTCCACATTGATTGTGCCCAGTACATGTACTGCCTTCGGGGACATACCCTAGGCCTGTGCCCACAGCAGGATTTGACATGCTTTGCATGTCGAGTTGGAGACCAAAGCCCACCCTGTTGGTTGAGGTAGGAGACCACAGTGGAATTGTCTGTCCGGACAAGAACCTGTCTGTGTCGGACCACTGGGAGGAATGGGTCAATGCCTGATGCACTGCCTCCGTTTCTGGCAGGTTGATGTGCTTCCCGACCCATGAGTGGCTCCACAACCCTTGTAGGGAATGACCCTCTCCGACCGCTCCCAGCCAGTCTTGGAGGCATCCGTGGTGGTCGTCACCCTAGGTAACACACTGGGTAAATAGGGAGGAGTCGCCGCCTGTCCTCGTGCGGGCTTACTCCCTGTGCTGCCGCCCACGCTGTAATGGACACGTATGCAGCAGCCCAAGTGGCACCACCTGGGCCGCTGAAGCCATCAAGCCAAGCAACCTCCGGTTAATGTTTACTGTCACCTGCTGCGCTGCAGCAAAGTGGGACAGACTGTCCATCAAAAACATGCTGCCTCTCTGGGTCAGAGGGGCCTGCATGGACATTGAGACCAAAACCGGGCCCAGGAAAACCCTCTCTCTGGAGGGGCTGAGGTGGCTCTTTTCCCCTGTTCAGGGTCAGGCCCAAGCTAGCTAAGTGGGCCAGTACTGACCTTGTATCCCTTCTGGCTTGCTCCTCTGAAGGATTGCAGATTAGCCAGTCGTCCAGGTAGTTCGCAATGCGAATCCCTTAGTGACAGAGTGGGATCAGCGTGTCTCCTTGCACTTCATAAAAAGTGTGTGGGGCCAGGGCTATGCCGAAGGAGAGGACCGAGTGATCGTACCCTTTGCCTTGGAAGGAAAAGCGGAGGTACTTCCGGTGATCCCGGTGTATGGGGATATGGAAGTATACATCCGGCAGGGACACAGATGTGAACCAATCGCTGTCTCCCACCAGTAGGGGGAGACTGGAACGGCAGAGCATGTGCAAGGGCAGGCGCTTTAGGAAGCAGTTGAGCCCTCTCCGGCCGCGTGTGAACTGGAGCTTGTACCCCGACTCCAAGGTGCTGAGCACTGAAGGACATCGGGTACGTGGGCGCCATAGCAAGGTTACTGGGGGTAGCGGAGGACATATCCTGCGGAAATCCCTCCAACACACCACAGGCAGCGTAGTGTCGGCTAGCTAAGCCAACCAAGCAGAGGCCTAGTAGGCTGGCGCAGGTGGCTAGCAGTAGGCCCGAATCAGTAGCACTGAAGGGCCGCCAGAGACCGCTAAAACCTCAGGTAGCGTGTGTCCACTGACACAGAGGCTACTTCCGGCTTGTCCCTTTTCCCTTTCTTAGTAACAACAAGGAGAAAGAAAATTCAATGCCTCAACAGGACAAAATACAATCAGAAGATATCGGCATAACCTGATCTACTTCTGCAAGGAAAACCGGCAGTGAACTGCCTAACAAAAGGTAACAACTCTACCGAGTAATGGTAGCCAAACAAACAGCAACAAACCGTGATTCCGCGTTGCTGGGGAGGGAAAGCCCCAGAAAGCATACTCCGTTCAGGACGTAGCTCCAGGCAATAGGGAGAGGCAAGAAATTCTAAAGGGTACCATACAAACCAGTCTCAGCTCAAACTGAGACAAAAAAAGGCCGGATGGCGTGCAAGCGCCATATTTATGGCGTGACGTGGTTCCTCCTGTAGTGGTGGTTAATTTGCTATTCAGTCTCCTCCCATACCATGCCATATTGAACAATATGAAATAGAACCTTCTTCCTCTCTCATATCCAAGTGTCAAAAGTTTGAGACGTTTTAAAATTGGCAAGAAATTCCAATTAAAAATTCAAAGTTTTATTCAGTAGATTGACATTGGATTACATAGAAAGTTTGAAGACGGATTATGTGAAAATGCTACAGTAATATTTCACCCAACTCAGGTCAGATATAGTGGAGGACCTCTTCTCTCATACCCCACTGTCAAAAGTTTGAGACGTTCTAAAATTGGCAAGAAAACCCTATTCAAACTTTCACCTTTTTCAGTCGATTTACATTGGATTACATAGAAAGTTTGAAGTGGGATTATTTCAAAATGCTACAGTAATATTTCACCCAACTCGGGTCAGATATAGTGGAGGACCTCTTCTCTCATACCCCAGTGTCAAAAGTTTGAGACGTTCTAAAATTGGCAAGAAAATCCTATTCAAACTTTCACATTTTTCTGTCGTTTTACATTGGATTACATAGAAAGTTTGAAGTGGGATTATTTCAAAATGCTACAGTAATATTTCACCCAACTCGGGTCAGATATAGTGGAGGACCTCTTCTCTCATACCCCAGTGTCAAAAGTTTGAGACGTTCTAAAATTGGCAAGAAAATCCTATTCAAAATTTCACCTTTTTCAGTCGATTTACATTGGATTACATAGAAAATTTGAAGTGGGATTATTTCAAAATGCTACAGTAATATTTCACCCAACTCGGGTCAGATATAGTGGAGAACCTCTTCTCTCATACCCAATTGTCAAAAGTTTGAGACGTTCTAAAATTGGCAAGAAAATCCTATTCAAAATTTCACCTTTTTCAGTAATTTACATTGGTGGACATAGGAAGTTTGGAGTGCGATTATTTCAAAACGGTGCAGTATCCTAAATAAATAAATAAATAAATAAATAAATAAATAAATAAATAAATGTATGTATGTATACACACACACAACTAGGCTATCAGAATGTTGAGCCAATTAGATTTAGCGGAGAAAAAAGCGGAAGGATGACCGTGAAAGCATACTTTTCGCGACCGATTTAAGGTGGACCGGCAATTCCGAATCGGGAGCTGCGAATCGGGAGCCAACTTCAGCGTCGTGTTTATCTGTTAACTAAGTAACGTTAAGGTTACTGGTATATCCTTTCAATGCCATATATTTTTGTTAGCCTCGTGTGTACATGGATGTTTAGCGAGGAACCTGAATGTTTCTTGTACCTTTGAATGTTGGCAAGGTCAGGATCTTCTATTTCCATCACTCGACTTAGACAAACCTGCTTTTAATAAGTGCGCACTACTTGCTAAATGCATACTACTAACTAGTTGGCTGTCTTCCCTTCAAATTGCAAAGACAGTTGGCTGTCTCAATTACTTCGAAATATTCAACGTTAAGATAACATGGCTTGCAAGCTCGTGAACTACAGGTTGTGCGTTTATTTGCCCATTAAATCAATGATTGTATTTTATTATTGAAGAAAGTGACAAACTAATACTCTTAACTGATTTTATGCAGGTTTCCAAAAATGTAGCTGCTGCCTGTGTAGGTGTCAAAAACCTGCACACTAATAGACCATGGCTGCAAAAGACAGGTTGGTCGTTTTAAGGTTCATGATGAAGTTAATTGTGGGGAAATGGAAGATTCTCTAAAAAGCCATGCAGGTCTATCCAAAGGGATATACTTTTTCTTGCTTGAATGGCTATCGGCAATCCATTTGAGTTGAAAAGTTCTCTGACTTATATTGGTCTTCCTTTTGTGGACAGAAGTGTGCACCTTGGCCCCTTCTACAAATGTAATTATATTTTCAAATTTTCTATGCATGTAATTTACATATATACAGATCCTTTCCAAAAAATTAGAATATCATGGAAGAGTTTTTTTTTTTTTCCATAATTCCATTCAAAAAGTGAAACTTTCATAGATTATAGATTCATTACACACAAAGTGAAATATATCTAGCCTTTATTTGTTTCATTTTTCATAATTTTGGCTTACAGCTCCAGAAAACCCCCACAACAGTATTTCAAGAAATTAGAATAGTGTGTCGAAAATCAGCATTTACTTCAGTTATTTAAGAGAATAGTGGAGTGGCTTGACTCGAGGAATTGCAGGGCGGCAGTGTAGAATAATGGTTAAGGAACTGGACTTGTAACCAAAAGGTTGCAGGTTCGATTCCCAGGTAGGACACTGCCGTTGTACCCTTGAGCAAGGTACTTAACCTGAATTGCTTCAGTATATATCCAGCTGTATAAATGGATAAATGTAATAAGAAGTTGTGTAAGTCGCTCTGGATAAGAGCGTCTGCTAAATGCCTGTAATGTAATGGAATCCGACAGTTGTAGCCCATGTCCCGGATACGTCTGTACGTGGTAGTTTTTGAAGCACTGACTCCAGCCTCAGTCCACTCCCTCTGCATCTCCGCCAAATTTTGGAATCGTCTTTGCTTGACAATCCGCTGAAGCCTACGGTCATCTCTTTTGCTTGTGCACCTTCTCCTGCCACATTTTTCCCTTCCACTAAACTTTCTATTGATATGCTTGGACACTGCACTCTGTGAACAGCCAGCCTCCTTAGCGATGACCTTTTGTGGCTTACCCATCTTCTGGAGGGTGTCAATGATGGTCTTCTGGCCAATTGTCAAATCTGCAGTCTTCCCCATACTGAACCAAACTGAGATACCTGTCCAATTTAACGACACACCTGTAGAAAAACTTTGTAGGTGTTTTGAGTAAATTAGATGATTAGATTGTGACACTCAGTCTAAAACATTCATTCTCTGAAATAACTGAAGTAAATGCTGATTTTCGACACACTATTCTAATTTCTTGAAATACTGTTTTGGGGGGTTTTCTGGAGCTGTAAGCCAAAATTATGAAAAATGAAACCAATAAAGGCTAGAAATATTTCACTTTGTGTGTAATGAATCTATAATCTATGAAAGTTTCACTTTTTGAATGGAATTATGGAAAAAAAAAAAAAAAAAAAACTTTTCCATGATATTCTAATTTTTTGGAAAGGATTTGTATGTGTTTGTTCAAAGTTATCCGTTAAGTGGGATCACAACAATATTGGGTTTCATGCTTTAAAAAAACCCAACAAAAAACATTTTCTATGTTAAACTCCACAAACGTGAGATTATCAACAATTAAGTACCTTGGTATCTCAAGCATCTAAGTGGAGTATCAGACTATTCCTATGAATGTAGTGATCTCTTGTGTGTGTGTATATAGGCACTGCTGAGGTTTCCTCTATTCTTGAGGAGAAGATCATGGGGGCGGACACCTCTGCTGACCTTGAGGAGACTGGTCGTGTGCTGTCCATTGGTGATGGTATCGCCAGAGTGTACGGGCTTAGGAATGTGCAGGCTGAGGAGATGGTGGAGTTCTCCTCTGGCCTGAAGGTATGCCAGAGATGAAATTGGTTTAGTTTGCTAGTGACATTTTAGCTTGTTACATGAAGTAAGTGAATTAATGAAGAGGTACTTGTCCAGGTGGGTTCACTGTTATAGAGCTGTGAAGTTATTAAAAGTTAATCTTGGCAAGATCCTCTCTTGAAATGCACATTTTTTAAGTATGTGGACTACCACTTTTGAGTGGATCTCTATGTCTCTATGGGAATTAGGGGATGGACTAGATTAAGCTGTAAATTATGCTGGAACAGTATGGATCACATGGCTGGCTAAATGGCTGTAAGTCATCAACGGTCTGAGGTATGAAATGAGCCAGATATGTTTCTCCTGATTCATTCCCAGTCTTTTATTTATTTATTTATTTTTTGCCCCTGTCCCAACTTTTTTGGAACGTGTTGCAGGCATCAAATTCATAATTAGTGTATATTTACAAAAATCAATAAAGTTGATAAGGTAAAACATTAAATATATTTTCTTTGTACTATTTTCAATTAAATGTATGTAAAAGAGAATTTACAAATCTCTGCATTTATGTGCATATTACATACTGTCCCAACTTTTTTGGAAATGGGGTTTGTACATAACTGAATTTGTTTTAATTAATCAAGTTTAATTAATGCAATTGACCATGTAGCTGGAGGCACTCTGCATTTCATCATTCATAATATTCAGGCTCAGACTTTTAATCATCCATCAAACTCATGTGATCAAGCACAGATGGAACAAAAACCAGAAACGTTACCGGCGCTCCAGGACCAAAGTTGCCTACTCCTGTTCTAGACGATTCTGTGCGATCCAGCAAGTTTGGGGAAGGCCCTTTTCTGTTTCAGAATGGCAATGCCCCCACGCACAAATTGACATGGAAGTACTTTACTGACCTGCACAGAGCCCTGACCCCAACCCCTTCAAACACATTTGGGATAATTTGGAAAGCCGACTTCGAGCCAGACATAATCGCCCAACATCAGTGCCTGACCTCACTGATGCTCTTCTGGCTGAATGGAAGTAAATCCATACAGCAGTGTTCCAACAGCTAGTGGAAACTTTCCCAGGAGAGTGGGGGCTGTTATAGCAGCAAAGGGGGGACCAACTCCATATTAAACGCCCATGACTTTAGACTGAGAGATGTTGGATGAGCAGGTGTCCATATTCTTTTGGCCATGCAGTGTATATTGGTAATGTATGTTTTCTGACATCAGTGTTCCATTCCCCTTTCCTTACAGGGTATGTCTCTGAACTTGGAGCCTGACAACGTTGGTGTTGTGGTCTTTGGTAATGACAAGCTGATTAAAGAGGGTGACATTGTGAAGAGAACTGGTGCCATTGTGGACGTGCCTGTTGGAGATGAGCTGTTGGGCCGTGTCGTGGATGCTCTGGGCAATGCCATTGATGGAAAGGTCTGAATATTACCTTTTACTTAATTTTCATGTACACTTGAGCCATGTTTATATTTTATTCATTTTTGACAATTAACTACTTTGTCTGAGCGTACAGCTATTTCTAGAAATTACTTCAAGTTGGTAGGCTTTGACATTGTTTGTGTGAAGGATTACTAAAGGAGCTTTGCTAACCAGTAGATCCCAGGTTCGATTCCCAGGTGGATCACTGGTGGTACACCCTTAAGCAGTGTCCTAAATTGCTCAATAAATGTCTGTGTGTGATCATGGTGTGTATATATACAGTATAAATACTGGATTTATGCTTAAAAAAAAAAGTAAGCTGCCTAAGTTACCGCTAAAGGCACCTTCTCAGAAAATAATCAAAGAAAAACAATTTCATCAGAAATCTTAATTAAATTTTTTTCCGTTTTTTGTTCAGGGGCCCTTGGGATCAAACACCCGCAGGAGAGTCGGCCTAAAGGCCCCTGGGATCATCCCAAGGATCTCTGTACGAGAGCCCATGCAAACTGGCATCAAGGCTGTTGACAGTCTGGTGCCCATTGGGCGTGGCCAGCGAGAGCTGATCATTGGCGATAGGCAGACTGGGTAAGAGGCCCACACTAGTCGTTTCAGTGGTTACATTGCCACACAGATCTAACAATCATGACTAACTGATTTTCTCTTCCTTGTTTCCTTTGAGGGCCCTTCACCATAAAAAATAAAACATTTACATTTAATATAAGCCACATATTTTTTATATAAATTTAGTTTGCACATAAGCTTTGTCCTTGCTCTCCTAGCTCTGTCAATAAATCTATTATAAACTATACAACATGCGTTATATCCATACATTACTTTAATCTTTTGATATTTTTAGTTTTCAAGCCTACATTGGGTTCTGAAATTCAATCCAAACTGTGCACCTGAATTTTGATGCACGAATGTTGTGAAAAGCTGTTATCTCACCCAAAAATTTGATGTCTGGTTCAAGTCGTCCACGGGGTATTTCAGCTGTTTCGTTGGTTGTGAATTGCGTCTAAGTGCCGTAAACGTCCTCGCAGCAAAACCGCCATTGCCATTGACACCATCATCAACCAGAAGCGATTCAACGATGGAACCGATGAGAAGAAGAAGCTGTACTGCATCTACGTCGCCATTGGTCAGAAGAGGTCCACCGTGGCCCAGTTGGTGAAGAGGCTCACCGACGCAGACGCCATGAAGTATACCATCGTGGTCTCTGCCACCGCCTCTGACGCCGCCCCCCTGCAGTACCTAGCCCCCTACTCCGGCTGCTCCATGGGAGAGTACTTCAGGGACAACGGCAAGCATGCCCTCATCATCTATGACGATTTGTCCAAGCAGGTCAGTCAAAGCAGAGATTTCTCTTTTCAGTCATGCCAACTATGCAATTGGTATCAGTAGAACATGCAATGTTGCCAATGAGTCGATAATTAACCACATCCTGTATAGGATGTCAGTAGTGAACAGTGCTGACAAAGGCTTAGGCCTGAACATCCACGTGCAACCATTATAAATTAAATTAATTTGAGTTTGGGCTTCTCTTTCTTTTTTGATATTATGCATTAATCCAGCGCACAAAAAATGTGAATTAAATTTTCTCTTGCGCAGTCTTCATTTTCATTCATTATTATAAGGAGATCCGTTAAGTTATGTAAAATTCCTTGCCTGATTCAGGTTCAGGAATGGAGCACTGCATCGTTTGTCCACCGGGGGGCGGGGGCGGGTTTAAAACGTGATCTTGCTTTCCCTCAGGCTGTCGCCTACCGTCAGATGTCCCTGCTCCTGCGCCGCCCCCCCGGTCGTGAGGCCTACCCCGGCGACGTGTTCTACCTGCACTCCCGCCTGCTGGAGAGAGCGGCCAAGATGAACGACAACTTCGGCGGAGGATCCCTGACCGCCCTGCCTGTCATCGAGACCCAGGCTGGCGACGTGTCGGCCTACATTCCTACCAACGTCATCTCTATCACTGACGGCCAGGTGCGCGACATCCAGGCTCAGCGGCTCGTGGGGTCAGAGGGAATTGGTTGTGAGAGATCATCTGTAGCTCACTTCAATCTCTCTTTCTAGATCTTCTTGGAGACCGAGTTGTTCTACAAGGGTATCCGCCCGGCCATCAACGTGGGTTTGTCCGTGTCCCGTGTAGGATCTGCTGCCCAGACCCGAGCCATGAAGCAGGTGGGTCAGATGGCAACGTGTTTGAGGACCAACTCTGGTGGCATTACTTTGCTGTACAAGCTGCTTTGGAACTACTTGAATTGTATTTTATTAGACCACAATCTCACAAATGCCCCAATGCCAGCCATTCATCTGAAACTTCTGCAATTATCTCACATATCCTTCATTACACACAAAAACTGCCTGGGCACATCGGGGGGGAAAAAATACACCAGCATTAAAATAATTTCAAAGCAAAGTGTGAACTACTCCTTTAAACCTGCATGTTCTGGTAGTGCATTTCTAATGCTATGATTTTATAGATTAATAACAATGTTGTATTTGTATGTATATAGTTACAAGTGTAGAAATATAATGGGTTGACAGGTGATTATAATTCACTGCAGACTGCACGGTTGATTCTTAGACTGTAGATTATGTTTAATAATGCTTACACGCCTGTGTACAACACTTCTCACAACTCTACTTTGCTCTTCACCCCATCTCTTCATTTAGGGATTTCTCCTCCTGACCAGTGGCGACTTTGTGTTCTAAAGAGTGGTGATAAAATGATGATGTTGTAGTGACAGCAGTACGTCCGCCACAGGTGGCCGGTACCATGAAGCTGGAGCTGGCCCAGTACCGTGAGGTAGCCGCCTTCGCCCAATTTGGCTCCGATCTCGATGCCGCCACCCAGCAGCTGCTGAACCGTGGCGTGCGTCTGACCGAGCTGCTGAAGCAGGGGCAATACTGTGAGTGTCCTCATCCGAACAGCAGTCGGGTCATACACAGGTCTGTGCTGTGATAATCAGTGTGATCAATAGCCTTTCATACTCTCCCCAGCTCCCATGGCCATTGAAGAGCAAGTAACTGTTATTTACGCTGGCGTCAGAGGCCATCTGGACAAGGTGGAGCCCAGCAAGATCACCAAGTTTGAGAAGGCTTTCCTGCAACATGTCCTCAGCCAGCAACAGGATCTGTTGGCCACAATCCGGTAAGGAGATTTCCTCATAGTGCAGCGCACATAGTAATAGCTTTTCAGCATACGACCACCTTGCAATTAAAAACAAAAAAAATTGATAATTCCATTTAAAAAATATCAAGCAGGATTGTGGCTTCCTTTTAAACAGAGGTGAGCTTCCCATAGCCCCCCTCTGCAATATGGAGAGCTACTGTGTCATGTTGTGCTATTTCTGAGCTGACAAACCAAGTTCCTATTCAAATGGAAGAATCTGTTAAAAAATTATTTTGGGAGCCAGTTCCATACAAACTTGGCCTCTATGCTTTTTTTTATGCTCTAGGATTTCTATGCTTTGTTAATTTTTGTTTTTGACAAAGGTTTGGACTGCTCCTATTCTAAACCAGATTAATTTTCACTGTTTCAGGGCCGATGGAAAAATCTCAGAGGCAGCAGATGCCAAACTGAAGGAGATTGTTTTGAACTTCCTGTCCAGCTTTGAGGCATAAAGTGTCCAGCTTTATCAAGATTGACACTGCTCAATTCCAAATTATTCCCCATCCTCTTGTCACACATTTCTCCAAGTAAAATAAACTGGTTCAAACTCCAGAATCCTATGTCCCGATTGATGATTGACAGTCTTGACTTTTGCATTTCTATTATGTTGTCGGAAATCCTGTTTGGGACTGCCATTTGCAAACAATTTCTGCAACTAAATATGACTACATTTTTCATTTAATGCAAATGTTTTAAGAGGGATACATGCTTTCATATTATAGTTGATATCCCATTAAAGCAAAGTGCTTCCTTTGGCATTCATTTTGAGATTAATCTTACTAAGTATGCCTCTTAGACTTTTTAAGTTTTAAATCCACTGTGGCTGTAAATTGAAGGTAGTGCCATGACATCACCACCTACAGGGTCTTCATACTATGTTTCTAATCTTGACACAGGCGCTATAAAGCCATTCACATGATCCTGAACCAAGTGAAAATGTGCTAGAATAACAGGGCTGCATAAATCCCTATTACTATTTTAAAAAACATACATATATATATACAACAAAATATATGCAATTTAAACTATTTAATCCCATATAACCAACTAATTGGTAATGTATATATTTTTTTAATTATTGAATGTCATATTTCAAGAAAACCTCTTTGTCAAGGTTTTGACATATTTTGTTTATTTAACCTGTAATAATGTAATGAGTAGATACACAGAATGTACATGTATTTTCCTGTAACTGGTCATCCAGATGCAACATGTGAAGTGTGCCTTTTGTTGACGTTCCTTATTCATCCACTACCACACCACCTTGGCATAAATATTAAAGCATATTCAAAATTTCAACCGTTGGCAACTAAAAATGGCTGTAGCATTTGAGACGTAGCATAAGGATAATGGAACAGTAGATTGCAGAAGTTGAATTTTCTCAGATTTCTATAAAATGGTTATCATATCCAAAGCAGATTACCATCCTGGAACCTTGCTGCTTGCTTCTATACTATATGTATGCCTTCTGGCGACATCTGATATGGCTTCAGGCCACCACTTACAGGACTGAGATACCCATGGAGTTGCAGTTGGTTCATAATAATCTAGGGAGTAACCACAGCAACCAAAAGTAAATTCAGAACATCACAACTATGTATGTAAAGGTGTGCTGATGGGAACGTAAGTATAAATATACGTTTATTCAACAATCTCAAATCATTTGGATAGCTCACCCTGTTCACTGAACTAATCTACTGTACATCAAATGAAGATCAGTGGATCTGTACAGATTGGATTTAGGCCTACATTTGCCCAAGTAGAACATGGCTGTACTTTCTATTTCCTATTTGCCTCTGGACTTCATATTTTAAATCAATAACCTTACCAAGTATTGTCCAAATATCATATCCATGTACTTCCTACTGTTGCAGTTTTTTCTCTCTGTGCCTGTCCATGGAAGATTCTTATTATCCATTTGAGCAATCATCAGTATTTACAGGGCTAAAATAAACCATCTGGTAGCCAACTGATCTGGTTACATTTCTATTTTTTAGCTTGCTTATTGACTTGAAAAAAAAAAAAGTAAATACAATTCAAAATAAATAAGATAAAGCAGCATTTGGAGTATGTTTTGGTGGGTAGTTAGTTATCCACTTGACAACGACGTTTTCAAGATCGGTCCTTACCTCTTTCCGTAGCGGAAGTATTTTTTTTTCACGGAAGGAGCGTTAGCAAGCAACAATGGCGGACGCCTTTGGAGATGAGCTGTTCAGTGTTTTTGAAGAAGAACAACCAACCTCTAAGAAACGAAAAAGCACTGGTACAGGAACTAATGCCGGGTAAGATAGACAAACTTCGCCTCTCCGGTTGCTGGCCTGTATTTCTTCACGCCCGTGTTTCCTTATCCTCTATGCGTAAGTAGTAAGACCAAAACATGTGCGGGTGATTATACCTCTTAGCTCGCTTGCTAGCTAGCTAGCTAGCTAGCAAAATTACACATGGTCTGAAATGACAACAATGAAAAATGTAATTTAGGTGCGGGTAAGTTACCGACAGAGCGTTAACATACATTAATACAATTAACGTAGCTAACGTTATTTTGCGACGGGTCCGTAGAGTTGGATAGTTAGCTGTTCAATCGACTGAGGTGGTTTACTAGATTGCTAACGTTACCTACGAGCTAACCTAGTGCTTACCAGGATAAGCTATGAATACATGAAAGGGAGTTAGACAAACCGTAGTTAACACTGTTCGCTATGTCTACGTAACGTTATGCTTTGCCAGTTACATATTAGGTACGTAGCAAAGTGCTTCATGTTTCTTACGTATTTGTTGCTGGAGATGATCTTAAACGTAATGTTAAAAAGTAACAATAATAAACGATATTGCACAAATACTAATTATAGGAGCTCAAAACAAGAATTGTTATGTGAGGCCTTTTCTGAGAATTACGTTTTAGGTTTTTATTGACTTATTTTCCAGGAAAGATGGACAACATGAGAAAGACAAGGCTGAACATAGTTTTGCTGCTCAGGGCAAACAGGAACTCGACGATGGGCCAGAGGAGGTCATTTTTGGGAAGAAGCCCAAGCTCGAGACTGTGTCTGCAGAGGAAATAAAGTAAGGCTAGCAATTTTCCAGAGACGTTCCACTATGCCAGTTTTTCAACGTAGTGTGATGCTTCCACTTTATTTAGGATTCAAACCCAGTGGTGTGATTCCTTTTACTGAATAATCCACATGTACTTTAATTGTGTCTTGGTGTGAATTGATGTACAAAAAACCATGCATGCACCATTTAAAATATAACCCAATTGAAAAACTCCTGTAGTCTTGCAGACCTGATGCCCAAAGTGAAGGTGGAACAGGTAGAGACAGTGGAAGGCTGCACACATGAGGTAAGTCTTGTAAGATGTACCTCATTGAGGAATAAACTATTTTCAGAATTTTACTTAAATTAGCTACAGAATTGCTGATTGGTTTCTCTCTATCAGGTGGCCCTGCCAGCCAATGAGGATTACATACAGCTGAAGCCTCGAGTTGGAAAAGCATCTAAGGTAGTGGGGAATGTGTAATGTCTAGTAACTAATAGCAACAACAACAAAAAAATGCTGCTTAGGTATGTGATTGACACTGCATTCCAATCGCTTGGTAACACACTGCTTTTTCTAGGAATACCCTTTCATTCTGGATCCTTTCCAAAGGGAGGCGATTCTCTGCATTGACAACAACCAGTCTGTCTTGGTTTCTGCCCACACCTCTGCCGGAAAGACTGTCTGTGCAGAGTGAGTACACATTTTCCAGAAATGAAACAAGCTCTAGCTCAAACGGTAGCATCAGTAACAACTCAAACTGCTGTCAGACTGCTTTCATCAGCAAGAAAAATAGATTTGTGTAAATGCTTTTAGTCTACAAAGGACATCAGGGTGTTTTGTGCATTCTCTGGCATGGGTTGGCATCAAACGCATGCCTAAAGAAGTAAGTCTTGAGATGGGCTTTGAAAGTAGTGGTATTTTCCATTTGAAGTTGGTACAGAGCTTGAGATGTCGGAGGTCTGATAATTGAAATATCGATTGCCAACTGTTTTAAGGTGAGTTTTTGTAGGAAGTAGCTACCCAGCATCTTGAGCACATTATTTCGACATGTAGACTGTAGGAGGCAGTAGACCAGAGAGATGGGTGCAGCTGTTTGCAAAGAAAAGTAACTGTATGCATTCGTTACTCCACAGATATGCCATCGCCCTGGCTTTGAGAGAGAAGCAGCGGGTCATATTTACTAGCCCCATCAAAGCCCTTAGCAACCAGAAGTACCGGGAGATGTACGAGGAGTTCCAGGACGTCGGCCTCATGACCGGCGATGTCACCATTAACCCCACTGCTTCGTGCCTGGTCATGACCACTGAAGTGAGCTTTCGTTTTGATTTGTTGGGTGCTGATGGGGATATCCTCCTTTAATGGTAATACTGGCTAGCTGGAGAATAGACAAATCTGAACCTGGGGTTGAAATGTACAGTGTCTGTCTGAAATGTCATAACTTATTTTCTGTTTTATAATAGTAGGACTTTCTCTTTGTCATGACCCTGTTACTAAGCTTTGTGAACTTGCTCATTGCAGATTTTAAGAAGCATGTTGTACAGAGGATCGGAGGTCATGAGAGAGGTGGCTTGGGTTGTCTTTGACGAGATCCATTACATGAGGGATTCAGGTGCGATCAGCACATTGGCTTGTCAGTTATACATCTTGTGCCTTAAAATTTGTGATTTTCTTCAGGAAACACCTTTAAGACCTACTAGAGAATTAGGAAATGCATGTAAAAAAAGATATTTGGAACTTTTAAGTTTTTTATCCTGATCTGTAACAACTGTAATGTCAATGGCAATAAAATGCTAACATAATAGGAAGTTTTCGAGTCAAACATTTACTACTACTTACTTTTGCATTAAAAATGGCAAACAAAAATAATTTCCAACATGGTACACTATAATTCAGCAGAGTACTAACATTTGTTTTATTGAGCTATTGATAAGATGTCATATTCCGTAAATACACGGAATATTATGCACATTTTAAAGCACTTGCATCTTTCCTAGAGTTTGCTTCGGTTGTGCTATTTTCAGTAGTTTGCTTATCCAGCTTTTTGCCTTTACCACCCTGTATCTGGCCCCAACAGTGTCTGAATTGGAAGGGATTGCTTTACTGAAGTGACCGAGTACCTCTTAAAAGTTTTCACAAATGCATATCATGAGCACTAGACTATTGCTAGAAGGGATTTGCAATTGTAAAGATGAGAGAAAATTAACTGAGAAACGTGTCTTATTCTGCAGAGCGTGGTGTTGTGTGGGAGGAGACGATCATCCTCCTTCCAGACAATGTGCACTACGTCTTCCTGTCAGCCACTATCCCCAACGCTCGACAGTTTGCTGAATGGATCTGCCATCTTCACAAGCAGGTGTGTTCAGTTATCAGTTTCCTCCCGCAGAAATGAAACGATCCTCTCTAGAGCTGTTTGTGTATTTCCAGTATTTACCTGCAGTAATTTCACAGTGTGTGCGTGGAATTCTATGTGCTAATATTTTAGTCATGGCACTGGGCGGCAGTGTAGTATAATGGTTAAGGAACTGGACTTGCAACCGAAAGGTTGCAGGTTCGATTCCCAGGTAGGACGCTGCCGTTGTACCCTTGAGCAAGGTACTTAACCTGAATTGCTTCAGTATATATCCAGCTGTATAAATGGATAAATGTAATAAGAAGTTGTGTAAGTCGCTCTGGATAAGAGCGTCTGCTAAATGCCTATAATTAATTAATTAATTAATGAGTCATCTTGGTGGCAGCTGCATTCTCTCCGTTGACAAGTGCCTTGGTTCTGCGTCATCATTCTTTGCCGTTTTTGCAATGCAAGCAATTTCTAAGTGTGTTCATTTTTTTCCCCAGCATTTCACTGAGAAATGTGTTGTTGCATGTACTGTAAATATTTTATTCCCATGAATCCTGTCTCCACAGCCATGTCACGTGGTTTACACAGACTATCGCCCTACTCCACTGCAGCACTACATCTTTCCAGCAGGTGGCGACGGACTTCACCTTGTAGTGGACGAAAATGTGAGTTTGCTGAAACACTGATTACGTTACGTTTTCTCATTTAGGTTTGATAAAAACGAAAGTTAAATATTTAAAATGTATGGATATTAAGGATATTTTTCACAGCTAAAATATGTCTAATTTATTTGACAGAATTTAATTTTACTCAAGAACAGTGGTTGTAACACATTACATATTATTAACCATTGAAGGAACTTGTGTAAACCTCCTCCCTGCTTAAAAGAACACACAAGTATTTAAAAAAATAAATGAATCCACTACATTGTAGTCATGTCAGTAATTTGTTCAGTAGTGCAGTAATTCATGGTCTTCATTGTTGCTTTATTGCAAAGATGGTTTTTCTACAACCGTTGTTGGATTTCTTAACAAGGCCGTTTAGTATGTGAAACTTATTCAACATTTGAGTAGAGGAAGTTCGAGCTGGCAGTTTGCAGGGTTTACATAAGATCATTTGAGGTGTGCATTATTTGCATCAGCACACCTGTTATTGATGTTAAGTCTGTTTGGGAAGAGGCTGCAGTGCCAGTGTCAATATGCCTGGCAGGTATTTTCCAGGTTGACTCAGTGATCCCAGTAAGGGGATTCCCAGTTCAAGCTGACACTCACACAAAGTACACCAGAGGATTTAATTTATTTATTTATTAAGGAGATGGACTGCTGTACAATTTACAAGTTGTTATGAGGGTGTTTCTATTGAAAACATAGACATGACATGCACTAGCGGTAGCTCATGAGGTTGAAATAAGGAGATGTGTGAACTTTAAAATGGCTGACTATTCTGGTTTCAAAATGACTGCTATTGTTTGAGATGTTTTTCCTTGAGAAATATTTTCTTGGAAAATGATGAAGGCACATTCCCACAGTATCTGACTGAGTTCTGTTTTTAAAGCAATTGTTTAATTTCTTGCATAGGAATGTCCGTCTTTATTGATGTCAATACGTCATCCTGCATTCTCTTTTTCAGGGAGAATTCCGTGATGACAACTTCAACACGGCCATGCAGGTGCTAAGAGACATCGGTGACTCTGGAGGGAGCGGTGGGGGCAAGTGGGACCCCAAAGGCCGGAAAGGGGGAACGAAAGGTGTGCACTGACTGCGCTAACAACTAGAGCCCTGGTATTTAAATCACGGTCCTCGAGGTCCGAGAACTGCTGGTTTTCCACCCTCCCTTTACCTGGGAGTCAGGTGTGATGACTATCTGGCTAATATGTAGCACTAATTGTTCAGCTAATTACCTGGAAGAAAGAAAACCAGTGCCGGATTTGGATTTGAGGTTCAGATTTGAATATGCATGAACTGCAGGAAGCTGTCGGTGGGGGGAGGGATTAACAATGGAGGCAAAAAAAAAAAACATTGAATGAATTTTACAACATTTAATATAAATCTGACATGTTAACTCAGAAGAGGAACTGTAGATGCATTGTTTTCCAAATACATAAAATTTAATTATTTTCATCCTTAATTGTAATGGGACACTGAAACGAGATGACAAAAGACTACAAAACGAGAGACTGCATGATTATGTGGGGAGGAAGCAAATTAAACTGTTTTTACTTGGTCCTGTTCTGGGGCTATGTTTGTTGAATCAGTATGTGCTTGGTGCATGAAATAGCATGTATTGTGTCCCCACAGGGCCGTCAAATGTCTTTAAGATTGTCAAGATGATCATGGAAAGGAACTTCCAGCCTGTCATCATCTTCAGCTTCAGTAAGAAAGAGTGTGAGGCCTACGCTCTACAGGTGGCAAAGCTGGACTTCAACACTGGTAAGTAAGGTTCAGCTCACAGACTATCCACTGGAGCACAGTACGCATTATTATCCACATCGACACAGTCTGTCTGCTTTTCATTGGGGCTTTCAGTGTGAGCTGATACAGATTTATGTGTATCTGCAGAATACATACTTTTAATAAAATTAATATCAGCTTGGGAAATGTTAGTATGTGATAATGATAGTGAATGACAAAAATGTATTTGTATCTTAGCACCTTGCATGTTGTTTGATTTACTATAACTACATGTTTTTCTGTTCCTGGCCTGGGATCCCATTATTTTTGCAGATATTTTCTCCACGTTGCCGTTTGAAGGGTTGTAGTAACTGAAGCATACTAATTTGATCTTCGAAGGCCAAAGAAGCTGCCTAACTCACTTTTGTCATTCACATTGCAGATGAAGAGAAAAAGCTTGTGGAGGAGGTATTTAACAATGCCATTGATTGTTTGTCAGATGAAGACAAGAAGCTTCCACAGGTAAGAATTTTTATGAGGTGTTGCTGAGTATTGCAGACAGCAATACTATAACCTCTCTGCATTTGAATGGATCTCTATGGGAATTGGGGGGTGGGACTAGATAAAGCTGTAAATTACACGGGAATAGTATAGAACACATGGTTGGCTAAATGGCTGTAAGTCAACAAGGGTCTAAGGTATCAAACAAGTCTTAAATCATCACTCTGCTGCCAGAAATACAGTAGATATGGATGGATAACTTGAAGGGTTTCTTCTCCTGACTTATTTTTCCATAGAGTTCAATAGGAAAATTTGTAAGGAGAAACAACCCTTAAAGTGATCCATCCATATCTACTGCATATCTGGCAGCAGAGTGATGGTTTGAGGCTCGTTTGATACCTCAGACCCTTGTTGACGTACAGCCATTTAGCCAACCATGGGTTTCATGCTATTCCCGTGTAATTTACAGCTTAATCTAGTCCCACCCCCCAATTCCCATAGAGATCCATTCAAATGCAGAGAGGTTATAGTATTGCTTCTAAGAGTACCTGGAAATAAGATATCAGGAGTCTTTTGATATCCTTTTATACAGAATCATGATGGCATCACCTGTTTACCTCTGGAATACCTGTTTGACCTGTTTTTTTCACAGAATGAATGAATTCTCTAATTAAACTCCACACTGCTATTATTTTGAACACGCCCCTTTCAATGAATGAGTCAATTACTCAGAACAAGCAGCGTGCATGTCATGACCGTTGGGTCTACTACTACATCTACAAGTAAATTATTTTCCATGTAGAAATATCACTACTACTAATAACAGTGGTTCATCAGGTTACTGATGTTGTACTGCTATTTTTTTTAACACCACTGTATGTATATATATATATATATATATAGGAAGTCATTCCTTGCAGCGGAAAAAATTCAGTCGCATCAGTATGCAAGTGATCAGAGCCCATTGCACGGGCAAGGAGTACAGATTTAAAGCTGGAGTAGCCATGCTTAGTTGGTAGCAATCATAGAAAGAATTGCTGTGGGAGAAATATTGCACCATACACTGCGTTTATACCCTCAAATTCTGCATTCTAAAACCAGCGTTTCAGCCCGCATTCTTGTTTTCAAAACAAAGTGGCTCGTGACATGAACCAATCGGAGAGAGAGGCCGGTTCACGTTGTGAACCAATCAACAATGAAATTTACCTTTTCTCCTTTATCATTTAGGAAAACAAGAAAAAAGGTGCTATTGTAAAATGTCCAGCAGAGTACCAAATTGGGGCTAGGTGTATCGGGTAACTAAGTCTGGGTAGAGGGTAGCCTTGTTCAACAATTTACATGTACTATACAAAAATATTTAGCTTATCTCGAACCATCAGGTAGATGGCTAATTTTATGCTAGTGAATTTGGCAAAACAATCGCTTCATTGGCTACCGAGTTCGTGACGACATGAAAAATGTTTTATTGGGTTATTGTTAAACTCTGCAACTGTTGTTTTACTTGGACTCTTGGAGCTGATATTTTTAGTGTACCTATGCCAGTCTGTAGCTGTAAAGTTTTATGCGTGTTCACAATGAGGTGTGTGCAATTTAACCTCATAGTCACTGTTCCATTTCAAATCCAATGTGCTGGAGTACAGAGCCAAAACACAAAATGTGCCACTGTCCAAATATATTTGGACTACACTGTATGGGTCTGAATGAGCCTCTAACAGGGGGGGGGGGTCTTCAAATACTTGTTAAAGGGGACCAGATCCTTTTAAATAATAGTTCCTAAGGGCCAAACCTTCGCCATGTGTCATTTATAAAACAATTTAAAAGTAAATAGTGTATATATGTATATATATTATATATGGGTTGTTCCATTTATTTGGGTACCAGCTGGGATTTTAATAGGTATTAATTTTGTAGTCATTATTTTATGTTCTGTTGATTTACATTAACCATTTTCATATTTATATTATTATTATGCATGTATCACAGCATTTCACCATACACTCGCAGGAACAAAAAATCTGAGGATTTGGTCATTATCACCAAAATTATTATATTGTCCCCTGATTTTGTAACATTGTTCACAATGAGGTGTGTGGAGAGTGGGGTGTGTCTTTCGCTATGGGAGGGCCAACTGGTGTTATGACTTTAGAAATGTTTTCATAACTTTGTGACCATAGAGGAAGTTGCCAACTCCAGCTTTAAAATGAAGAGAGAGTATGTACGCCGAGACTCCTAATAATCAACTGACAATATCAAGCAGTCACTGTTGTTTTTTTTACTAAATAATGAAAGATGAGTGAACATCCTCCACGTAAATATTCATCATGGATCATATATCCATCTCGTCATTTTAACCAAAGTTTCCCTGTCCGTAAATGTCAACAATTTTTTGGTGCCGTCTAGTGGCTTCCTATAATTCAGATCAGGTTCCTATTAACAGTCATAAGTTTCTGTTGTTTTCAGTGTTGATCTCCTGGTATAAAATCTGGGACATCTGGATTTTGACATCACAGGAGTTCATTTAGTGCATTGTTTGCATGTGTTAAATTTGTGCTGACATTGCATAAGATTATCTTTTTGGTTGTTTTGGTTGAGAGTGTGTAATGCTTTCCAGTCCAATTGTGACTCACCAGTGTGGCTTTAATTATTAAGCTCTTTATTGTGTTATTAAAGACCAAAGTGATTGAAGAACCGATGCTGATTGTAGTTCCTAAGCCAATGGTGTCTTTTAGCTTGTCCTGCACTTTGGTATATTTTTAAAAGTTGAAGCCAGGTTTTTTCTACGCAAGCAAGTCAGCGCCCCCTCTCTTCCTCTTCCTGATTGATGGGTATTCAAACTACACAAATTAATGTTAGCCCTTTAATTTCAAACGGGTTTCCGTTTGAACAGTTTTCATGACGCGTTACCAAATGGGTCTATCGCCCCTCCCCCAACTGTAACTCCTCATTCCTCCCCCCTCCCGTCTGTGTTCTCTCACTCGAGCCCCAATTCTCGTCTTTTGAAATTGTGAAGTGGGCGGAGACGGAACAAAACCCAGTGTTTATTACCTCTTTAAGGGTTTCTTCCCTTGACTTATTTTCCATAGAGTTCAATAGGAAAATGAGTCAGGCGAAACCACGCTTAAAGTGATCCATCCAAGTCTACTGCATATCTGATAACCAAAGATTTTGGTGTCCCCTTTACACGTGGAATCTTTCATACATAATTAAGACCAATTCAGCCTTTTCAAGTTCAGTAATTGTGCTACTTTCAGTCATAAGTATGTTCATACACAAATTGACTTCATTTATCTGACATGAACTACAAAACAACAGTGAAATGTGTTCTGCATGTAAAGGGGACACTAACATTTTGCTGTCCCCTTTCCACGTGGAACCCAACTGTCAGATTTAATTTGTGGACATTTTCATATGATCAGTAGGCTATAATTCTTTCAAAGTGGGCTTAATGCATTTTATGCCACAATTTAGAATTAAACATATTTAGGTAAGATGCCATTTTGGGGCTGAAAACAAATTGTGGATCCAATATGGTCACAATATAAAAAGTTTTAACCACAATAATACAAATGTAGATGCCTGATTAAGGTTTTGATCTAAATCAACTGTAACCAAAAGTTGTTCAATATTAAAAGTGGTCAAAATGAAGTATCAAATTGGTGTAAACTCTGATTTATTTCAGTCATTTGTAACAGTTATGGTACATAGCCTTCTTGATTTTGGTGTCCCGTTTACACGTGAAATTTTCCAGACGTGTATTTGACGCCTATTTGAACTGTTCCTGCTTGGAAAAATGTCATTTAAATTTAATAATTTCAACAGTTTAAAAAATATTACATGTTATATGAGTATTATATGACTGGTTTCAAAAGATGTAATGATTTAGAAATTTAGCTATCAATGTCACAAGTTGGCCCCCAAATAAATGGAACAACCCATATATATATATATATATATATATATATATATATATATATATATATATATATATATATATATATATATATATATATATATATATATATATATATATATATATATATATATATATATATATATATATATATATATATATATATATATACAGATCCTTTCCAAAAAAATAGTATATCATGGAAAAGTGTTTTTTTTTTCCGTAATTCCATTCAAAAAGTGAAACTCATTACACACAGTGAAATATTTCTAGCCTTTATTTGTTTCATTTTTCATAATTTTGGCTTACAGCTCCAGAAAACCCCCAAAACAGTATTTCAAGAAATTAGAATAGTGTGTTGAAAATCAGCATTTACTTCAGTTATTTCAGAGAATGGATGTTTTAGACTGAGTGTCACACTATCATCTAATTTACTCAAAACACCTGCAAAGTTTATCTCAGTTTGGTTCAGTATGGGGAAGACTGCAGACTTGACAATTGGCCAGAAGACCATCATTGACACCCTCCAGAAGATGGGTAAGCCACAAAAGGTCATCGCTAAGGAGGCTGGCTGTTCACAGAGTGCAGTGTCCAAGCATATCAATAGAAAGTTTAGTGGAAGGGAAAAATGTGGCAGGAGAAGGTGCACAAGCAAAAGAGATGACCGTAGGATTCAGCGGATTGTCAAGCAAAGACGATTCCAAAATTTGGCGGAGATGCAGAGGGAGTGGACTGAGGCTGGAGTCAGTGCTTCAAAAACCACCACGTACAGACGTATCCGGGACATGGGCTACAACTGTCGGATTCCTCGAGTCAAGCCACTCCACTCATTCTCTGAAATAACTGAAGTAAATGCTGATTTTCGACACACTATTCTAATTTCTTGAAATACTGTTTTGGGGGTTTTCTGGAGCTGTAAGCCAAAATTATGAAACAAAGGCTAGAAATATTTCACTTTGTGTGTAATGAATCTATAATCTATGAAAGTTTCACTTTTTGAATGGAATTATGGAAAAAAAAAAAAACTTCCATGATATTCTATCTGTATATGCATATAAACATCATGGAGGTAATGTTACATAGCAACTGTTATTCTGTCACCAATGGGAGGCATATGGATCTCATTTTAATGCCAATGTAGATGTATATGGATAATTAACTTTTTACCCCAATTATCAAAGGCCTAGGAACAAGTCTGTTGGCAATTGAATAACCCTGCTGCAGAACGTAAAAGTGTACACCTGAATAGGATTAATGCAGTGAAGCATACAACCGTTTCCTAGTAAGTGGATGGGGATGTTGGGGTGACATCGTTATACACATGTGAAGTGTGGACATGCACTTCCATGTCTGCAGTTTTACCCCCATCCTGCCCCGTTTGAGAGTAATTTTATACAGCGGTTCAGATGTACTTTGACCGATCGCGTACGTGTGTGAAAGGTGGAGCACGTCTTGCCGCTTCTGAAGGGCGGGATCGGGATTCACCACGGAGGGCTGCTCCCCATCCTCAAGGAGACCATCGAGATTCTCTTTTCAGAGGGCCTGATCAAGGTCAGTCCCTGTGTGACAGGCCCCTCTCATCATTTTAAAATGTATTCTGGAGACGGGCAGAGCAAAGACCCTGACCCCCAGGGGATATAGAAGTTATTTCACATCATTGTGATTAATTGAGGAAACCAGTGATTTTTTATTTTGTACACCATTGTACTTCATTGTATTTCCCTTAATGGTCGCGCTTGGACCGTCTTTTCTCTCATTCACCAGAGACTAAATTATGTGGGGGGGGGGGGGGGGGTAGATAGTCTAGATACTCTATTGTGTGGTAGCTGATAATTCTCATATCTTAATTTTCAGGCCCTGTTTGCAACGGAGACCTTCGCCATGGGAATAAACATGCCCGCCCGCACTGTGCTATTCACAAGTGCTCGCAAGTTTGACGGGAAGGATTTCCGTTGGGTAAAACGACGAAACGCTCGACATTGTATCCACAGTCACTCTATATAATTCAGTCCTTCATGGTTTGTCATTTTTATTGATGGCCTTCCATGATAATTATGACTGATGATTTGGTGTAATGTTGACCTTTACTTATATTGTTCATTGTTCACCACATGGTATTCTAAACTCATTTTGTTTGCTGTAAAGGTAGTGCTTGAACACATGGGTAACTTGATCAGACTTTCAAACCATTTTAGTTGCCATTTGTTAAAACTGCAGCTTAAAATGTGAAATGCTGTTATATGTTGCTTCCAGTGCCATAACGACTTGCACAATTAGCCATAGCGCCTTTGCTGTAGAGAGCGTTGCCCAAGAACAGAGGGTTTCAGTTGGCTGGGTTCTCCTGCCTGATCGCGCTAAAATGGCAACTGGTCAGTCGGGTGTCCCTGCTGCCTGCCCGACTCGGCTGCGCATGAAGTGTTGTCCTCCAGCACATTTACTGCGCAGTACAGCTGCTGGGCTGCAGGGTGAAAAGGTGCTGCTGGCTGCACACTCTTGCTGTTCTACGCTCTCCCAAATTGATGGATGACATTCCAGTCACGGTACAGGCCTATAAATGTGATTGGGATTCCTGAATTGGGAAAACGGGCAAAAACTAGATTTGTTTATATATATTTGTGGGCGTTACAGATCACTTCAGGGGAGTACATTCAGATGTCGGGTCGTGCTGGCAGACGAGGCATGGATGAAAGGGGCATCGTGATCTTCATGGTGGACGAGAAGATGAGCCCGGCCGTGGGAAAGCAGCTGCTCAAGGTGTGCTTCATACTCAAGCTGAAACATTGTGTTTTCTATCATTGCGTTGAGGTGAAACCGCTTTCCACAAATGTGTGTATATGACACAGGCCGGTTTTTTAAAATGTATTTATTTAAAAAATAAATAAATAAGATTATCATCTTCAAAGTAACTACCGTACAATGGCTATTATACTGCCAGGGCTTTCACAAAGCCCATTTTGTCTGGTTGAACAGCTTGTCAATTATAGGAGATCATATATCCTTTGTCGTAAATGTTAATGCAGTTTTGCTTTCTATTGGGGGTGGAGGGAGCAGTACAGACCGGTTCGTTTTGTAAGCCCTTTCTGGCCTTTGTCCAACTTTCATCTTATAAAACCATCATTTAAAGCCTTTAACATGTTTGGGACAAATTTTATGTAGGAGGGATTGAATTGCTCCATGGCAACAGGCAAACCGAGATCAGATAAGATGAGTGCTGGCGAAGTTATGGCAAATTTTTATTACATCTTAAATGCCTTGTTGTTGAACAAACACATTCAATTTTGGATCTAGGTTAAAGGGTAAGTTCGCTATTTTGGACCTTGGACCCTATTTGCGGTCCGTCTTCCATGAACCTGACCCATGAAGTCCATTTTTTCGCTGATCGGTCCAGTATTGAGTTTGGTACAGATTTCCTGTAGGCTCTCACTGGGCTACAATGGAAGTGAACGGGGCAATCAGAAATGTTATGGAAAAACAACGATAAATGTGCTTTTATAGCTCAGTGTGTATTCTTACGGTCTCAGTATGCTCTCCTGTGAAATGTAGGCTATCGCAAACGCAAACCGAACGTTGAAACAACAGTTCCATTTGAAACAGAACTATTTCTCCGACCGCACTACCTCGCACTGTAAACTTCCGCAGTCTAGCTACGTTGTAGAGAGGGGGAGGGGGGGGCCGCTTGAAAAGCAGTTGATCACAAATCCTGACCTCCCGTTGGAGTTTACTAGCTAGTAGCCTACAGCGGAAATATTTGTAACGCAGTTTTTGTAATCATCATTTGTAATAATTCATCACAGTAATGGTGCGCGAATGTGCAGTCCCCGGTTGTGGGAATAAAATGTCTGGACGCTCAAATACCAGTTTTCACAGGCTCCCGTTCTCTGACCCAGAAAGATTGAGACTTTGGCTGGTTGTCTTATGGATCGACATAAACACTCCAGTCAATCAACTCCGTTTGGCAGACTCGCGAGTTTGTGGAGCGCATTTCGACGCTAGGCTACTGATTTCTGTAACCGCAAATCAGAAGCAAAACACTGGTTTCTAAAGAACACAGCTGTTCCTCGTGTCGGACCTGCAGCACTATCAAGCACCGGAGCGGAGGTAAGTTATATTTAGCTATAACGTTACTAACATTTTTATTTTTTTTGAGCGCGTCCTCTGACCCAGCACTCAATACCAACGAACAAAATCCGAGCTTGACATAAGTTGTTTTCTTGTAACAAAACTGTCGGAAACGTTCATCAACTATAACTTTTTACAATTCTATAATGTTTTATTTACAAATGCTTGACGCATGGTGTCCTGTCCAAAGTTCTCATCTATCACATATCTGTTGGCAGTCATAGTGTAATGGTAATCAATGGAGATGATCCAGTGTCATCCACGGATACATCCAGGTTTTCAATGGCATTCGGTAGCAACAGATCCCACTCCCTACAACACAAACTTTCCTCCTCTCTGGGCATCTGCTTGCACCTCTTGCAAGAACACCAAAAGTCCCCTGAAATTCTTGGTCTAGCCTCGGCAGCGACTTCGGATAACATTACCTGCGCAACTTCAGCCTCTCTCTCTTCTCTTGCTCTCTTATCATCCATCTCTTGTAGTTCCGTGTCCGTGTATTCTGGCTCAAATCTGTAGCCAGTAACGTCAAAGTCAAAATCGAATTCTTCGTCTTCGTAATCATTATAGTCATCCATCATCCAAGTTTTTTTGTGGAAATTGTAGCCTACGTTGCTGCAGGTAAACAAACGCAGACTGCTCAGCTAGATAGTTTCGTAAACGGCCGGCACACCTTCCCGCTCCCCTACCCCCGACACATAGTACTCCGCGAGTGCAGCGCAAACAAGCAACAGAGAAATGCTTACTTCCAAGCCATGCCAAGCACGTAAAAATGTTCGGATTGAGATACATTTCACAGGAGAGCATACTGAGACCGGTAACAATACACCCTGAGCTTCCCGTCTCATTTATTGTACATGAAAGCACATTTATCGAACATTTCTGATTGCCCCGTTCACTTCCATTGTAGCCCAGTGAGAGCCTACAGGAAATCTGTACCGAACTCAATACTGGACCGATCAGCGAAAAAATTGACTTCATGGGTCAGGTTCATGGAAGACGGAGCGCAAATAGGGTCCAAGGTCCAAAATAGCGAACTTACCCTTTAAGTATGGCTAAAAGTCTAAAGTCTAAAAATGAGATCTGACTAGGATCCGTTTTTTCATAGTGGGTTTATTTAATAAATCATGTTTCACAACGGTTTTTATGCTGAAATGAATTTGTTAGCCGTTTATCCATAAATATGTAAATGTTCATCTTGTATGCGTTGACATGTTTTTCATTTGGCATGACCTCATCCCTACACTTAAGAACTAAAGAAAGGCTGTAACCCTGTCACGGCTTCTTTTCAGAGGACACGGCTAAAAAAAGCAGGAAATTGTGTAAAAGTGAAAGACAATTTACATGGCCTGTGGGGTCACATTTTGTGTACATTTCCTCATTATTGCCAACAGTGTAACTAAGTGGAGAGTTCTGTTTGGTCTTCCTTGAACATTGTAACATTCTGAGAGCCACAATAAAACCAACAGCTTTGTTGATAAGACCTGAGTTGAAATATGTACAACATCTCTCTAGATGAAAACAAAATTGCAGATCTCAGATTGTTTGGCAAAATATGTTCATAACCAAAAACATAAAATCATGTTGAATGGGGTAGTTCTCTTTCTGGAGTTAAAAAATAAAAATAAAAATGATTTAACCCATTAAGTGCCATGGGCGACATAGGTTGACAAAAATACGAATGCTCTAAAGTGCAACGGGCAACTTACTGATGGTTAAATCATTTTAAAATAATTATTTGACGCTAGTCTGTTGCAGATACTGGATAATGTCTGTTGATAACCATTGAACAGTTACATTACATTACATTAGCATTTAGCAGACGCTCTTATCCAGAGCGACTTACACAACTTCTTATTACATTTATCCATTTATACAGCTGGATATATACTGAAGCAATTCAGGTTAAGTACCTTGCTCAAGGGTACAACGGCAGTGTCCTACCTGGGAATCGAACATGCAACCTTTTGGTTACAAGTCCTGTTCCTTAACCATTATACTACACTGCCGCCCGCAGTTCAGAACCTTGTGTAACGTTTGTCCTCCAACGGCAGTACTCACATTGACGATTGTGCAATTCATTTTCTTCACACCATTTGTCTACAAAGTCCTGTATGAGCAGAGGGGTGTGGAAAGAGGAACATTCTTTATTTATTTGACGTTTATGAGGTTGATTTGCCTCAGTAAAAAAGGATAATCATTTAATAATAGGTAAAGAAAAGAGGTGCACACTCACTCTATATGTTGTGAATTATTTAGCCACTGTTTTTTCGGTGGCTAAATAAATCATGGCATATAGAGAGTGAGCGTGCAACTCTTCTTTACTTTTTAGAATTTGTTCCAGTTTTTCCAACTCATTGGGTGTGCGTTCTTTACTTTTTTTGTGTAATGAATGATGATAAACATGAAAATGAGACTGCGGGGAAATGCTAGCCAGCTGAGCATTATTTTTAGATGCGTCTTCCTGTCATGTGACCTCTCAGGGATCAGCTGACCCCTTGAACAGCGCCTTCCACCTGACCTACAACATGGTGATGAACCTGCTGCGAGTGGAGGAGATAAACCCAGAGTACATGTTGGAAAAGTCCTTCTACCAGTTCCAGCACTACAGGGCAGTGCCCGGAGTCATAGAGCGTGAGTACTGAGACTGGCGTCCCATTGCCTGCTTTTGCCGAGCGGACAAATTCCATACCTCTCCAAAATGCGCTATGCTTCTGTCTGGATTTATACGCCAAAAGAAACCCCGTTAATCTGGGTTTACCGGGGGTTTACCGCAGTAATTTGTCGGCCACTGTTTCTTAGCACGCTGTCATCCTGTATGACTGAAAAAACCTCCAAGCACTGGGCATCGTCAAAGCTGCTTGCGATTTGCCATCCGGGGCTGCCAGCCACAGTGCGCACTGTCACTGTCCAGATTTGAATCCAGACTGCGTAGCCCATCCATCAGTGCCTTAACAGTATGAGACACTCGCAGTCTGTGGCGTATGTAATTTACATGGGCTTTTTTTGTTTTGGTTTTTTTCCCTTGTAGAAATGAGGAAACTGGAGGCCCTGTATAACGCCATAGAAATTCCCAACGAGGAGAGCGTTGTGACATACTACAAAATCCGACAGCAGCTGGTCAAGCTCGGAAAGGAGATAGAAGAGTACATCCACAAGCCCAAGTACTGTCTGCCTTTTCTGCAGCCCGGAAGACTGGTCAAGGTAAGCCAAAATCAAGATGGCTGCCTTCTGTGTGTGGCGCAAATAAATAAATGAAATGACTGAAAGCAAGGCAAGATGTAAAGGATGATTTAGTTTCCAGCAAATGTTTCCGGAATGCTTGCCTTGTTTTGTCTGGAAGGAAGAATTATCTGGATATAACTTGTTTGTAGGCTTGTGGTTTCAGTGTTTAGTTTCTCCTGTTATTCATTTAGTCCTTGAACCATGATATCTCTTCAAGGAGATGTTTTCTGGACAGGACATTCTGATGAAAACATACTACTTTTTATCTTTTGCATAGTTTCTGTACAAAGTAATTGAGAGGCAATTTTCACACAGCGTGCCCGTTCTTGTGTTTAAATTTCTCAAGGTCACACCGTGACGTGACTCCACTAAGGTTGTGGGAGTGAGGTTATACTGTTTCCTGTGTCTATCTCCTCCAATTAACTATAAAATCAATTTAGTGACTGCTACATTTTTAATGTCATTGTGGGTGGTGTCTGAGTAATGTATTTTTTTAGAATTAAACAATGTATAAATTCATAAGAAGCTGACCAAATTTTTTGTTTCTTATGGATTGACTCTCGTTTGATTTTGAGGAACAAAAATGTTTTTCTTTGTAATACTGTTTCTAGACATCCTGAAAGAATTGCAGATTATTAAATTTGTGGTTACAGATCCCATTGAAAACAGCTAATGAAAGTGAATCAACATATATTCCTACATATTTCTCTGATTGTACTTGTATTGCTTTTAAGCAGTGGTGTGTATATATTAGTAACTGCCATCAACTTTCAATGTAAAACATTGAAAACTGAAATATTTTTGACAGGTGAAGAATGAAGAGGATGACTTTGGATGGGGAGTGGTAGTTAACTTCTCAAAAAAATCAAATGTCAAGGTATGTCTTGATATTTATTGTAAAACGTTTTGTATTTTAAGAGGTATCTGTTTGCATTATATGGCTGTAAATGGTGCAGTATACATTTTACACATTCTTGATTATTTTAGGCCTGTTTTGAAGGGTATACCCCTGGCCGCCTTTCTGTATGTAAAAACGCTGGAAGTCTCCTTTTCATTTAGCTGTAGTACAGATGAAGGATATGCGTGTTTTCGGTTTTTCCATTGGTATTGACATTGACATCGTCTGCGTCCTCCTTCAGGCAAACACAGGAGAGCTGGACCCCCTGTATGTGGTGGAGGTTCTAGTGCACTGCAGCAAGGAGAGCCTGAAGAATGCAGCCACAGAGTCCGCCAAGCCTGCCAAGCTCGGAGAGAAGGGGGAGATGCAGGTCTGTCTCCGCAAGTTCAACCTGGGGCCTGTGTCACAAAGCAGGATTACTGAGTGTTCCGACTTTTACTCGGTGCAGTTATCCAGCCAACTCGGTAATCCTGCTTCGGATACAGGCCCCTGATCTTGGGGCATTGTACCCATGGTACAATGAAAAAGAAGTTGAAAAAGACTTGCTAGTTACTTTATTTTTTAAAATACTTGATTTTCTCCTTTTAGGACCACTGAGGTAAATATTCTCTCAAGATAGACCTGGCAGAAATGGCAGCACCAAAAGGTTGCAGTTTCAAATGGTGCATAGTTTCATACCGATAGCTTGGAGCAGGGTTGGGATCAATTCAGAATTTCAGAATTTGCTGAAATTCAAAGAATTTTTATTTGAACTGAGAGACCGAACAAGAAGAAGAATTTGAATTGAATTACAGGGAGTAAGAAATTCAACTGACTGAGTTTCATGTGACGCGGGTGCGTTTCTCAAAATGTGGGTGGCACAGGGGTTGATATTCTAATGACCTGTTTCTTGTACCTGCCCCCTGGGTTGCTAGCTTTCTACTAAAAACATGTTTGTGGGGGTATGCATTTTAAATGGGTCAGTGCCTTTAATAACCGGATTTGCCTTTGTAAAATTTTGCCTTTGTGCATCGTAGTTGCTCTTGCGTGATGAGGAAGGCAGTGAACGTATTAATCCGTCGCATTGAGAAAATGATCATAGATGCTATTGACAACTTGGATATACCCATCACATAATTAAAAGAAATAATGGCTGGACAGTGGTTGCATGCAATATTATTAAGTAAACCAATAAATTGTTGGATTTGCTTTTTAAAAAAAAAAAGATTTAAAATATATATATTTTTTTCCTAATATACTTAAATGTCATGTACGGTGGTTGAACACAATAGCCTATATATGACGTCTTCAACTTAACCAGTTGAAGTCACATATACTTAATAATAGCCGATTATGTGCAACCACTGTCCGATTTATTTTTTGAGTGCATCTGTCACACGCTGGAAGGATGTGGCCAGGAAATAGAGAGAGATTGTAATCTGGAGCACTGGTAGATCTACACTGCGGGGAGTTACTTTGCGCTTCCTAATCATTTTGTAGCAGGTGCGCTGACACAAGTAGGCTACAAAATTGTCTCTGAAAGTGAATATGATCCAGACACTCTATAAATGAATCCATCTAATATTGGTCTTGTATGATATACCATACGGTCAATCATAGCCTACTTTTACATATTTTTCTTTTTTTTTTTTGATAATTGCAAGTTAGCTAGGCAAAGGAAAATAAGACCAATATTATGTTCAAAGAACATGCACTCATTCCAATATCCATTTATGTGAAAGATTTGTAATCTGTATTTTTCATAATCATCTATTGGCAGCGCTAGACATAAACCACCTTGTAACAACTCATTATGTAATAACACCGCATTATGTAATAATCTGCCGCATTTTGTAATAAACAGCCTGAACGCAATATGTAATAAATTTACCCACATTTTGTAATAAATTATTACATATTGTAGTGGCTATTACAAAATGCTGGAGTTGCACTTCTTTTATGATGAAAATGTAATAATATGGTGCATTATGTAATAACCAACCAAAATGGATGTCTTCATCTGTACAATTACACATTTTAACAATTAAGCTAAATTAAACTTTCCAAATATTTAATTAGACCCCTATGACCTGTGGTGCCCCCCTTGGCGTAATTGTTATTTTTATGCATTCTAGGATGAGTCATACTGACTCAAAATTCATTTTAAAAGATACTATTAGTTCAGTAGATTAGTAGTATCTTTCACTGGCCAAAACTACTTTGTACATCAAGTGTCACTGTATTCCTTAGCTTAATAGAAACTGTACTTGAGGGTTCATAGAGACATAGAAACTGCACAACACAGTGTTCTGACACAAACTAAGTATTGGTACACACAAATGTCAGGACACACACACACATGTGCATACATGCACACGCATGTGTGCACACAGCTCTGCCATTAAGCAATCGGGATTATGCAAATTCTGACTACAGAAAAAGAGACAAAAATCGTTGCACAACAAAAGACCAATATGGAACAGTAATTTCTTTCAAACTCTTTATTATGCCCAATTATAGTATATTTAGACAAAGCAGAAAAACAACCACAGCATATAGCCTAACAACACAACAATTTGCAGTACAAACAGTGCAGTTTTCACTTGCAAAAACTACTTATCAAGTAGACACGACAGAAATAACTTTTCCCCTCCAACATGCCCTTATATTAGGCCATAGCTTACATAACATGTTAGACACACATATAGCCCACACTATCGGGAAACTACTAAACTACATCTGAACTACAAACACGTGAAGCTGCTTTAAGAAAGAAAATCCACTGTACCTACAGTACAAAAAACAGAGATAAGACTATCTCTTCCAAAAAATGTCCTTGATTTTAAATTGACCATAGCCTACATACATAAGCAGGAGCCAGGCCATCATCCACTTGCTATTTTTGCTAGATTTGTAGAGCCTCATCATACTAATGACACTGTCATGGCCATGGTCCAAGTCCAAGTCAAGTTCTTCAGCTAAAGATTCCCTGAGGTAGATTTGAGGATGTAACAGTGATGCAAGGTCTCGAAAAAGTTGAGAAACTCTGTTGAATACCCCAAGCATTGACATGTCTATGTCAAGGGTCAACTGCACGATAAATGACAGCAATTCTGTCGGCAGGAAAGGCATGTCCTGTTTTCCATCTCCATCATCATCTTGGCGCCCATCCAGCAGGGTATCATCTTGGGGTCCATCATCATCTTGGGGTCCATCCAGCAGGGCATCATCTTGGGGTCCACCCAGCAGGGCATCATCTTGGGGTCCATCATCATCTTGGGGTCCATCCAGCAGGGCATCATCTTGGGGTCCATCCAGCAGGGCATCATCTTGGGGTCCATCCAGCAGGGCATCATCTTGGGGTCCATCCAGCAGGGCATCATCTTGGGGTCCATCATCATCTTGGGGTCCATCCAGCAGGGCATCATCTTGGGGTCCATCCAGCAGGGCATCATCTTGGGGTCCATCCAGCAGGGCATCATCTTGGGGTCCATCCAGCAGGGCATCATCTTGGGGTCCATCCAGCAGGGCATCATCTTGGGGTCCATCCAGCAGGGCATCATCTTGGGGTCCATCCAGCAGGGCATCATCTTGGGGTCCATCCAGCAGGGCATCATCTTGGGGTCCATCCAGCAGGGCATCATCTTGGGGTCCATCCAGCAGGGCATCATCTTGGGGTCCATCCAGCAGGGCATCATCTTGGGGTCCATCCAGCAGGGCATCATCTTGGGGTCCATCCAGCAGGGCATCATCTTGGGGTCCATCATCATCTTGGGGTCCATCCAGCAGGGCATCATCTTGGGGTCCATCCAGCAGGGCATCATCTTGGGGTCCATCCAGCAGGGCATCATCTTGGGGTCCATCAGTGAGGGGTTCATAGCTTTGAAATATCCTTTCTCTCTCAGCTTCCTGGATGTTTTGGATGAATGAAGAGACTGACCCTTCCAGACTTAAGTAATGTTCTCCATGCCCCTCAGCAATGTGTCCAAGAACCAACAGCGGCAAACTCTCACAGTATGTATTAGACTGAGATATAATAGAAGAGGCATCAATTCCCAGTGTGGAGACGATGAGGAATTGAACATTGAAAATCTCAGCAGCCCTTTGTAGTGTTATGTGATCACCATAGGTCCCACATTGTGACATACTATCCAAGTATGCATCCCAGTCATTTCCTTCTACATAGTGTGACAAATTGTGTGTTTCCTTGGTTTTGGGGAATGTTACGGTGAACTCTCAATTATTCTGACTTGCATTGATTCCATCACCCTTCACACTGATCCTTTAAATTCTCTTCCTTGATCATGCTGCAACACTTGAGGTGGGCCATGTTCAGAATAGATATCATCAAGATGCTGTGAAATCTCTGAGCTATATTTACCTTTTAATGGTCTCAGCCACGTGTATCGACTAAAGACATCAAGTACAGTGAGTATGTATCTATATGTAAACGGGCCATGTCTAATCTTCCATTTCCCCATATCCAAGAGGTCAATCTGATGCCGGTCCTGTACTTCTTTGGCCCTGATGGGCCTCGGAATGGGTTTATTTCCAAATCTTGCCTTGTGGAGTTGGTAGCGTTTGGAGCAGTCCAGGATTCCTTGAACCTTTCTTTCACTAATTCCAGAGTATTGCTCATTTAGTCGCTTATTCAGCTTCCTTGCACCTGATCCCTTGGTATCATTCAGACATTTTCCTACCATGCCATCAGCTCTAGACTTCAAAGCGATAGGTTTCCCGGCACACAATAATGTCTCTCCATCCTGGCTTAGAGAATAGAGATTTCTATTCCTCCACAGCCTCACTAGTGCATTTTGTTGCGTTCTCGTTCGATCAGCTACAGGGACATTGAACTCTCCCTTTAGTTTCTTAACGATGACATCGTAGACATCCTCATGCATTGATTGCTGTTGTCCATATGCCATACATACGACCCAAAGGGTACAGGTCACAATAAGGGTTAATTGCAGACCTGTCGAAAACATTAATTGCTAAATTAATTGAATATCAAACATTCTTTTAAATATACTGCATGATGATGCTCATGCTTAATAAGTTCTAACATGTGGTAACTTAAGACATTAATATTGTGAAAATGTGTTCTATTCACTTAATATTTTCGTTTTTGTGAATAAATAGCCTACCCTTCCACTTTGTTTACATTAACAATTAAGCTAAATTAAACTTCCCAAATATTAAATTAGACCCCTATGACCTGTGGTGCCCCCCTTGGCGTAATTGTTATTTTTATGCATTCTAGGATGAATCATACTGACTCAAAATTAATTTTAAAAGATACTATTAGTTCAGTAGATTAGTAGTATCTTTCACTGGCCAAAACTACTTTGTACATCGTGTCACTGTATTCCTTAGCTTAATAGAAACTATACTTGAGGGTTCATAGAGACATAGAAACTGCACAACACAGTGTTCTGACACAAACTAAGTATTGGTACACACATGTCAGGACACACACACACATGTGCATACATGCACACGCATGTGTGCACACAGCTCTACCATTAAGCAATCAGGATTATGCAAAGAGACAAAAATGGTTGCACAACAAAAGACCAATATGTTGTGGGGGGGGGGGCGTTTGGTGCTTTCATGTTGATCTAGTTTGTCGGAATCTGTTGGCGATTTTGAGAAATTCATGTATTTAATTCAGTGCTTGGAAATTAGTAAAATATTTTAACTATTCATATGAATACATTCCTATGACTTAAACAGAGTGAAGGAAAACAATTTTCCTGTCAGAAGACCAATATTATCTGCTAGGCTAGCGAGCATTGTCATTGCTAACCAGCATATGATTATTAGCATAAAGGTTTGAGCTTTTATTTTTACACTTTTCAGATTAAGTTGAGAAGTTACTTTACAGTAAACTCTAAATGAGGAAAAACTCTAAATCCAATGCTTTGCAGAGAAATAACATTATTCACACTCAATATCAACATACCTTTCAACATGTTGCCTTTCATGGTGGCCAGTGACACTTAAGTAGTAGCTCACACAGGCTCACACAATAGCTCACAGGCCGTGTATGGTTATTATATCACAGCTAAGGGGCGTTGTTCGGTCCGACACAAAGCGGAGGCCAGCGTTGAGGTAATTGGTGGCATTCAAATAAACGGCCTGACGTGAGCAATTACTTTTATAAAACAGTCACCAATTATGGCAATATGAAAGAAATAGACACACTCCAATTTAAATAGTTTTTATTAATAAATAATAATGTTCAAAATAAAATAGACCCAGATGCTGGCGCTCAAAAAGAAAAAAAACTATATGGACACAGGCCCTTATTCTCCCTCCCACATTTTTCATACACGGTGGCAATTAAAAGTGCTTTACACAGATTAAAAGACAGTTTATGAAAGATAGGCAATTGATACATAAATAAAAAGTGGTGTAGATTAAAACTAGATTTTTTTTTTTTTTTTAAGAACTCAAATAACTTTAGCAACATGTAGGCTACTGTAGCAACATGTAGTATTTCGGTAGAATTTTTAGGTTAAATCATTCCAAAATCAACTACAATTATCAAAAGTACTGTATGTTAAGAAAGAACAGTTTTGACATTATGTCAAAGAGGTTTCTTATTGTGGAACAGAGAAAATTGAGTGAGAAACGGCTCAGCCGGCCCAGCAGTTCTTCTCTTTGCTTGTAATACCTGAAATGCGGCACTAATTCGGTAGCTTCGACAGTTGGTGAAATTCTACATGTTGCCCCTTTAACTAAAAACATCCATGAACAGTGTGGTTTTGAGTCCTGATTCAAAAGTTTTGAGGGCTAGGCTACTTTTAAGATGGACAGGGAGTCTGGTCCAGAGATGTGCAGGTTGCTTCACCAAGTTTAGCCCTGGCACTGGGCACTACTAGCAACCCACTCCCACTTGACTTGAGAGGCCTGGCAGGGGTGTACTCCTTAAACATGTCCGTAATGTATTTTGGTCCCACTCCATGTAAGCAGCATTGCCTTATATTCAATTCTGTGGCTGACAGTAATCGGGGTGATGTGGTATGACCTTTTGGTCACTGTAAGAACTCTAGCCGCTGCATTTTGAATAAGCTGAAGCTTTTCGATGGTCTTTTTGGGGAGCCCTGTCTAAAGACCATAGTCAACCCTGCTAGAAATAAAAGCTATTATGTGGCTATTTAGACTAATATCAGAGTGAACTATAACGCCAAGGGGGCACCACAGGTCATAGGGGTCTAATTTAATATTTGGGTAAGTTTAATTTAGCTTAATTGTTCAAATGTGTAATTGTACAGATGAAGACATCCATTTTGGTTGGTTATTACATAATGCACCATATTATTACATTTTCATCATAAAAGAAGTGCAACGCATTTTGTAATAGCCACCACAATGTGTAATAATTTATTACAAAATGTGGGTAAATTTATTACATATTGCGTTCAGGCTGTTTATTACAAAATGCGGCAGATTATTACATAATGCGGTGTTATTACATAATGAAGTGTGAAAATTTATTACATTTTGGCGTGTTATTACATAATGAGTTGTTACACACCTTTTTTTCTGAACAAAGTTGCGCAGAAAAAAAATTAAGTCAAAACTCTGAATCCACGTATCTTGCAGACACGCCTCATTTTCATCAAATCTCCACGCTGTGCAGGCATATACTGGTGAGGCGCTTAAAACGGCAGATAAGTCAAATGTCTGAATCACAAATAGCTTAAGCTATGCGGAATTTTGGGAGTAAGTGCCACTTGCGCAAGATTGTCAACTCTGAATCTGGCCCAAAGTGTTTATTATATTACATTGTTTTTATCATTACTTAGGGGCCAGATTCAGAGATGGCCAACATAAGTCATGTGCTTAAGTGCCTCTCCTGCACGGATTTAACACGGGGTGAGATACGCCGTGTTCTAACCTACACTACACTGGTGCGTTTCTCGAAATCTGGGTGGCACAGGGCATGATATTCTAATGACCTGTTTCTTGTACCTGCCATCCTTTCACAAAAATGTTTTTGCAGAGGTATATACAGTGAGCACCATAATTCATTGGACAGTGACACATTGTTTTTTTGGTTCTGTACTCTAGCACTTTGAGTTTGAAAATGATACAAAGATGTGCAGACTGTCAGCTTTAATTTGAGGGTATTTTCATCCATATCGGATGAACCGTTTAGAAATTATAGAACCTTTTGCACATAGTCCCCCCCCCCCCCTCCCCTTTTTTTTTTTTTTTTTGGGGGCATCAAAAAATATTGGACAGTTTAACATAATGTAGAATGAAGTAATCATTTTTAATATTTGGTCGCATATCCATTGCATGCCATGACTTACTGATGTCTGTGACCCAACAATATCAAAAGACTCTTGATATCTTATTTTCTGGTACTCCTACAAGCGATACTATAATCTCTGCAGTTGAATGTATCTCTATGGGAATTGGGGGTTGGAATTAGCTGTAAGACTAGATTTTGCTGTAAATTACACTGGAACAGTATATTGTATCATGGTATCCTTTCAAACTGAAAGTGCTAGAGTACAGAACCAAAATAACAAAAAATGTGTCACTGTCCAATGCATTACGTCTTATGTAATTTAGAAGTCTCGGTTTACTGTCCAATAATGAAAGCATGTGAAAACATTAACGTGAAAAACTAAGAAATAGATTTGTAACAAAATTTTATTTATTGCAATCATGAATTAATCCAAGGTTCCCACACATTTTCACTCATGAAATTTTCCATGCCATGTCCATAACGTTTTAAAGAATTTCAATGACTCAATTTTATCACAATAATGATGATTTACCCCTTGACAAGTTTAGATACAAAATACACTACAGTATGACCATTGATCAGAATATACAATTCTTTACAAAACCTTCAGGGTATTCTTTTAATACGTTTCCAGGTCTGGAAAACATAATTCCAAATCATATAACTTTCCCAGATTTTTCATGACTGTGGGGACCCGGTCATTCATTCAGATTGGTTGCATCTGATCATCATGAGTTCAGTATATGAAACATTTGAATTTCATTGAATTATTATTATTTTAAATTTAATTGAATTTCATGAATTGCAATTCTACTTCCTGAAACTCAAATTCTAATTTATGAATATTCCTTTTGGTACTAGGTCAGTTGGCATTGTTTCATAAAGAGTATGAGAGATGCATTTAAAGTTTATTTGCCGGGCAGTAATGAAACATAAACTGTTTCAAATGGCATAATGTGCTTCATGCATTTGCAGTAGTCCTTTATTATGTGACTGCACAGTCTGCGTTTGTGACCAAGCTTCAATTTGTTTTTAAACATGGATTTATTTTTTTGGATTAGGTTGTTCCTGTCATGCTTCATCTCCTCACAACCATCAGTTCGGTGCGCCTGTACATCCCCAAAGACCTCCGGCCACCTGACAACAGGCAGAGTGTGCTGAAATCCATTCAGGTGAGGGCCTCCAGCAGCCTAGCATTAGCGCTCTGAAAATCTCCACCGTTCGCCCACCTCGGATTTTCATCTCATGCTATAATACCAAAATCCACTGTTTTGCACTATTTCCCGGGAACCAAAGCTGTTCCTGCATACCTTACTTGTGAACAAGTTGGATTTGTGCATTGTTCTGTGATGGAAATTGTTCGGTGATGGAAATTGTTCGGTGCTAAAGCAGTGGTCCCCAAACCTGTACCTGGAGATCTAACGTCATGTAGGTTTTCATTTCAACCCTTTTTTTTTTTGGCACACCTGATTCTACGAATTAACGCAGCTTAACGAGATCTCCAGCTGTTGAATGAGGTGTGCTTTGTTCGGGTTGGAGTGAAAACCTACAGGACGGTAGATATCCAGGGACAGGGTTGGGGGACCACTGTGCTAAAGGGAGTGTGGATAATGGTAAGTTAGATTTACAGGAACTTCTTCCCTCCGCACTCGTCCAGGAGGTGCAGAAGCGTTTCCCCGACGGCGTGCCCCTCCTCGACCCCATCGATGACATGGGCATCAAGGACCAGGGGCTGAAGAAAGTCATCCAGAAAGTGGAGGCCTTTGAGCACAGGATGTACTCCCACCCCTTACACAATGATGCCAACCTGGAGGCTGTCTACACCCTCTGTGAAAAGAAAGCAAAGGTTAGTCCCTCTCCACACTTCCACATTGAAAATGGCCAGTTATCCATCTTTGGATCCAAAATGATAAACGTTCCAGCCTAAAGTCCTAGTTTTTTTTATTTACCACAATTAGGGTAATGTTTTTTCTTTCTGCAGATCCATACTGTTTTACATTGTCTTTATTGATCTTTTTTTAAAAATTCTGTATTTGTTTTATTTGATTTACACACAAAAGAAAGGTTAAAGGGTTTGGCCTGTTAGGTATAAACGGTACACTAAGATATCTAACAATTGTATAATTAGCTAATGGTATTGCAGTAGGCAATTGCATCGTCCAGTGTATGGAAGGGTTTAGTCAGTTTGGGGTCATTAGATGAACACGGTCAATCGGGCTCCTGTGGACTGCATGTTAAAACTGCATATAAAAGGTCTTCATGCTCTTCTGCTGAATCAAGAATCTCCAGTTTGTGTTGAACAGCAGCATTTCACTAGTGTGCTGTTCCTTTTCTCAGCCAGAAGTATTGACGTTGTGGTTTAAGCAACGTGCAAGTTTCCTCTGTGTACTTCAGAGATTATTGTAGAGGCGTTCCGTGATCCTTGGATCATGGTGTTAACCAAAGACAATTGCTGTTCTCAGAATAAGAATAACTTTTTCTTTTGACACCACCGTACTTTAATCTAAAACGGTCCCTCCTGAAATGATAGAACACTTTGTTTTCCGACTTTGTTGGTTCTTTATTTTTTATCTGCCACTTTCATAAGGATGTGGAACAGTGTAAAGGTTTTTCTGCCTGTGTTTTATTCTAATAGGGATGAATGATAATATCTGGGTTATATTGGTATTTGCAGACTGTGGTTAAAACTAACTTAACACTCTCGTTCTGATGCTAAGATTTTTGCTGATATGATGATGCAACATACCTGCCTGGCCAAAAAAAAGGTCGCGCACACTAATATTTCGTTGGACCGCCTTTATCTTTGATTATGGCGCGCATTCCTCGTGGTATTGTTTCGACAACCTTATGCAACATCACAACATTTATTTCCGTCCAGAGTTGCATACATTTTTGGCAGAGATCTTGTATTGACGACGGGAGAGTCAAACCACTCCGTAAAGTGTTCTCCAGCACATCCCAAAGACTTTCAATGGTTAAGTTAAGGTCAGGACTCTAGTGGCCAGTTCATGTGTGAAAATGATTCCTCATGCTCCCTGAACCACCCTTTCACAATTTGAGCCCGATGAATCTTGGCATTGTCGTCCTGGAATATGCACATTGATGGGATAACCTGGTCATTCAGTACATTCAGGTACTCAGCTGACTTTATTTTATTGCTGCATAACGTTGCTGAGCCTAGACCTGACCAATTGAAGCAACCCCAGATCATAACACTGCCTCCAGAGGCTTGTACAGTGGGCACTATGCATGACGGGTGCAACGGCGACTTTTCTTTTGGCCAGGCAGTGTACGTATGCCAGAGAGCGATGCATTTACTGCATGCCTTGGCTGTAAGTCAAGTGAAAATGTTATGCTCAGTTTTGTCATTTTTACCATCCAGACTCACAAAGCTGAAATATTTTGTTGTACAGGTAATATTTGTTACATTTATCCTTCATAAATTGAGGTCTGTGCTCATCCATTTCGTCCATGTATTTGGACACTTGGTTGCATTTGCAATTGTGCTATAATGTAAAACGAGGATGTATTGGCAGCGGATAGTTTGGCCAAATATCAGAATTTCCATATTGTGCACTCATATTTCTCAAGTGTTTTGCAAGCAAGTGCTTTTTCATTCTGAACGTTGTTACTAAAGTTGAAGGATGAACATTTTTCATGAACATTAGATTTAAACATGGCTGCCGGGGTGTTGACTTATTTTTTTTGACACTGAAGCAAACCGGTTGCGGGATTCCTGAGGGTCTGCTCTCTCTGAACCGCGAGCGTGCGTCCGCCTCAGATGTGGCCTGCGGACGGCCTCTCTGTGACGTGCGTGTGTGTGTCCCTCGGGTCGTGGCCCCTGGCAGCCTCTCTGACAGGCGCGCGTGTGTGTGTGTGTCCCTCGGGTTGTGGCCCCTGGCAGCCTCTCTGACAGGCGCGCGTGTGTGTGTCCCTCGGGTCGTGGCCCCTGGCAGCCTCTCTGACAGGCGCGCGTGTGTGTGTGTCCCTTGGGTCGTGGCCCCTGGCAGCCTCTCTGACAGGCGCGCGTGTGTTTCCGTCTCAGATTGCGGGGGACATCAAGGGGGCGAAGCGGGAGCTGAAGAAGGCGCGCACCGTGCTGCAGATGGACGAGCTCAAGTGCAGGAAGCGCGTCCTGAGGCGCCTGGGGTTCGCCACCTCCTCAGACGTCATCGAGATGAAGGGCCGCGTGGCCTGTGAAATTAGCAGGTACAGAGCACGCACGCACGCACGCACAAACTTATTCGGTTCTTCCACGCGAATCCGCTGATGCCCAACTTCTGTTTTTCCAGTGCCGACGAGCTGCTGCTGACGGAGATGATCTTCAACGGTCTGTTCAACGACCTCACCGCTGAACAAGCCACAGCCCTGCTCAGCTGCTTTGTGTTCCAGGAAAACGTAAGCCTTTCCCCCCCTCTCCTTCTGAACTCTGAGCATAGTCCAGAGATCAGCCTCCACTCTCCACTTTGCTGGTTGGCGTCTCCCTGTTTTTGCATGGCATTTGTGTGAAAGTAGCAGTTTAATTTACAGATGGTGGCCTGAACAACTAGAATATGGTCTTGCGCAGTTGGTCCACCATTTTCTTGAAGGCAACGCTGCAGCTAGAGTAAACGCTCATTCATTACACTTAGCTACAAGGGTGCAGATGGCCTCACGGTGCAGTCTGCCCCCTTAGCATATTGCTAGTGCTAGTTCTGATAGGAGGAGAGTCGCATCTCTCACTGCTGAGAGCCGGAAATGCATAGGTGCCTGCTGAGTAGCTAGAGGGTGCTGATGCAGCAAAAAACAGATACCCTTGTTTGCTTATGCCCACCCTCAACAGGTGAAATAGTTGTGTTTGGGGCCAGGGTATTTCCCAACTGAATCACTTAAGCGCCCAGAACAGTACACCACCTCCAACTTCAAACATTTTTTTTCAGTCGCACTTATCTCCAGAGCAACTTCCTGCATTCTTAACTGTAAAAAACATAAATAAAATATTTAATAAAAATTTTTAAAAAACCAGCATTTTATTTTCAGGCCGAGCACTCCTCACACAAGACAGTGCGGTATAAGCAGAAAGGGTGGAGTCGTAAATTGTTGTTTATTTTTAAGCTGCCTGTGCGTCTCACAGACCTCCTAAATTATTGCACGAGATGACAGAGTCGGGGTTACGGTCTGCTGCAGTTTTCTCTCCCTGGAGCGTTTATCAGTGGGAATGCTTCTCACTCCCTCTCACTGTTCCCTTTTTGGTCTCGGAAATGTGGAAATGGAGACATTTGAGGCTCATCAGCTTGTGTTCTGAACGTTGACAGTAGGTTATGAGTGCTCTTGCTTTGAGCCAAAGACCAAACCCTTCCCTCTTTGCCAGTTTCCTTCCCCTGTGCGGTACTTTGCTGTACATTCTTGAAACTGCCACATGCGTGTCAAATATGCCACCTGAAACCCTACTCCAGTCAGGTCTGGGTGAGGCACAGCTATAATTAGGGTAGAGTCGCAGGAAACATTTTGACTGGGGTGACTGTGCAATTTGCGATGCTCAGCAGACAAATTAGAAAGTCACGTTTTCCCAGTCGATAGAAAATCGGTTTGAAAAGTTCTGACATAATTACCAACGAGTATGTTTTATGCACAGTGAAAGCTGTAGATATTTCTTTCTTTTTTTTTTGCACCAAAATGAGTGCAGGGTCAGGGTAATTTGGCAGTTTTGTCAAGCCAGCTTCAAATGCCACAGGAACCTAATTGGCCTGTGCCGTTTAAAATTAAACTGCATGGATCAGGCGTAGCAGCATTTGTTTACCCTTTGAGCAGAGAGCTCTCATTGGCTGACCACTCGGAGCCTGGTAGTCAGGATGACCGTGGTTGGCCCAGAATCAAGAGGGGAACGGAAGGCTGCTGTACGAGAGGAGCTGAAACAGCAGGCTCGTTTGTGTGAACCGCCCCCCCCCCCCCCCCCCCCGAAGGTGGCAAGGCCTCGGCTTTGTACATTCCTGTAGAGCTGCACTGTAATCGTGCTCCTCTGCAGATGGATGGGCTATTTGTGGCTCCACCGGGCCAGTGTTTACACACAGCCCTTTTTGCAGTCGAAGCTTGGCGTAGGTGCTGGACGGCAGCAGGCCAGGAGGATACCCCTGGAAGGGGCGGTCTGTCTGCCTGGTACATTTTTTTTAAATCCAGTGATTGAAGACCATGTGCAGGTTCTCATTAACCCATGAGGCAAACTCGTATGCTGACTTCATTCAAATTCATAAATGGGGAAAATAAATGTAGTTGTTTTTTTTGTAAAGCATGTTATTTCTAAACACAAGCACCGCATGTCTGTTTTTGGATGGTCACTTCAGGTTTACTTCTGGTTGGCAGGCCGCTAAGTGGTCGTACTCTTGATTGGATAAAATGTAAATGCCTTTTAATTGCAGCGTAGACAGTCTCTGAATGACCAATATCACATCCTCCAGTAGTGAGCAGTGTAGGAACTTGATTTTGGGGTTAAGAATAAATAAATAATCTCAACTGTAGACATAAGTAGGCATAATAAAACGGTATTTGCTTTGCGTATAACATAATTATGTTTTGTGAAAGAATTATGAATTTGAATGGCTAGGGTCTTTAAGGGGGAGGAGGGGTTTCCCCTATAAGGAGCTATCAGTCTAGATGATACGTTTTTTGAATCCACGGATAAGGTGCTTGTGTGAATTGAAAAGTGCAGGGGTTCATGTTCATGTTCATCTTCCACCTGTGTATGAGCCAATCAGTTACTGTGCAGTGCCAAGGTAAAACGGGTACCTTGTGAACAAGTGCCGCAGTCTGTCCGCTACCTTAGGACGGCGAGTGTCTCATGGACCGTGATAGCTTGTGCTTGTACAGCTACCTTATCTATGAGCTGTCAGACAAGATCTGACAGTTTGTTTTAAGGGAGTTGCTGCCACAACTGCCTACATATTTCCCAAACCAGGTTGCCAGCAAGAGCTGTGCCTGTTGTTGCCAATTTGGCATTGAGTCTATGATTGAAAAAATAAAGCATTTCTGGATGGGGCTGTTGGGTCTGTCATATTAATGAATTTCGACCATTTGAGAATCTCAACCAACACAATAGGTCCAACAATTGTGAAGTAGAGATACGTTTGCAAGAGGACAGCACAGCATTAAATATCCAGTTGTCCTTTTGACCTTTCCCAGATTCCTTTGCATATGTTCTGCTCATTATAGGAAATGTCTGTTACAGGACATTCGGGCCGGAAGTGATTTGTTTATTTGCATTCATTATTTTTTAGTGAAATTTTTAAAAATAATCTGGTAACACACAATACCATGTTAAAACTCACGATTCTATCTCTAAAAACTGTTTGGCGATCCCAACGTTATAGCGACAACGGTTCAATTTGTAACACGATACAAAACAGGCTAGTAATACTTACTGTAATTCTGACTCTTGGAAAACAAACTTGCAAAGGTTTCCTTACAGAAGAGACCAGGATTATGCCTTTAGTCAAAGGGATTCAAGAATGGTAGCAATTTTATTTCCGGGCTTGTGTTCAAAAAGGTGGTGCTAGAGAAGGGGTTAAGGAGACAACATAATGGATCCTTTACAGAAAAGGGCTGATGGAAGCATTCTCATGAAGATCTCTATGCACAAATATAACAAGAATACGTGAAGGATAAACCCAGACAGGCGCGGATCTACGGGGTGGCATGGGGTGGCAGCTGCCACTCCATAAAAAGTCCTTGCCACCCCAGTCGCCACCCCCAATTTCAGATGTAAATATTATTATATTATAAATAAAATAAAACAAATTGTGTTGAACATTCATGATATTTCTTCGAAGATGAGGTAAATTGCTCCAATCACCAGTTTATAATTCGCTGTGCCACCTTCAATGTTAAAAAAATGGTTGCGTCCATCAACGCATCTTCTGTAACTGAAAAGTCTCGAGCCAGTTTCATTTCTGAGCGAGCAGCTCACTGAGCACAGAGCGTTGTATGTGGTACGTTAAGTCTGAAAGTAGAAAGCTATCGATAGCCTTTTCTGTATAAAGTATGAAACTAGTAACGTTAGCCCTTTATTTGTAAAGTCCAACCCTAGCAAAGTTAGCAACGAATATATGCTGGATTCAATATAGCTAGCATGGCCATTATAGTTGAGAGAACAAGTGCCCGTGTTCCACACTGTAACGTTAGCTAGCTAACGTTAACTAACGTTAGCTGACGTTAGCTAGTTGTCAGCGTTAGTAGGGCAATGAATACCCAAAAGTTCAATCAATGTCTTTTGTACAGATCATGTGCTTTGGTGATATTTGTGAGGGATTACAGTAACTATCAGTAATTATCTCGTTTACATATGCACAGACCCCTCCACTTTTACTTTTCCCTAGCTCCTATCGGTACTGTAGTCACGCCAACATCGTTGGACGAGCTATGCTAGTTCCTTATACGATCGTTCGAAAATTCTACCGTCGCCTTAAGCTGGTTTAAAGGTGCAATATGTGACTTTTATTATACGGGCCTGTGCACGTAAACAAACTTTTACCTGGTTAAATAAATGTCCCCTTATTACAATTAAGAGTTACACAATTTAAGAGTGGGCAAGTTCCCTTATATTAGGTCCGAGTTCAGTGGTTCCAATCAGTATCAGTTAGTGGAATTCACTTGAACTGCCTCCTTTGTCTACCAGGTGTCAGTCTTGAATTACATTGCAAAATTAAGAACTGTAATTGTGGGTGGGTGGGGGGTGGTGTCTTTGAGGGTGTAGTGAGGGGAGGGGTATTGTTGAATGTGTGATGAAAAATTTAATTAAAATTTTAATATGTGACTGGTAAAAATATTCTGATTTAAAGCTGTAATTGTGGGTGGGTGGCTGGAAGGAGGTAGGTGATATGTGGGGAGCGGGTGGTGGTGTGTATTAGGGTTAGGGTTAGGGTTAGGAAGGACGGGGTGTCAGTCTTTGGGTAGCTCAGAAGCAGTTTTATTGGATGTGTATGATGAACTTGACTGTTAACAAATATGCTAAATTATTTGTAAAAATATCTTAGATAATTGCTTTTTTTCCAGACATAAATAGCCCTAGGGTTTTTGTGATTTACATGCTTTAAAATTCACCAGAATGCAGGAAATTAAGTTTCAGAAACTCAATTTTCCCAGACCCCCCACTTAACCCCACGCCACCCTGCCAAAACTTCCTGACACCCCTTTGCCACCCCATGGAAAACTTCCTAGAACCGCCACTGAACCCAGATCCATATTTATATCCTTTAAGGTTGATTCCATTGTTGGTTATTGGTTCATTTAGTTCATTTAATGTCATTTCATTAGTTGTGATGTATCGCTTTCCTTAATAGTTTGAGTATTGAGTTTGCATGCATGGTGTGTCCCTCAAACACATTAGTTATCTTGAATTGGGATTTTCCTTCTTGTGTAATTGTGCACTGTACCTGAAGGTCTTTTCAGCATGGTTAAGGTCCTTTAGTTTGGTTATTTTTAAGTAAAAACTTTTTCTTCCCTTATCTCTTTTAATCTGCGTGATTTAAATGTGGGTTGCTTATGGACAGGACAGAAAATGTATATTAAAGTGTTATTAAATTAACAAAAAAAAATATTTAGCTCACTCAGCACTCACTCAGCACTCACTCAGCATGCCTCTGGGGCTCTGGGTGATTCATGGCAGCTGCATATTATTTTGTCTGGGAAATTGTAGGACACAGAATGAGACACAGAATGAGACACTGCTATTCTGGCAGTTGGCCCGTTAAGGGGACACAGGGCAGATTAAATCTGACACACCCCTGCAGCGGAGTTAACACACATTAGCCTAGGCCCGTTATTCAAATCACGGTCCTCGAGGGCAGAGAACTGCTGGTTCTTCCCCTTCCACCTTCCCTTTACCTGAGAGTCAGGTGTCAAAGACAATCAGTAGCAGTAATTGTTCAGATTACATGGGAGAAAGAAAACCAGGGCCAGATTTGAATATCCATTGGCTAGATGCTTGGGCACCTCGAGTGGTTGAAAAGATTTTCCTGATCTTTTTCCTGGCCCTAAGGACAAAATCTGGTCACACCAGAATTCCAGAACCAGTCTCTTTTGAATGGCACCACCTCTAATGTAGGCCATTGATTTCATTCACCCACCATTATCACTAACCACACCGCACAACTGCTGTCATTTCTGGAATGCCTCATACATAAGTGTGTATGAAATTCAAGCCTAGTACTCAACTGATGTTTTTTTATGGCAGGAAATGATCAAACTCACAAGGTATAAAGTCCATCAGGATTTTGATTAAAGCGAATTCGAGATCTAACTTGTGGACTATATTTTGGCAAAAATTCCGCAAAAGGGAGTCACTGATTGCTGAAATTATTCAAGATAAAATCCAGACCACAAATTGTGTCTGTGATGAGATTCGAATCTGCCAGATTTTATACATCTGTTTTGACTGTCTGAAACGCATGCATTGCTTGCTTTTTATTGGAGATATCATCTTGGGACTTGTCTTACATGAGCAAACGCAGCTGTCCACTCAACGATCAGGTTTTTTCCCTAACAATCAGTGGCTTGTGTGATAAGAGGCGTTTTACTGTTAGTTTCTCTTATCTTTATTGCTTTTCCCCACAGTAAGTTGGTAAAAAGGTATGGAGCAGATAGAATCAAAGCAAGCAAGTCTGTGTTTGTTTCTTCTTGTTCTACAAGTCAGTGGGAAAGAATGCTTTGCGTCTTGGCTTGTCTAAGACTGAACTCTGAGCATCTATCATGAGTTTACTAGCCCTGTGCTGTGAATAACACTATACCATCAAACTCATTTGCTATTTAAAGCACTGTCAGTCTCCTGTGGTGGCAACTTTGTTTTAAGTGTATGTATCCGACACTGTCCCTTGTGACACTGATGACAATGCACTTGAGCAAGTGGCTATGGGTAAGATCGTCTGCTAACTATAACGCAATGTGGCCAAACCAGAACTGTCAAGAATGCCTGAATTAAACATAACTGCATCACTGTACTTAAATTTGGATAACGCCTTCAAGAACGTGTTACTTTATTTTGTTGTAACTTGTTGTATATATTAATTTAAGAAAAAGTAATAATAATTTTCAGGGAGAACTAACTCATGCTGGAAAAGAAGCACTTTATTGATTTTGTGATCCGTAAAGAGGTGTGTCCCTGTACCTCAGTGTGATGACTCCAGGCCACGATGACTCGCTTTGTCTTGCCCCCCCCCCCCCTCCTAGCCTCGCTCTCTCGCTATCGTGTTGCTTGTGGTAAATGAGTACAGACCTGTAGGCACGTTAATCTGGGCATTGTGGAATAATTAATCGGGATGTGTCCATAAGCACATGATTTCCATTATAAACTGCAAAGCAAAGAGCAGGTTTCATTACTTTGAGAAACGTGGCTAAAACGGAGGGAAAGGAAAACGAACATGCAACTGTCAAAGCTAAACTGGTGCTTCCATCAAGAATTGGCGAAACATTGGAGTATGGTTAGCTAGGGCTGACCGTAGTAGGTTGAACATTTATCAGTAAAGACAAGACATGACAGAAGTCAACTCACACTAATGTATGTGAACAGCTCAATCGTTTAATCACCTTCCAGAGTCTCGTTTCTATTCATAGCTGACAGGTAGGGGAAGTCTTGAGGGACATTTGATGAGTGCCTTGCTGAAATTGACCTAGAGTCCATTATTCCTGTGCCCCTTTGTCAAATGTAATCTCGTGATGGGTCCTGTGCAACTGCAGTGCATCTATTCTTGATGGGGCACAAAGCAAAGGACCAAGCTAATTGCAGTGAGGTTGAATGTGGTTCATCATACAAGTTCACTGAAGTTCTTTGTTCTGCCGTACACCTCATGAGGTGATGAGGTGATATTTGGATATTTAGCATGAGCTGATATTTGCTTCTCTTTCAGGCAAGTGAAATGCCGAAGCTGACTGAGCAGCTGGCTGGACCCCTCCGACAGATGCAGGTTGGCCCAGAAGTGTCCCAGATGTTTTTCTGTCTGGGGATATTTAGCTGTGTGTCTGAAGTGGTTTGTCTTGGAATGATATTTACGTGCACAAACAGAATTCTGAACTTGCTCAATATTAGTTGCTGAGCAACCAAAGTTTATACCAGTGTGTTTGTCAAGTTCACACTGATGGTTTGCCAGTTTATTTTTTATTACAGCTTTTAATAGCCTGTGTATTTATTGTATTATTTGAGTGTACTTTGGTGCTTCAATTTGCGTTTATCCCAATATCTTGTCATTGGAACTGGCATCTAAGTCTGGAGTTAACGTTTGGCTAAATATCTGGTTCCAGGAATGTGCCAAGCGAATCGCCAAGGTGTCAGCAGAGGCCAAGCTGGAGGTGGATGAGGAGACGTACCTCAACAACTTCCGGCCCCACCTGATGGATGTGGTGTACACCTGGGCCAACGGGTCCTCATTTTCACAGATCTGCAAGATGACTGATGTTTTTGAAGGTTGGCAAAGATTGATAGCTTTCTTTCTTTCTTAAACATTACGTAGATGGAAGAGGTGCGGGGGGAGGGTGGTGTTCACCTTTCAAAATGATACTCGGATTGGCTTCTTTTTGTGTCCCAGCTTTATTTCAGTTTGGTTTTGTTTTTTTTCCCAAGACCAGAGTCGTTTCGATTCCTGGTTTGAACAATAATTCAAATATGACCAGAAATCAGGAATTGAAACAGTAATTTCTGCCCTCCCCCCCAAATTTCTCCTTAATGCACATGCACAACACATCATTACTGTTGTATTTGTAAAATAAGATGAGACAATTAATGGCACTGGAAGTCTTTGTCTTGTGAATATGGTGAATTTAATCTGGATTTGAAATCGCTGAGAGAACTCTATCCCCACTTTGCGAAAGCTGGTTTTGTTGCTTGTCTGCCGAGCCTGTCACTTTTTCTCACTTGCGCAATTTTTCTCCCTGCAGGAAGTATCATTCGTTGCATGAGACGGCTGGAGGAGTTGCTGAGGCAGATGTGCCAGGCAGCCAAGGCTATCGGCAATACAGAGCTGGAGAACAAGTTTGCCGAAGGTACGGTATGCTGTCCTCCCTTAGATTAAAAGGGAACTCGCAGCTCTTATGTTACTGTAAAAGTATTTACCATTGGCACATGAAAATAGGATTTCTAGAATAGGTTGCTACATATTTGGAAGTAAACATCACTTCAGCCAAGCACTTGGCATAGGCATTTAAGAGGCAGGTTTTTCACCTTGTGTCTTTTAAATCGTTTATTTCTGAAGAATAACCTAAAATCAGCATGTCTGTGGGCTAAAATCTGAAGAAAAGTGTCTAATGTATGATTCCCCCCCCCCCCCCCCAGGTATAACGAAAATCAAGAGGGATATCGTGTTTGCTGCCAGTCTTTATTTGTAATTATTCTTTTTTTTTGTTCCGTCATGCACAGTGACAAGACATCGTCATGGTGCCCATAAGACTAGACTTCCACCCTTTTTTTAAATTTTTTGTTCATATTAAGCATGCTTTCTTCAAGAAGTGCAGAACATGGCTTTGTACATAATTTTAGGGATTTTAATAAAAGAAATTCAACATAACTTAATTTTGGTTTATTTATATTTTTAAAAAAAAGCTAAATTGTGTGTGTGTTAGTATATGTACATTAATATGTGGGTGTTTTGAAGAGTACAGAGGGAAGCGGATACAGCAATCCAACAAAGGCAATGTTCAAAATAGAAACAAAGTTCAGAACAAGTTAATTGCGTCTCAGACTTGCACATACACCCTAGAGATTGAGATGCAGTGTGTCATTCGCAGATTGTCGGCTTTAGACACCCGTGTCTTAGTGAGTGCTGCCATAATGGTTTCCATTGGTAGGACTCTCTTGTAGAGTGCTGTGTGGCATGTCGTCGTCCTCCTCCTCTTTCTGTGGCACCACAGGCTTCTTAAAAAAATCCGACACACACACTACCTGCAGTGAGAAAAGTGGACATCAGTCAGCTGCTTAAAATGATCCATCCATTTACAACTATTGTCATGCAGCGTTACAATGACCAAAATGCTGTTGGTAAGATTGGTTTAACTGTAAATGGGTAAATGTTTTAAATGCATTTGATCTTTTCTTATTAATTGATGGTAGATTTAGGAAGGTAAAGCTAAAATATAAAGCCAAATGTATAATTTTAAATGAGCATTCTTGAGCCATCACTATCACACACGCACACACACACACGCACACACACACACACACACACACACACACACACACACACACACACACACACACACACACACACACACACACACACACACACACACACACACACACACAGTGTATAAATGTAACAATTTCATTTTGTAATGGCTGCTTTGGTTTCACCATACAGGTGTTTATACATTAGTTGAGGCAATCAATGAAAAAAGTGAATTGTGAAATAGTGGCAATGGGCAACCCCACAGTGTACTCAGTCAGTATGGCAATAATGAATCCCCACAGTGTACTCACAGTCAGTATGGCAATAATGAATCCCTGTATGAGCCCAGCGAGGACATCGCTCCAGTGGTGTTTATAGTCAGACACTCGTGATAGGCCTACGTACAAAGCAGCTGAAATCAGGAAGAACTGTATAGTGGGACGGAGCAGTCTGGCCCATTCTGCTCCAAGTCTTGCTTGAATGTAGAGCTGAAATGGAAAAGGGCCATAATGTGAAAAATTAAACCGCTGCTGTCGGTATTAAAGGCAACATTTATAAAATATCAATTACGAATCCAAAAATGTTGAATATAACACAGAGGATATAATGTTTTTCCAGACAACTTCAGTCACTTTGACAAGTTTGAATATGAATTGCAGGGCACTGAACCGACGTCAGCAAAATTCCTGAGATGATGTACGGTGCAATTTCTAGTCAGTTGTTTGCTGAACAGGTATGCTCCTCAGATGAAGATATCACTTCCTTGTGTGATGGTAGTTGCTTGCTGTTGCTTGTCATTTAACTGCTAGCTTTAAAACCCATTTGCCCTCATTCATGAAGCTGGCTCGACAAATTTGACTGATGGGTATGTTGCTGATGGCAGCACATAATGTAACTGTTAATGGCGTGATGATGATGATCATGTCATGGAAGTGTTAAATTAACTTGTTTTGACCCATTACTGTGTAGTAAATTACAAAGAAAAAACAAGTTTGCATGCATTCTTTCAATTGTTTAGAGTGCAAACCCCACATACACTTGTATGTAGCCTAGCCACACCTTTATGATAAACTTTCCTGTGTGCCCTTAACATTCTTCTGCATGTGAAAACAAGTGGCAGTATGGTGTGATCTGCAGAGACCAATAATGATTGGTTTGTGTGAAGGCCTTAGTTGCAACTCAAACATTAAGGGAATTAATCTGAAGCGGAGTGCACAGGTTTCATTCTAGTCAACCCAAGCACAATGGCAGAAGCTTAGGGATAATTAAGATGAGTGACTCATGTCTGAGCCGTGCGTATTTTCACAAGGCTGGTCTCCACTGACCTGCCTCAGCTGTGCACTTTTCTATTGCGATGCAATATGTTTGCAGCTCAGCTGAGGACTACCTGCCTAAGGGTAGTCAGTGGGGAAAAAGCAGCTAAACATGCTTTGTAAAACCATGTAGAACCACCCCTGTCCAACTGCAGTGCAATGGTTATTTTCTACCAAACAAAAAACAAATTATAGAAAAAATGCATTGTGAGTCATGGTAGAATTTATCATCTGAACCATATTTCCTGTCAGTGCCCTAACGCACACACAAATGCACAAGCAGGCATTCACAGAGACTACCCTGAGAGATGTATGCCATGCTGAGTATGATATTTGGTGCAGAAAAGGTAGCTTAAACTTGCTTTTTTACAGTAAGAACTGAGACCTTAATTCTAGCCTACTAAAACCACGGTAGGGAGAAACCGCTATAAATATATAAATGGTAGAGCAGTGCTAAATGTAGGCACTGCCCTCAGAAAATGGCATCTTTTGTTGAAGTGTGAATGCCATGGAGTACTATTACAGTTAAAACACAGGCATAATATGTACAGCCAGGGTCAGGTCAAAGCTACACATCCATACACTGCAAATGAATACATTCATTCAGAGCATCTGAGAAAATGTGGCCATGCAAGAATCCCGCCTCACTTCTGATGTCGCCTCTGCATCAGAGAGCAAGGATTAATGGGCTTGGTCTCTTACTCTTGCTCTTAATTTCATTAAAGAAACGCCACACAAACAGTCCTAAATATTTGTTTTGGGCTTCAAACTGGGAAGATAAAAGGAAGATTTGTTAGTTTGGGTTTTTGCAAAATGTCTGAACGGTGAAGAAGGCATTGCTACTACACCTCAGCTCTTGCTAGACCTCAAAGCCAACTCCCTGCTGCTTTTAAGCTAATCCAACCCCCTGCATGTAGTGCCAAAAAAATATTTCCCTCCATTAGAAAATTGCTGTTGTGATGCGGACTGACTTAACAAGAAAAGCTAGTCTGTGAAAGAGGAACTTGTTTTCTCCTTAGAGCTCTGTCAGGAGCAATACAGTTTGGCATGCACATTTTCAGAAGCAATGTGGCATGAGCTTTACGTAGCCTATGCTTGTACTTATTTTACAAGTCATAAAAATAAATCCGGCCAGTAGCTTCCTTATTATAAACGGAACCGCATGTGTGACTGAGGATGTGCATATAGCAGTCAGATTTTCTCCAGTCCCACAGGTTCTCAAATGGGCATTGTTATGCTTTCAATGAAAGTTAAAAATACAGTCTGATGCAATTCTATTGGTCAGGGGGGTAGAGGTGACTCGTACATGGATTCGGTGCATACTTACTACAAGGAACAGCATGCAGTACATAGAGAACGAGGAGTGACCCGAATAGAAGGAGAGCCTGCATGACAAAACACAAAGGAACCATGAGATCATTCTGTGGTCTCGTTGTGGAGAGGTGCTGCACAATACAGGCTACCCTGTTATTGTAGACGGATATTTTCACACTCATTGTTCTCTAAAATAACACAGACACACACACACACACACACACACACACACCAAGGCCATGGAGATTCAGCTTTGTGAGATGCCCACTGACATACATATTCCAGAATTAACTGTACGGGATGTTGAACAATAATGGGAACTACCTGCTGAATATAGTACTTTATACTAAGAACTCAAATATTAAGGGTACTTCTCTTAAATGCTCGTAACTATTTTATGTATATTAATACAAATTCATTATTTTCTTTAATTCCCTGCCAATAATACAAAAGTATGTCAGTGAAATGTATATTTTATACTGTGTATAATACTTAATACAGTTATATTTAAACACATGGTCTTCAAGATAAGACAATGTAATTATTGTGTAAATTCTTGTCTTGGCCCTATCTATCACATTATCTTCATATTCAAGGCAGAAAACCTACTCAGTGCTTAAATATCTGTTACTAATGTTAACCTATAGAGGAGTCCATAGTGGAGCCAGCAGAATATATATTAACCTGCCCCAGTTTTTAAACTGTTTGCATTATAAGGTCTGAATTCCCTCAATAGTTGTAATGTCCTGCTTTCACAGGCCATAGCTACACAAGCAAGAGACATTTCCCAAATATGAATCAAAATTAAGCTTCGAGAATTATCCTGTTCAAAAAACACATATGGAGGATATATTGGATCTTGTAATGAAAGTGGAGCTGTATTGAAAAGGCAGAGACCAAGGTGCTGTGCCATAGAATTGAATAAGGAGTTTTTGATTTTTAAACTTGACATGTCTAATAATTGTTTGACAACTTTGGACTGTGAATTATTATAGAAGTCATATACAGTGTTAAGATTTTACAATTACTCTCAGCCCCACTAACCTGGCCTCATTGACCATGGTGCTATCTCCTGTGCAGGTGAAGTTCTCGATGTAGTCCCCTGATTTGCAGTGAATTTGTTCCCACACAGGCTTGCACACATCCAAAAATGATTGGTTTGATAATGATTGGTTTGTGAAGGCCTTGCAACTAAAACATGTAGGTGATTAGGCTGAAGATGTGTACACAGGTTTATAGTCCACCCAAGCACAACTGCAGATCCTCAAGATGAGTGACTCACATCTGAGCTGTCCAAAGTCTGTCCTCCACTGACCTGCCTCGGCTGTGTGCTCAGCTGAGGACAACCTCTAAGGTAGGTTGACTTACACCAAAGGTTAACTGTCTTGGCCATATCTATCACAATATCTTCTTCATATTCAAGGCAGAAAACCTACTCGGTGCTTAAATATCTGAATACTAATATTGATCTCACTCTGTATAGAGGAGTCCATAGTGGAGCCATCAGAATATATTCAAACTACCATTAACCTGCCGCAGTTTTTAAACCATTTGCATTATAAGCTCTGAATTCCCTCATTAGTTGTAATGTCCTGTTTTCAGATGCCACAGGTAAACAAGCAAGAGACATTTCCCAAATATTAAACCTCAGTCTAATCATCAAAATTAAGCGTCAGAATTATCCACTACAAAAAGGACACTGAGGATATGTTGGGTCTTGTAATGGAAGTGTAGCTGTAAACCCGGCCAGCATTCCAGTAACAAACCGCAAAATCCAGCTCAAGAACAAAGTAAAGGATTATGTTGCGCATTGCAGCAACTAAGAAGACTTCATGAAGTATGGCCCTTTCCTATGTTCAGTTATATGAGGTGTTTTATATTGAAAGGGCAGAGAGAGACCTTTCAATGTAAAACATGTGATGTGTCATAGAACTGAATACGGTGCTTCAGTTTTTATACCTAACATTATTTGACAGCTTTGGAATGTGAATAATTATATAAATCATATACAGTGTTAAGATTGTGTGATTAAATTCAGACCCACTGACCTGGCCTCATTGACCATGGTGCTATCTCCTGTACAGGTGAAGTTCTCGATGTAGTCCCCTGTTTTGCAGTTAATGGTTTCCCACACAGGCTTGCAAACATCCAAAAAGTGTGGCCTCAGCCGGCCAATCGAGTACTTTGCAATGTCGGTCAGTGATTGGTTCATAGCAGCACCGAACAAATAAGTGCCAATAGCCTTGTAGACACAGGCCACGTAACTATTCCTGATGGATGACTTTGACTTGATGCGCTTTAGATACACTAAAAGGCACTCTCCAAAGACCACCTGTCAAAACGAGATACAAACAAATGTTAATGGCACAGATTTGTTTGGCACTGCCTAGATGCGTGCGTATTTACTGGAAACAGCCATGCATATTATTACGGCAAATAAGCATGCAATTGCCTAATTTCTTATTGGCAAGGATCTTTGAAATGAAGATCTATATCTAGACGATTATTTTATTTTATATCGACAATAGAAAAAAATTGGTAAGATAAGACAAAAAAAAAGTAATTTAAATGCTCTATATACTTTATTTTCCTTGGAAAATAGGATTTATATAAAACCTTGCCTGGTTGAAATGTGATTTATTGATTAAAGTTTGCATTCATAATGCAGAAGCAGAATGTTGACCTTCCCTTAGCATAAGCGTTCATCCTGTGCAGTGTAAAACTACACATGCATTTCATTACTAACAAAGAAACAGCAGTGTAACTGAATACTTTCCTTAATAAAACGGAAAGTAACCCTTATAACAAGGATTTATTTCACAGCTAAAAATCAGCCCTGCCAACTTGAATAAAATTCATAAATGAGCATATACTGTATTACATTCCACAGTACTCAATAGTCAGTTATTCTGTCAAGAATAAATGGTTCATTGAGTCGATAATTTAAATTGTTATTAATTTAGTAGGTATGTTAGTTTGACAACAGACAAATTAATATATTTGCATTTGCAAAGATTAAAGGGAAGCAACATATATCAGCTAAACATATATGAACAAACAATTACCATTTAACATCTATATGTAATTGCAACTTCTCTGTGAAAAGTAAGTCCCGTCTAAGTTAATGTTATTGCATTTACATGCAATATCTTTTAAATCTGACCACATGGGGACAAGTATCTACTGCATCTGCAGTCAATAAATATGGAGCAGGACCATGTTCACATTTCTACCAACAGTACCCTTACATTTAACCCATGCACCAAATTAGTCACAAGACTAGTTATAAGTGACCAGTCAAAACACATGCAAACGTACAAACACAGAAAAAAATTAAAACATGTGTTCGTTCCAACAATAAAGGATTGTGATTTGTAATGCTGTAGGGGCACAATTTTCTGGCATGGTTTGGTTGCACCCACATTAGAAGCCAAGGTTTGGGTTGTAATTTTCCTCTTAACCCTATGTTATAGCATTTCTTTCCTGCAGAGAGGGGTGCATTTCAACATGACAATACCCTCGGCCACAAAGCATGACATCACCCAATGGCTTTCTCATTCACCCGATCGGAACCCAATTGAGCATTTACGGGATATTCAGGAATGGTGACTGAGATAGTTTTACACTTTTATCAGTTAAGCTTGAGTTGATTGACTGGTTCTACAGGCCACATGTGGGGGGCCGACACCCTGCTAAGTGTTTGTGTTTGCCTGGTATCTGTATTTCTGGGTAGAAAGTTGGCTTCCTTTTTACATACTGACAGAGTAGAGAGAGGCTGTGCTTGACAAGATATGGTCATTTACTTTTTTTAAGCAATATGGAAATGTTCATAAATTATATTTACATTTCAGTTTCTTTTTTAATATTTTAGGTCATCTTAGTGGTGTAATAGGTGTATTCCAAAATAGAAAGCAGCCCCACAAGTGGACGAAAATTTTGCACGCATTTCCACATGAGTCTGTTTACATACAACATAGTGAACATACCAATTTGGCCCATAAGACAGGTCAATTTAACAAAGTACATTGAATTTTCCTTTTTTTTTTTTTTTTTTTACACGTCAAAATGTTCCGTGTTAAAACAAATCCAACAGATCTGATTCAACTCTAACAGAGTTTATATGAGTCTAGCAGGGACAAAAATAACTCATAATGTACTGTATCAAAACTAAATGTTCTCTGTCAGGGCTGAGTTAACACTGAAACTTTCACCGTCTAAGAGTTCAGAGAGGTCAACCATTTCAATGCATAGAGAGGGTTCAGAGAGGTCAACCATTTAAAAAAATGTTATATACATGTACTGTATATACTGTTTTTTTTTATAAGTAAGTAATAAGATGTCACTGGCTTTTCAAATTTAAACAAAGATTCATTTTTTCTGCATTTAATGCATATGTTCCCCAATGGGGCAGATTGTTAACAGACATAGGACAAAGACAATTGGTAAGGAATACATTATTGTACATCATTGCTGAGGTAATAATGACCACCTGCAATGCAATGCAAACAGCCAATGAACAGTGAAATAAAGAATTGAACTATTAAGGGTACAAAAAAATCACTTACAGAAATCACTGTGAAGGGAATCATTATCCCACCCAGCAACTGATAGGATATGGTGTCTTCCTTAAGGGGGTATTTGATGGAGTCATCGTTACAGAAGAATCCACGTTTGAATGGATTGTGTTGTGGTGTGAGAATTGCAAATGGGAGTCCAACTAGAAAAAGAGAACATGGTTAGTAGGAGCTTTCGGGCCAAAAGACCACAAAAGAGAGACAATTCCAGTAAGGGAATGGGGTTTTGAGACAGACAGGTATACTAAGCAAACAGGAACAACTCACTTTATCGTTGTTCAGGGTAGATCACTAATAAACTGACAGTGATGTATGAGTTGAATCGGGTTGAATAACAGTACTGTGTGATTTAATGTTTATAAATTCAAATTACACTACATCTGTACCCTACAGCAAGGTCAGTGCTTACGGATTCTCACATCCAAACCAGCTATAGAAAGGCACGCGGACAGCACGTTAACAATGTAAAACTGAAAGCATTTATGGTTGTGCGCTATGCCAAATAATGTAATAAAATTAGCATTATCTTAAATTAAAGTAGTTCTAGACTTCCTGACCATCTTGAAGTTCATTACTCACATATCTTGTCAGTTTGGACATAAAGCATTTGCTGCTTGTGCAATGTACAATTAGGTAAATGTCGTTATCGCAACAATTCTGTCATTATTGAATGTACACAGTGATAAGCCAGAGAAAGGAGAACTAAATAAATAGCGGTCTAAATAAATAGCACATAAGTACTGCCACACTATTTGTGGCATGCCTATTTGCATTTTTGGGTCTGTGGATATGCTTATAAGACATGACATGGGCATAATATAATTTTCCCCAGCTGTTTTGCATGTAGTTTGCTGCAATGCAGACTTATACTGGACCATGTTATGACCTGAAATGAAAACTAAATTTGAGGTCCTGAGATTAGTCTAGGTAAAAAAGATTTAGAGCCATGGTATAACAAGAATAATGAAACAAAATAATGTTGTTCACCACTGTGCCAGCAGCATGTTGGCACGGTTCGAGGAGGAGGTAACTGGGGTTATTGGGTATAGCCATCTCAAGCCATCTGACTTTGAACCCCACTGAGCAACTTTATATAATGTAACCAATGCATATGAGCAGAACCCTTAGGATCTGATAAGAACTCTGGAGAGTTGGAAAAACGACAAAGGAAGCATTACTTCAGGAATACCTCCAGATCACGTTCAACAGGATGCTAAGATGTGAAGACAGAATTTTAAGCATCATAACAATATCATGATGTGTGATGTCGGACGCACATTTTATATGTCCAATCAATCACCTTTAAGGCTAGTTGTTCTTTATAACTCTTGGTACATAGCTGGAAACGAAATAGAAAGCACTCTCCACTGCAAACATGTAAGCTAATAGAACAAAGTTTGACTTTTGCAGGAGATCCGCACCAAAGCTATCATTATAGTTATGCTTTGCTTCCATTTATTTTTTGCACAGTGAATCAAAGAGTAATTAAAACTAGAAAATGTAGGCTTTGTGGAGGGAAATTATCCCATAGTATCACATAGTTTTCACTAAAGACATGACTTTGGTTGTCAAACATCCATGATTGATGCCTTAACTCAAATTTCATAGGATGTGCTCATATTTCACTCTCTCGCCTGGGGTTAAGATTAAGTGCACCATAAAAAGGACTCAAAATGGACAATGGCAGGAGCTGGTATTATATTCTCAGGAATTCCCAGGACTGTTTCTCATGGCAATTCATATTTAAATGAACATGAATATGACAATTTCATATGAACAGTTTGTTCCACCTTGAGCCACTTTTCTGCTTTGTGGTGTGTGCTGTCCTGTGCAATCTGTGTTTAAATAATAAAAAAAACACGACCATGACGTCACTTTTGAAACATTCACATTTTAACTTGTGAAACAGGAATGAAGAATATGCATTTCCATTTTTTCAATCTCCATTTTACATTGAACTGCTGAGCACTAACTAATAGCCATTAATGGTTGAATGAATACCTAGGTATTCATTCATAATACCAAAGGCTGAACAGATATTTAGCCTAGGCCTCAAGTACCAACAGGGAACTGAACTGCGAACAGGGAGATGGATTCAAATTTAAATGCAAACTGACAATTTAGGTTAAAGGTGCTTTAACTAAAATAAGCTACAGGGTTTTTCTTAATTTGTTAATTTGATGGTGCCTCAAAGAAAAGCATAGGTCTATATTCAAAATATCAGAAAAGGGACTTATAACAAAGAGGGCACTGTAATCGCTGACAAGAGTTTTTACACTGAACTGCTATTGAACAATTACAGTGAGTGAAAATGTATTTATAATATCTAAAACCATTTTTTAATACAAAACTTCAGTATCCATATTTAAACACACAAAAACAATTATAATAAAATCTAGTTAAACTGATGGCCTGTAAGGTATATGCTTGATTGTGTTAGCTTTTCTTGAGAAATTAAATCAAAGAGAATGATAAAAGAACAAAGATGTGCTTTTACATCTTGTTACAACATTCGGCTCTTTGAGCATGCTGCCGATTAGATCATCGCTGCAAAGATACACTCTATCTTATTTTCTAAATCAGGACATTTACCGAGCATTCCCTTTCAATGGGTATAATAAAGGCTGCATTGTTATAAACTTTTTTTTAAATTCCTCCGCATAAACAAAACATAAACAGAAGGATCATATGCATGCAAGATTGTATCTAATTTTCTATATTGTTCTTTACATAAATCTCATGCTGAAACCATTACTAAACTGTTCTCCCCATCAATATCTAATCATTTTGAGAAGTTAACAAAGGAGAATCAAAAGTCAATGAAAAAAATAAATAAAGAAATAAAAGCACATGCAAAGGACTGACTTGCCTTGCCATTTTAAAAATCTGCGCTCTGTTCTGCACACAGAACATAACGTGATATATTGGAAATATTGGGCATGCGAAGGAGGATGAGATGAGGATGCTGCGAGGTCGTCTACATTTTTTAAAGAAAACAGCACCGTATCTATCTTTTTATTAGAGTGCTATGACGTTATTCACAAAATATTCATTTAAAAGCATTGTGAATTATATTATACTACACGTCTACGAAACAGAAAAAATATATGTGTTATGTTATATAATTATAGAACACAAAATCACCTCAGAAGGCATTTACTTAATTTGGGTATTTTTCTGGCCTAATTTACATCTCTCCTTTATATGGAAACAGCCGAAAACGTGTTATGGCTTAAGTGCATTCCTCTTCATTATTCATTTGTTTTTCCAGCAATTTTTCATAATATTCATGGGTATAATTATATTCTTCATCGTTAAAGTGTCTCTCTTTCTGTTTTCCTAAATTCCTTGAATCAAACTTGACAATACCTATTCCTGTTATTCACATAGTAGTTAAGTGCAATAAGGCTACATCGGTACTCATATTTTGTAATTCTCAGGAATTGACAGATAGGCTTTTAAAGAACAATGACAGATTATATCAGTGCAAAGAGTAACGTTCTCTGTAAATGTGGCATAGCAGTGCTCTTCAACACATTAACTTGAACATATTGAACAAATAGCTTAATTTCCGCCAGCTGATGCATCTCTCACAGCAAAGCCTGTCTGCAAGAACTCATGTATGATAGGCGTGACCATTGCAGTGTGCATAGTACCATGCGCGATTTCTGGAGGAGACCTATGGATTTGTCTGTGAAGATACTGATTGATTCATTGTGTTGGTAGGGTAGCAATCAGCAAGAATCAGTAATCTCACCAACTCTGAAGATTGGCTGAAGGAATAAATCATGTTGCCGCAAAGGGTGTGGCTGAGTACGCAACTCACTATAATGGAATGAAGACTGTATTTAAAAAAAACAGGATAAAATCACCCAGGATATGGAAAGCAATCAGGTCCTCCTTTAATCTTGCAATTTTTGTTCATGCTTTATACATGGGTAGATATCTTTGTACTTCCTAATGCCATATTACTGAATAAATCCCATGTAAATCCTCTCCTGGCAGTAATGTTATTAATAGTAAGATTAGCTCGATTGCTACCTGCTTTTAATTAAAGGATTTTTAATCTTAAAATTATGATGCATGTCAGAGCAGCATGAAGCAACACGTCAAATTTTTCTCTACAAAAGTAATGGTTTATACAGACCACCTGGTTCTTAAAAATGAGGCAATGCCACTGAAGTGCACAAGATGACTCTCAAAGTGAATTTAGTGTTGCAAGTTGGCACATGCTATCTTGTGATGTATCATCAAATAAGTTCTATATTAGAATCTCTGTTATGATTCTTTGACCACAAGGTAAATAGTATGGGACAATAGCTATCTGTCCATCATGACAATATCTAAGGACAATATTCCTTCAGCCAATCTTCAGAGTTGGTGAGATTACTGATTCTTGCTGATTGCTACCCTACCAACACAAGGAAGCAATCAGTATCCTCACAGACAAATCCATAGGTCTCCTCCAGAAATCGTGCATGGTACTATGCACACTGCAACTATGCACACTGCAATGGTCACGCCTATCATACATGAGTTCTTGCAGACAGGCTTTGCTGTGAGAGATGCATCAGCTAGCGGAAATTAAGCTATTTGTTCAATATGTTCAAGTTAATGTGTTGAAGAGCACTGCTATGCCACATTTGCAAAGAACGTTACTCTTTGCACTGATATAATTGGCATTGTTCTTTAAAAGCCTATCTGTCGCCTCACTCCTCCAGTTCTTTGCCCTCACTCAGTCCCCATCGCCTGCCACCCACAAGGGTGGTAACCAACTGGACCTTGTACTCACCAGGAGTTGCACCACATCTGAACTCACGGTGACCCCCCTCCACGTATCGGACCATTTCTTTATCTCATTTTCTCTCTCCTGCCCACTCTCCCTCAACTCCACTAACAACCCACCCACTGTTATGTTCAGGATAAATCTCTGCACCCTCTCACACTCCTCTCTCACTACTTCTGCTCTCTCTGCACTTCCTCCTCCTGCTACCTTTGCTAAAATGCCTGTTGATGTTGCCACCTCTGTGTTTAACTCATGACTCTCTCAGACTCTCAACTCACTATGTCCTCTTGTCTCCAAACCAGCTCGACCATCACCCCCCTCCCCGTGGCTGACGGATTCTCTCAGATCCAGCAGAACTATGCTGCGAGCCGCTGAGAGAAAGTGGAGGAAATCCAGATCCCCAGATGACCTGGCCTCCTACCATACTCTGCTGGCAGCCTTCACAGCTGCAACCACATCAGCTAAAACTTCATTTTTCCAGTCTAAAATTGATGCATGTGTATCTAAACCACGTAAACTCTTTTCCACCTTCTCCTCCCTGCTCATCTCCCCTCCACCCCCTTCACCCTCCTCCCTCTCTGCAGATGACTTCCTGACCCACTTTGAGGGGAAGGTGGCCGCGATCCGGAACTCCTTCACGCATCCGGTGACACACCACATCCCCCATACTGAACCCATCGCTACACTGTCATCCTTCAAGATTCTGGAGGACTCAGATGTGCTCCAGCTGGTGACGCGCCATTGCGCAACCACCTGTCCACTAGACCCCATACCTTCAGCAGTCCTCCAGTCTATATCCGCTGAGCTGAATCCATATCTGTCCTCCATTATTAACACCTCCCTAATCTGTGGCCATGTTCCTGCTGCTTTAAAACTGCCCGTGTAACCCCACTCCTTAAAAAACCTAGATTGGATCCCTCTGATGTCAGGAACTACCGTCCTGTATCTCTCTTGCCCTTCCTGTCCAAAACAATTGAACGTGCTGTCCTTAACCAACTGTCTGTTTTTCTCCACCAGAACAACCTGCTTGAGCCGCATCAGTCCGGCTTCAGAACCGGCCATTCCACTGAAACTGCTCTCCTGGCCGTAGCGGAGGCACTCGCCACTGCTAGAGCCTCCTCCCTCTCCTCTGTTCTGATTGTCCTTGACCTGTCTGCGGCATTTGACACGGGCAACCACAAACTCCTGATCTCCACACTCACAGAGATGGGCATTTCTGGGACTGCCCTCTCTTGGTTTGTATCGTATCTCACTGATAGATCCTACCAATTCTCCTGGAAGGGTTCCGTCTCAACAACCACCATCTGAAGCTCAATCCAGATAAGACTGAGCTCATCTACATTCCTGCTCTAACCTCTCCCCCTCTCAATCTCTCCATTTCCCTAGGGGACATTCCACTGACCCCAACGCCCTGTGCCAGGAACCTCGGAGTGGTGATGGACAACAGGCTGTCCCTCTCCGAGAACATCGCAGTGGTAACCCGGGCGTGCAGGTTCTTCCTGTACAACATCAGGAGAATCCGCCCTTTCCTCACCACCCACTCAACCCAGCTCCTGGTCCAAGCGATGGTGCTGTCCCGCCTAGACTACTGCAACTCTCTCCTGGCTGGCCTGCCAGCATCGGCCATCAGACCCCTTCAGCTCATCCAGAACGCAGCAGCCCGCCTGGTCTTCAACCTCCCCCGACACTCCCATGTCACCCCCCCTGCTCATTGACCTCCACTGGCTACCTGTGATGGCTCGCATCAAATTCAAAACATTGGTGCTCGCCTTCCAGGCAGTCCGAGGATCAGCCCCTCCATACCTCCAAAAGCTCATCAGACCCTACACACCTACCAGATCCCTGCGTTCCGCCTCCTCAGGACGACTGGTACCCCCCCCCCACTTCATACTAGCACCCGGTCTCGACGTCTGTCTGTCCTGGCCCCACGGTGGTGGAATGAGCTCCCCGTGGAGGTCAGAACAACAGAAAGTCTGACCGCCTTCAAGCGCAGATTGAAGACTCACCTCTTTAAGCTGCACCTCTCTCCACCCCTCCCTACCTCCTTGTGACCTCCCTTGATTGTGTTTTATAAATCCTTGTTTAAGTGTTTCAAGCTTCTAGTTTAGTACTTGTAAGGTTACTTATTGGCTTACTGTTGTGCATGCCAATGATTGATATCGTGTGGTCCCCCCCCCCCCCCCCCCCCCCCAAAAAAAAAAAAATCATACTGACTGCGCCTGTGTTTGAATTCGTATTTACCTTTTAGGGTGGTTTTAACGCACTTGTTTCAGGTTGGAAAATGCACTAATGTACGTCGCTCTGGATAAGAGCGTCTGCCAAATGTCTAAAATGTAAAATGTAAATGTCTCTGCTCCCCATCCCCTGTCTACAGGAGTCCCGCAGGGATCTGTACTGGGTCCTCTGCTGTTCTCTATGTATACTAAGTCTCTTGGTTCAGTAATTAATTCACATGGCTTCTCATATCATAGCTATGCTGATGATACTCAACTCTTCCTCTCTTTCCCTCCCTCTACCCCACAGGTTAAGGAGAGGATATCTGCTTGTCTGATTGACATCTCTGAGTGGATAGCTACCCATCACCTGAAGCTCAACCTTGACAAGACAGAGCTCCTCTTCATGCCGTACAAGACCTCCCCACTACATGACCTCTCCATCACCGTTGACGGGACCGTGGTGGCTGCCTCCCACTCTGCATGGAACCTGGGGGTGGTCCTGGACGACCGGCTGGACTTCAAAGAGCACATCAGGGCGACGGCACGGTCCTGCAGGTTCCTCCTGTACAACATCAGGAGGATTCGACCGTACCTGACCACCTACTCCACCCTGCTTCTTGTCCAGACCATGGTCACCTCACGCCTGGACTACTGCAACTTCCTGCTCGCAAGCCTACCGGCCTGCGCCATTCTGCCTCTTCAACTGATCCAGAATGCAGCTGCCCGGCTTGTGTTCAACCTCCCGAAATTTTACCATGTAACCCCCCTGCTGAGGTCACTCCACTGGCTGCCAGTTGCAGCCAGGATCAGGTTCAAAGTTCTGACCCTGGCCTACCTGCAGCCAATAGGGCAGGCCCCGCCTACCTGCAGGACTTAATCCAGAACTATGTTCCTGCTCGACCACTCCGCTCTTCTACAGCAGGGCGACTCGCACTTCCCCCCCTCCGTGTCAACGGCTCTCGCTCGTCCCGACTGCGGAGCTTTTCCACCTTAGCTCGTCAGTGGTGGAATGAACTTCCCATTCCCCTACGTTCTACTCGAACCCTGCCTGCGTTCCGTCGAGGCTTGAAGACACACCTCTTCAGACTCCACCTTGACTGATATTCTAACCTAGGACCTTATGGTACTAGTTCCCTGTGTTTTCCTGTCTGTTTGTTATAGTTTATAATAGTATTTAGAATAGAAGTGTAGTATAGCTGATTTACCCACAGCTTACTGTGAACTACAGTCAACTTTCATTACTAGGGATAGCTGCTACATTATGGGAAGGATGTGCTTTGTCTTGTCTGTTCTGTAGTGATCTTGATGACGTCTCTGTATGCACTTATTGTACGTCGCTTTGGATAAAAGAGTCTGCTAAATGAATGTAATGTAATGTAAATGTAAACTGAAGTCTTATGGCATCTTCGGTCAATTGCTTGAACTAATTTCAAATTTTCTTAGCGAACGGCAAATCTCTGTGGTACATGAGGTCTCTTTAATGGATGTTTTAACAGGTGGGAGTAAATCAAACATCATTTGGCAAGATTTACCTTTAATTTACCTTTCTTGAAAATAATGGTATCTTATGGGCTCTGTGTTTCATAGTTCCAGAGTCATGACATTGAATGGTAAATAAAAATCAATAAAATAAATTCTAATTTGGCAATCTATACTTCCTATAATAACTGATCAAATTGCATCCCTTTCTCAAGCCATAGTTGCTGACACTGATGTCAGTTGAGAAACAACATTCATTGAAAGCTAGGATCATACTCAATCCTAATTTCTGACAGTGAGAATGTTCTGCTAATATGGGTTTTATTGCACTGACTGAAATACTTTCCATCTACAATAAAGAATAATTGTGCGTGTTCAGGTATAGCTAGCTAAGTACCGAGATGTTCAACAGTGAATGTCTCATGCAACCACATGCCCCCTTTAGCGGATGGGACACACATCCCACAGAGACAAGGGACTCCACTGCTCAGCAGCAGATTATGTGGAATGTAGGTACACAAAGATTTTGCTTGTATATAAAAATGGCAAAAGGCCAAATGCATTGTTCCCCAGAAAACAGCTCAATTTATCATACTTAGACGTAATTCACAATAGTCTATATTGCCATTTTACACATTTATACATAAACGAATTACACCCTTTCAGTTGTACGGCATAAGCAACAATCTCCCATTCTGATTTAGCCACATGCAGTACTTTTTTTTTTAATAGTGGAGGATCCCATCCTAAAACAATTATCTGTCACAGGCTTTCTATTAAATGCTGATGACTGCTTGTGCATTGCAATTCTCAGCATTTTCTACATCCTGCAGGAAACAATGCATCTTGTGTGGATCTGGAGAGACAGCTGATTCACAGATCAGGCTTCTCGTAAAACAAAACGAGCCACAGTCAATGTTTTATTTTATCCTGAGATGATACAGAAATTACATTTAATTTCAGAATAACAGGTTATCCACTGTAGAACGCAGGCCCAAGTGAGTGCCATTTGAGTATACCTTTATGTATTTTTATCTTTAAAGATATTCTTCAGCTTGTATAAAACTTGAGTCATGCAGTGTAGCCTAGCCTATGTGATCTTACAGTACCTTGCAATTTCCTTAGCTTGACTAAACTATGTTTTCCTTCGACAACTCCTTCTAACTGAATCAGACTAATTTAATATTCTTTTTGTATTGCTAAGTCTGCAGCCGGTTCCATTTGAATATAATTTGGCATTACTCATTCCTGTTATTTGCATACTTCAGTTAAGTGTATAAAAGATCAGAACTGATATCAGCAGTTGACAGTAGAACGGAAATCCCTACATCGGCCTACCTGCACCCTCGCCTTTCACAGGGACTCTGAACTTTTCTACGCTGACTCAGCGTCGCTGAGGGTGAACAAACTCAACCTAATCAAGATTTACAGAACTAATCCGTGCTTTAGAACTGGAAGCATCAGGACATCCAACCAAAATATATATTTTTTAAATACCGGAATATAAAACTAAAATGAAACGTTCTTGGGTTCCACACGAAATCATACTTCTAAGGAACTGGTTCAATCTCCTGTCAATGACTAATTTAGCCTTACTGTAGATACTTGCATAATCTACAATGAATGAACCTCGTTTACACGACCACACAGGTTTCAGCTGTAAATGTGTGTAGGAATGTTTTCCACGAGTCACCCCCGATTGATATGCCCACGTAGCCTACACACGCCTTTAAATTTGTCCGGAGCGGAAAGGATAGAATATGAACCTTTTATGTAGCCTATTTTATTGATAGTGTTCGGTGTAATCCTAATTGACGCATGCCTAATTGATTGCAAATGTATTGAATAATGATAAGACAATAAGGACAATAATAGATGACAACAGGCACTTGCAATTACAATTGACATATCTGCCGTTTCCAATAGGCTAGTTAGACTTGCATGTAGATATACATTTGCAACATAAACTTCCCCATAATTAGGCTAACCGAATGTCTACATTTACCAAAACAAAAGGAATATAATTTTGGAAGACATTGAAGCATAGACTACAATAGGCTATGCATACTTAATGCCAGGTTCCCGAGAAACTGTTTTGTGCATTTGACTACTGAACAAATCAAATAGCCTAGCCTATAGCCTACCGACCTACGCTTGCTTGAAATCTTGATTAGATTTAATAGTTTAAATTGTTATCCATGTAGCCCACATCAATGGCAAAGCGTCACAGTGCCGGGCAACTGCATAGTAACATTTGACAAATTTAGATCAGGACACCCATTGAAGGAAAACAACATCATTGATCTAATTACAATGTTGAAACCAGGGAGGATAATCCTGCACGCACCACGTAGCCTACGAGAGCGTACACGCAGCAATACTTGCGATACGTAGGCTACACAAATATAAGCTAGATTGTCTGGTAATAGATCTGTGATTTTCTTTTTCATAACGTGCTGCGAAAAAATTAACCAAATTATTTTGACTGACATTAACTTTAATAGCTAAACGACGAATAGGAAATAGCCTACCTGTTATTTTAGCGAACTGCAAGAGTTAGATGTTTCAGAGGCTGCGACGAATATTACCAGAACTATTAATAAAATAAATGGGATAGAAGGCCCCATAATAATATGCTCATATGTTTCTCGTTAAGATTGTTGGCTTTACCATTTTAACGATAGCCAACAAAACTTCACAATAGCCTATAGTCACGTCTGATGTTCTTAATGTAAATCAATGGTCATTGCACTCATACATGTTCATATGGAATGTTAAATATTTTTACACAATAATAGGCTACCCATGATTAGCCAACACACGTACAATCTTGCCGGTAAATAATTCTCGGGTATCCAAATGCAGTTGAGTGTATACATACCTAGTATAAGGCAGGATATGTCAAGGACAACGAATAGAATTCCTCTTGTTTCAAACATGTTTGGTGTTCGTAGATATTCAGATTCAGTTTACAAACAAATAAACGGGTCCTTATGCGATGCAGGATACCATTCGTGGGTCCCCTTGTTGCGTCTCCTCGTGAAGTAGACTATCAACATAGATTGTTCGGTGCATTAAACTAAAAGCTAAAACACAGTCTAAAACTTAAACTCAAAATACAATGCACATGGAAGGCGCAATGGCGAAAGACAGTCGTGGCGGAATCATCCCAGCAGCCTACAAAATAATAATAGAAAATGAAAGTATAAAAAGAACGGTCGTTGACCTTCACCCGGTGAACTTGACCCACCCAACCGTCTCATCTAGCACAGGTTTTTCCTATTGTTCTCGGTGTTTCATAGTTCCCGAACTGCGGTCAACGCGATGACCACTACTAGCCTACATGTCATGTTGAGTTTACACGGATCAGACGGAGAGCCTATCGCGTGCCTGCAACCCCTCGCCATGCATCGCTCCACCTTCTCCGTAGCCGAGCGACTGTTGAGCATTTCCGAAGTCACTCCTCCGTTACGTCACGCTTTTAATAAAAGGCTATTTATTAAACTCTGAGAAATTGGCCACACACTGTAATGTAGCTATTCGGTCCATAATCCTTTTTCAGGGATAAAAGCTACTGTATAGGAGATTTCAGTTGAACAAGTGCCCAGCAAACAGTGTCAGACGTCCTAGGGACGTACAATTTTGGTCCTCTCAAAGTTATGATGCGACGTTCCCTAGGGATGTCCTAAAACATTACTAGGACGTTATTAAAGTCCTAGGAAGGTCACTGTTTGGTTATTTAATTTAATTTTAATGTTTCGGGGACGTTCAAGCAACGTCCCTATCCGGTTATGATATGACGTTGTGCTCATAACATTCATGGCACATTCGGGGACGTTCCTGCAACGTCTGTTACTGGTTACAATATAACGTCAGGCAATTAATGTCTGGTGGACGTTACTAGAACGTCCCGGGAACATTCTCTGTGACGTCCACGTAACATTTAGAAAACCCTACAAAAAGACGTCAAGGCGACGTCCTGATGACATTTCGAGACGTCCCGGGGACCTAATTTTGTTTGCTGGGTGTACCCTATACACAGGAATGCACCCTAAAATCACAGGCCTACAGATATTGACAAGCTTTCACATAGGCTACTAACTGTTTTTCCCTGAATTTTCCGTTTAGAAACTAGGCTACTCGTCGATGTAGATAAATAGCCTAGCACGAGAGTCGTAAAAAGACAATCCAGATTGTACTGAAAATTAAATAAAAATTTTACAATTTGTGGTCCCTGAATTTACTAAAGACCAAAGTTGATCGCCTAATATGACAGTGCACATTTTGAATGTTCAACCCACTAGGCTATTACTCCTCTCATATTTAACTTTTACCACTGCAGATTTTTGTAATGCTAATAGATAACGATAATGACATGCCGCCATGGAGTTATTTTTGTAACATAACGCCTAGCATTGTATTACAACATTATATTGAACTGATTTGTATTTTAATTGTGCAGCTCTATCCTTGAAAAAGAGCAGTCAAACACTGCCCTCTGGTGAAAGACTATGGTGCAATACTGTGCACTGACGAAATTAAACCTCCTTAGTCACACTATATCTGACGTTTTTACGGGGTAAAGGACATCTGTAGCTGATGTACAGTAGCCTATGCGGTAACTGTCTCTATCGCACAACTAGGTCCCCATGTATTTATCTCATCAATATCATAGGCCTCATGCAGTCTATACAGCACAATATCTAAGGATTTTCCCAGTGTTTCCATGAAGCCTACACACAATTTACTGCATTAATAAAAAAGTCCCTTATAGTGTCTACTACAGAGCTACAGAATTTGAATGTGAAAATCCATTGCTTAGTGGAGATAAAATAGGTTGTCTTGCCATGTGTTATCATTATTTTAATAATTATCAATATAAGCTCATGAATTTAGAACAGGGCTAAAATAGAATAAAATATTATTTATTTTGGTACAAAATGGCAATGCATTGTAAGGTTTGCTACAGCGGGCAATAATGCCATCCCTATAAGGTATTTGACTCCAATAATAATAATAAAAGTATATTGTATTCAGTTAAAAGCTTTGGGGAAACATCACTGAATGAAATGCATCCGGCTGGGAATTTAAGCCTTCCAGACCTGCCTTGTACAGAAAAGGTGCATTGAAACATAAGTCCAACCCAAACAGAAAAGTTCAATGTTCTTGAAAATGTCTCTCTGAAAACTCATTATTTCAGTTTAATTGTCTACGTACAATTTATTGTAATTTCACCATAATGGCATAAACTGCAAATGTTTGACACTGTTGACTAACAGTTCCCTTTTGACAATTAGCTATTGTTAAATGACTTAGGGCCAGTTTTATGGACACAGATTAAGCTTTGTTCTGGACTAAATTGAGTTTTGTATGGAAGATCTCGATTCAAAATTGAATTTATTCTAGGACTAGGCTTAATCCGTGCCCGTGAAACTGGCCCTCAGGATTTTTATACATAGTCCTCCCTTTGCTCTCACTTAGATAATAGGGTACTGATATTTAACTAAGCAAAGTAAATTTACTTCCTGTCTTGGGATTGCTTCAGAGTCCTGGGTTCAAATCCAGACCAGGAGCCTTTCTGCGTGGAGTTTGCATCTACTGTCCTTGTCTGCTTGGGTTTCCTCCTTCCCCCCACAGCCCAAAGACATGGAGGTTAGGTTAATTGGAGAGTCTATGTTGCCCATAGGTATGAGTGTGTGAGTGAATGGTGTTTGTGCCCTGCAGTGGATTAGTCATCTTCATATTCCTACCTCTCGCCCAATGCATATGTGATAGTCTCCAGATTTAAATTTAATGAGTTTTCCCCCATACGATCCAAAATAAAAATAATTTCAGCTAAGGGGAGCAGACAGTCCATTATGTATTGTAACTTTATTCAGATAAAAAGATTCAGAAAAAAATATGTATAATTTTGGTCAAATGAAACAAATGATGCGAGAAAGATAATGCTTATGCACTCAACAGCACCATCTTCTGGTGAAATGTGGAATAATATATTGGAAAGCCAATTAAAAAAGTCTCCCCCACACCAAATCGCCATGCTTTCACTCATTGGACCTTCCCCTAAGTGAGTAGTCAAACAATATCTGTATCCCAGATATTTCTCTCATCAGGTATTTCCCTCATTTTTACTTTTTTCATATTACATGGTAAATGAACATTTTATAAGTAAATCAGTCCTAATCAGATGCTGAAATGCATTTACAGTAAATATCTGCAGTTCGATTCATTGTTCAGTTGTATTATAACACTCCGCATTAACATTTACGGCTATTTTCATGTAGCCAAAAGTGCTGTGGAAAACATGCTTGAGCAAAATTCATAATTAGAATTATTCTATGAGAATAAGGGTATTAGGAATGGTGTAATGAACATTAAGCATACCTACAACATAAAAGAAGACCTAACAACATCCCCAAGACAGAACATAAAACCATATATCTATATATATCTTTGACGTAATAAACGTACATTCATCCTGCTGTATTCTCTGTGTGACATAGTAATATACAGGTATCTGTTCCACGGTCTAAAGTGATACCACTATGTGTTTAATAAGTCTTGTGCTTTAGTGAGCTTTATGTGGTATTATTCAGTTGCTAAAATCATTCAATTTACACTACATTGCCACAGATACCATGTGACATGAAGATGAGGGGGTGTCACAAATCTCTGATGTCATACACATATTGGAGGTTCTTTTTTCCTAGCCTGATTTGTCAGACCTAGTATAATTGGAACAGTGCCATTCTAGCTTGCTTTCGGAGCTATTTTTGCAGTGGGAAACCTGTAAATGTTTGCTGATCGTAATTAGCTAATGTTTATAAATGTGTGATTTGAATTTTCCTTTCCCTTTTCCAGACTGCTTTCCTTCTCCCAATACACTTCACAGGGCCAAATGAGCACACTTGATTATCTGGAGAAGCTGTTAGCTGTTGATTACCTGGTTTTAGCCTAGCATTGTATTACAACATTATATTGAACTGATTTGTATTTTAATTGTGCAGCTCTATCCTTGTAAAAGAGCAGTCAAACACTGCCCTCTGGTGAAAGACTATGGCGCAATACTGTGCACTGACGAAATGAAACCTCCTTGGTCACACTATATCAGACGTTTTTACGTTTTAGCTTTCACACCAAGGAAGATTAGACTGGCATTTGCCAGTGCAAAGTACACTTAAGAAGGGCTGAATGGGACTGAATGGGGCTCAAAATGGACACTTCAACAAAACTGTTCCCTTCTTCAAGGTACACAATCCCTGGCATCCCCCCGACTCATGTTCCCCTTTGTTACTCATCCGCTCACGTTGTCTCATATCCATCTCCGTCAAATTCAACCCTACTAGTCCATCCTTTCATATCTTCCTTCTGTGTCTCATTGATCCCCTCTTGTTCATCATTTCATACATTACCCCTGCAGTCTGATTCTCCCGCTATCCTATGGCTACTTTCCTTACCATCCTATGTGCTTTACACCACATGGCCAAAAGTATATGGACACCTGCTCATCCAAAATCTCATTCTAAAATCATGTGGATTAATATGGAGTTGGTCCCCCCCCTTGCTGCTATAACAGCCTAAACTCTCCTGGGAAAACTTTCCAGTAGATGTTGGAACATTGCTTCCATTCACGCAGAAAAGCATTAGCGAGGTCGGGCACTGATGTGGGGTTATTAGGCCTGGCTCGCAGTCGGATTTCCAATTGATTCCAAAGGTGTTCGATGGGGTTGAGGTCAGGGCTCTGTGCAGGCCAAGTTCTTCCACATCAATCTCGACAAACCATTTCTCCTCACTTTGTTCAATGCTGAAAGAGGAAAGGGCCTTCCCCAAACTGTTGCCGCATAATTGGAAGCACAGAATCATCTAGAATGTCATTGTGTGCTGTAGCGTTAAGATCAGCCTTCACTGGAACTAAGGGGCTTAGCCCGAACCATAAAAACAGCACCAGACCAAGGGGTGTCCGGATACTTTTGGCCATGTAGTGTATGTCGTCCTGTCAGGTCTCCTTCAACAACACTCCCTTGCCTTCCTCCCCTATTCCTGCCAGGTCTCCTTCAACAACACTCCCTTGCCTTCCTCCTTTTTCCTGTCAGGACCTGCTGCCGTTGCTCTGGTGCCCTTGCTTGTGCAGGTGGGCCTCGACCTCGCTGCGGAAGAAGAGCATTCCCAACTGTCCGTGGGAGGCCTCGTTCATGGCCTTGGACTGCATGCACATCTTGTACTGCTCAGGCGGCAGCTGGTCTGAGCAACTCTTCTCGTGCCACAGGTGGAAGAGGCTGCGCGAGGGGGCGCGCACCACCAGGAGGCGACTGTGCAGGTACTTCCTGTAGAGGTGCACGTCCTCCCCGCCCCAGCCTTTGATGTCCACATCAAACCCACCTTAGAGACAAAAGGCACAATCAACAATGAGAGACATTCCAAGCCAAAATAATCAAAAGGCGAAAAATCCAGTCTTTGATAAATAATGGAAAACATGGCTGAACAAAACTGAACTTACATCATTACTAATCATCTTTCTCCCAGTAATGCCGATACATTTATTACTGATGATTTGTTTTACAACACACAGTGCACTCCAAAAATGTGTTAGGACAGTGACATATTTTTTGTTGTTTTGGCTCTGTACTCCAGCACATTGGATTTGAAATAGAACAGTGACTATGAGGTTAAAGTTCAGACTTTCAGCTTTAATTTAAAGGTTTACATCCAGATTGAACTATATGGATAAATAAGTCAGGACAAACAACCCTTAAAGTGATCCATCCATATCTACTGCAGATGGTTTGAGGCTCGTTTGATACCTCAGACCCTTGATGACTTACATTTAGCCATTATGCCAACCATGTATTCAATACTATTCCCATGTAATTTACTTGATTAATCTAGTCCCATCCCCCAATTCCAATAGAGATCCACTCAATGTGTCTATTTACTCATCCTATAAATCATGAACACTGGCGTTATGAGTCATTCTACTATGTTTTTTTCATTCTATCATATAAGAAACAAGAATAGCCTACTCATAAACCAATTTATAAACAACATTCCAAAAAACTGTGTTGAGTTATACAATAATACTTATATATTCTGACATTTGCTCATTTGGAAAATGTGTGGGTTTATGCAAAGATCGGATTAATATGACTTGGGAAACTTTTAGTATAGCAAATTAGCAATGCTTAAGCTAGTTCATGTGACAACCATGCAGTTTTACTACCCTTTAGTTAACATACCTGTTTAAAGTTGTTTGTGTTGAATACCAGCAAAAAAGCCTGATTAAATCAATTTTTATCAAATGTTTGTACACAGCAAAATATAAAAAAGTCTAAGGGGGCTGAATAATTTTTCAACCCACTGTATATGGTTTAAAATTTCATAATTACCGATATTGATGAAATCTGACCTATATTGACAAGTCATTCCAAAACCAAAATCTCTCCAGAATCCAGTATCCTTATCAATCACCTGTGGAGAGAAATTTATGACAATTTAAAAAAGTCAGATTTTCCCCAAAATCCTGTAAACAATATTGTTAATGTTAAACACAGAAGTCTATTGCACATGCTTATTCGCCGTTGTAAGATAAAGGCAGGGTTACTTTTTATACAACATTCGCTCTTTAATTTCAAGTTTCAATAAACTAAGTGTTGTGATGACAGTAATGCACAGTAAAACACTTCCTTACACAAATTATTTAGGGTAAAGTCTAAACAACCCAGTGATTGGAATGGGCTCAAATATATAAGTCAAAATAGGATACTGGGACACATAAACGTGACATAGACACCAAAAAAATTAATTGTTGCAAAAACCAATGCAAACACATTTATTTACAAGTTTGACAACTCTCTGACTCTATCAAAAAGAAGTTAGTTCAATAACTGGAAATAGTCTTTTCAGGTCATATAAAATTTACCACAGTAGTGTTAACATGGTGTCTCAATGACACGTGAGTGCAAAAGTATAACTTATTTTTTCTAATTCATTAAAGTGTAGATACATACCCCATCCGAGGCGGTCCACAATGAAACTGGACTTTGAAGCTCTAATCTATTTATGGCTGTGTAATACCCGGTTGATTAGAGGACACCGTTACATACGTAATCAATGCAAGAAAAGATGAATTTTCTAAATTAAAAAATAAAAATAAAATCCTACCTTTCAATAAGCGGACACGATTATAACACGTTGGCTGTGTAAATGCTTTGATTTGGACGATTTTGATAAACTGGTGCGAGGTAAAACGTGAACGGCTTAGGTACGTATCCGCATGAGGAAGCTTGGACACGCAAGGTTATCAGGCTCCTGTAGTCGGCAGCAATTGAAACAAAGCAATTCTTAGTAGTTTTGTACCAGACAGTAATGCTCTTCTTTTTTTTTAGGTTGACCAATCCACCAGCCAAGAAACACGTGGGTAAACAATTCATGCTTATGTACGTAATGATTGGGACAAGGAAAGAAAGTCAGCACTATATATTCCCCTTGTTTTAAAGTATCGTGGAGTGTATGGATTTGGGCACATATATTTTTTTACTTGGCTTATGCATGTGTGAAGGAATTTTCTGTTTTACAATATTTGTGTATTAACATAGAGACAATCACATGATTATTATTAAGCATTTATTATAGTTTTGATTATTAGTAGATCAATTATATTGAATTAAGTAATTAAACATGTATTCTCTGCAAACACTGAGCAGGCCTCAAGCAGGCCTCTCTGTGTCTCTCACCCTCTGTGTCTTTATCCTTCAGTTTCTGCAGAGACAAGCAGTTTGTGAGATGGATGTTTTCTGTTAAACATTCTTGACTTGGGGTGTGAAGGCTGGAGGTTATCTATAGTCTAAACACCGGAAAATTAACACCCTTGTCTCTCTGTATGTTTAGAAATCCGCCGCTTGTGGCAAATCAGGAAATCAATAGAGATTGTGTATAAATGTCTTCTGTATTCTGTTCTCGAGTCAGAGAGATTCTGGTAAGACTCTCTCTCATTCTGCAAATAAACTAAAAGTCTTATTCTATATCAAAATACGGTTTTTGTTGTGGTTCTGTTTGAACAGACTTGCTCACTGTGTGTTAAAAAGGAAAATTCCACGATAAGATGGCGACGAGGATGGGATTGCTAACTTGATTTTCTCCTACACAGATTTCTCTCAAGTCGGGGACGGCTTAGACAGTGCGCACTGCCGGGAGTTCAAACCCCGAGACCGCAACCCAGAAACAAAAACAAAGATCGATCCGATATATATTTATTTTTCATGATTGCCGACGGCATCTTGTGTACGTAACTCTCAGGACACAATGAATTACGTACATGAGCCTGATTAATTTTGCTCTCCCATATGAATACGAGCGACAACTTTCACTAAGCAAAGTGGGGTTTAGAAAGGCAAACGTCTTCAAAAATATTTGGTTGAAAGAAATGTAGGCCATTAGGATAGGGATATATTTCCACATCAATTATGACAGTGTAAAAAATGTCACATTTTCGTGTCCTATTAATGGGTAAAAATCAAAAACAAAGTTTAAATTTACAACAGTTCAAGAAAGTCTGGCCCATGAGTTTATGTTATGTATTACATGGCTATATGAAGTACCACATACAAGTAAAACTTTATCATAAAGTAAACACAAGACAGTTTGGTAAACAAATGAAAATCACTTTAAAAAATCTCTCCAGTATCATATTTTTACATATATATATATAAACAGGAACAAACTACTCCGTATCACACACACCACGGTTAATGGTCTTCCCACCCCCAATCTTTCAGACCTCCATGATAAAGCCGTCACTCGCATAGCACTCAGCATAACTCATGATCTGTATCGCCCTCTCAACTCCTGTTTTTCCCTTCTCCCCTCAGGCCATAGGTACAGAAATGGAAAAGGGCACGCTTTGCTAAGAGTTTTGTCCCTATGGCCATATCAGCACTGAACAAGCTCCCATGGTAACTGCACAACCTGTATGTCTCACCTGCATATATGTTTATAAATCTCACCGAAATTAATGTATGATTGGTATTATATGTGAAGATGTCACTTTGGGCTTTATATATGTGTATTGGATTATATGTGTAATTATGTACAGACGGTGAAGATAAATTTCTTCTGGAGGACAATAAAGAATCTAATCTAATCTCATCTAAAATTTGCACTGTAACTTTTGTTTTATATACAAAAATTTAAATCCAGTCAATTCCAGATTACCTGCCAATGAATTATCTACCCTAATCGATAAATAATATTAAATTCTTAATGAATCATGACATAGATTTAAATAAATACTTTACCAATTGTTGTTGTAAAGGTGGAATGGCATGATTGTTGCCATAAATCAGACTTGGATTATACTGGCTGAAGAGAACTGGGTAGAACACTTTTTTACCTATGAACAGAAACAATACTTCAGATAACAAGCCTCCAATTTCACCAGCTTCTAAACAATCTCATAATAACTGACCGTTCAACTGGTTGAAATCCTACTGCTGTGCTAAACATTACAACTTACATTCTGTCTATATCTTTACATACAAGGGAAGTGCTTTTTATACCTGCAACATTTTTAGAACATATTGACATTTGGAAGAAAACATCTTTGAATCATCAAAAGACATTTCAAAAGAAATGTATGGCTGTTTAAAGCATACATCACCATCTTCTAAGTTAACAAAATAGGAAGCACTATTAAACATGCATTTATTGTCAAAGTTAAGAATAAATAATGAATAACTCCAGGCCAAAATCTGTTGCACGCGGCTTCTTATAATCCTCACCAGGTTGTGAATTCAGCCGGCAGGAGTTGAGGAACTCGGAGGAGAAGTAGATGTCCACGTCACAGAAGAAAAGAAGGACATTTCCACGCTTCCAGATCCTTGCACCCACGTCCAGGCCCCGGCCACGTGAGAACTCCTCATTCAGCTGGATCAGGGTGAAGTTTCTGAATTTCATCTCTCTGTGTGACATGTCAGGTAAAATAAAAAAATATGGGTCTTCACAGTACTACTGTACATTTCTTTATTTTAACTTAATTTCCAGAATGATTCAGCACACGCTGTACTGTTTAAAGGTTCTAAGTGACTGTAAGAGCCATGAGAGTTTCAGTTGCTTTTGATTGAAATATATAAATGCTGAATTAAAACAAATCTGACCGTTTTATTCAGGAACTAAAAATGCAGATCATTTATAGAGTCAATTAAAAAAGACAAGCCTTAACACCCATTGATGCCATTTTCTTCATTATTAATAGAGTTCAATCTATGCTGCAAGTTTTAGAGATTTTGGTTTATTGAGAAAGAAAGTCTTATTTGGCTATATTTGTAATAAATAAATAAATAAATAAATAAATAAATTAATTAATTAACAATAATAATATGTAAAATAAGTTTAGCAAAAGCTGCTTAATTGAAATCACTTCAGTATCTGTTTGTGGAAAAGAAGTGGTCATTGATCGCATGTTCTGAGGCATCCATGCTCGTGTGGATCTACAGCGATTTGAGTCTTCTTCGCAATTGGGCATTAAAATAGAGGAGAAGGTAAAACGATGTACAGGGGCTGGAGTGCACTCTGTAGCTTCTCTAACTTCTACATGTGTACTATTTGAGAATGTTTTGAGAAGAAGGTGCACCCTCACTCAAAGGCTAAATCTGTGCATATCCCATGGAAAATGATGTGCTTCTAACATGCAGTCCAGGGCAAGGGAGAAATTTTCTCATTCTCATCATTACATACCAAGTTAATAGATCATCAGAGAGAGAGAGAGGGACGCTTTGGTCTCCTGAGTCCACATGCTTCAGAAGGCATGCTAATTAGATAGATCACACATTTTCCTTGAGTGTATTTCACAGCAAAATGTTCAGTGTTAAATCAACTCTTAGAGAGTATGGACTCATATATGTTGTGTTATATTCATTATATCTGTGCTACACTGCAGCAAAATCATCTCTATTTTGATCTTCACAAGTACTGAGGGACAAAATGCTCCATAACTAGAGAACTACCTTTATACAGTACGTACGGTATATAGCATTACATACAGATCCTTTCCAAAAAATTTGAATATCATGGAAAGGTTTTTTTTTTTCTCCATAATTCCATTCAAAAAGTGAAACTTTCATAGATTATAGATTCATTACACACAAAGTGAAATATGTCTAGCCTTCATTTGTTTCATTTTTCATAATTTTGGCTTACAGCTCCAGAAAACCCCCAAAACAGTATTTCAAGAAATTAGAATAGTGTGTCAAAAATCAGCATTTACTTCAGTTATTTCAGAGAATGAATGTTTTAGACTGAGTGTCACACTATCATCTAATTTACTCAAAACACCTGCAAAGTTTATCTCAGTTTGGTTCAGTATGGGGAAGACTGCAGACTTGACAATTGGCCAGAAGACCATCATTGACACCCTCCAGAAGATGGGTAAGCCACAAAAGGTCATCGCTAAGGAGGCTGGCTGTTCACAGAGTGCAGTGTCCAAGCATATCAATAGAAAGTTTAGTGGAAGGGAAAAATGTGGCAGGAGAAGGTGCACAAGCAAAAGAGATGACCGTAGGCTTCAGCGGATTGTCAAGCAAAGACGATTCCAAAATTTGGCAGAGATGCAGAGGGAGTGGACTGAGGCTGGAGTCAGTGCTTCAAAAACCACCACGTACAGACGTATCCGGGACATGGGCTACAACTGTCGGATTCCTCCAGTCAAGCCACTCCACTCATTCTCTGAAATAACTGAAGTAAATGCTGATTTTCGACACACTATTCTAATTTCTTGAAATACTGTTTTGGGGGTTTTCTGGAGCTGTAAGCCAAAATTATGAAAAATGAAACAAATAAAGGAAAAAAAATATTTCACTTTGTGTGTAATGAATCTATAATCTATGAAAGTTTCACTTTTTGAATGGAATTATGGAAAAAAAAAAAACTTTTCCATGATATTCTATTTTTTTGGAAAGGATCTGTATATACAGTCAAGCCGGAAAGTCTCCCCACCCCTTTCACCTTCTCCACATTTTATTATGTTACAGACTTATACTACAATAGATTGAGTTCATTTTTTGCCTCAAACATCTACACACAATAGCCAATAATGACAAAGTGAAAACAGGTTTTTAGAAAATATGCAATTTTATTTTACTGACAAAAATAGGTTATTTAGGGGTTACATATCTGTACACACCCTTAGCCTAATACTTGGTTGCTGCACCTTTGGTAGCGATTACAGCTTCAAGGCATCTTGGGAAAGAAGCTACGAGCTTGGCACACTTGTTTCTGGACATTTTTGCCCATTCCTCTTGGCATATCCTTGTAAGCTCCGTCAGGTTGAATGGGGAGCGTCGGTACACAGCCATTTTCAGCTCTTTCCACAGATGTTCAATTGGATTCAGGTCTGGGCTCTGGCTGGGCCACTCAAGGACATGCACAGACTTTCTCCGAAGCCACTCCTTTGTTCTCTTGGCTGTGTGCTTCGGGTCGTTGTCATGTTGGAAGGTAAACCTTCGCCCCAGTCTGAGGTCCAGAGCACTCTGGAGCATGTTTTCTTCAAGGATCTCGGTGTACTTAGCTGTATTCATCTTTCCCTCTATCAGGACTAGTCGCCCCGTTCCCGCTGCTGAAAAACATCCCCACATCATGATGCTGCCACCTCCATGCTTCACTGTAGGGATGGCATTAGCCAGGTGATGAGCGGTGCCTGGTTTCCTCCAGACGTGACGCTTGGTATTCAGGCCAAAAAGTTCCATTTTGGTTTCATCAGACCAGAGAATCTTGATTCTCATGGTTTGAGAGTCCTCTAGGTGCCTTTTGGCAAACTCCAAGCGGGCTGTGATGTGCCTTTTACTAAGGAGGGGCTTCCGTCTGGCCACTACCATAAAGGCCTGATTGGTGGAGTGCTGCCTGGATGGTTGATCTTCTGAAAGGTTCTCCCATCTCCACAAGGATACGCTGGAGCCCTGTCAGAGTGACCCTCGGGTTCCTGCTCACCTCCCTGGCCAAGGCCCGTCTTCCCCGATTGCTCAGTTTGGCCGGGCGGCCAGGTCTAGGAAGATTCTTGGTGGTTCTAAACTTCTTCCATTTACGAATGATGGTGGCCACTGTGCCCTTTGGGACCTGTAAAGCTGCAGAGATTTTTCCGTACCCTTCTCCAGATCTATGCCTTGACACAATCCTGTTTCTGAGGTCTGCAGATAATTCCTTTGACCCCATGGCTTGGAGTTTGCTCTGACATGCACTGTCAACTGTGGGACCTTATATAGGCAGGTGTTGGCAATCCCCAATCATGTCCAATCAATTGAATTTATCACAGGTGGACTCCAATTAAGTTGTAGAAACATCTCAAGCAGTATCAGTGGAAACAAAATGCACCTCAGCTCACTTTTGGGTGTCATATCAAAGGGTGTGCACACTTATGTACATATGATATTTTACATTTTGATTTTTTATAAATTAGCACAAATGTCTAAAAACCTGTTTTCACTTTGTCATTATGAGCTATTTTGTGTAGAATTTTGAGACAAAAAATTAACTCAATCTATTGTAGAAAATGTCTGTAACGTAATAAAACATGGAGAAGGTGAAAGGGGTCGGGAGACTTTCCGGCTTGACTGTACTGTGTCTCTGTGTGTGTGTGTGTGTGTGTGTGTGTGTGTGTGTGTGTGTGTGTGTGTGTGTGTGTGTGTGTGTGTGTGTGTGTGTGTGTGTGTGTGTGTGTGTGTGTGTGTGTGTGTGTGTGTGTATACAGTTGAAGTCGGAAGTTTACATACACTTACGTTGAAGTCATTAAAACTTATTTTTAACCACTCCACAGATTTCATGTTAGAAAACTATAGTGTTGGCAAGCAGTTAGGACATCTACTTTGTGCATGACACAAGTAATTTTTCCAACAATTGTTTACAGACAGATTATTTCACTTTTAATTCACTATATCACAATTCCAGTGGGTCAGAAGTTTACATGCACTAAGTTGACTGTGCCTTCAAATTTTTTATATTTGGTCGCATATCCTTTGGCTTTGCATGCATTGACTTCCTGATGTCTGTGACCCAACAACATCAAAAGACTCTTGATATCTTATTTTCTGGGACTCTTACAAGCGATACTATAACGTCTCTGCATTTGAATGGATCTCTATGGGAATTGGGGGGTGGGATTAGATTTAGCTGTAAATTACACTGGAACTGTCATGGTTTTAACCCTTTTTCCCTATGCGGTCGTTCTCCTTGGTGGCCACGCGAGGGCGCTGTTCATTGGGTGGATGCTTGCTCCGCCCTGCTTAGATTGCGGAGCTGCTGTTAAGCCCCCACACCTGTGCTTAGTCACCTGGAGAGAGGTATATAAGCCTACCGTTTTCTTCGTTCGGGGCTTCGACATTGATTGATTGATTTGTCTTGTACTGTGGTGTATTGTTGGCTGTGAGTTCTCGTACCGTTTTTGGCTACTCGCCTATTGTTAACGTCTCTGAGTTGAGGCAGGGCTTATTTCTTGTTGGCTTGGTGGTTGGTTATCTCGTAGGAGTTTGGGACCGTAAATCTCTGCTCTATTTTGCCTTTATTTGTGCGTTTTCTCCGTGTATGGAGTTTTGGGCGATTCTGTTCAGAACAGTAGTTCTGCTCGCCCTTCGGCACATGTCTTCCCATTGGGAGATCAGGCGTTTCGCTTCTACTTAGTTATTAGCTCGTAGAAGTATTGAGTAGCAGTTCTTTGTTCCATTTTCGCCTGTTTGGTTTTCTTACTGAGAGACCTGGCGTTTTGCTTCTACTCGGTTCCGTGTTGCTGTGAGCCAGTAAGTAGCTTCGGTACGTTTATTCCCTGTTGTCTCCTTCTCGTGGACTACGTTCCCCTTTGTTGTGACTCGGGGTTTTTATTTATATTGAGAAGCTGTCGTGCTATTTTGCGTTGGTCTTTGTTGCAGCTGTCCCCCGTCCTTTTTACCTACGGGACGATTTTGTTTCGGAACTATTGTTCTGTTCGTTTTCCGGGTGTGTTTTCTCCTTGTGTGGAGTTTGGGCTAGGTTGTGGACATGTTTGTGTGACTGCGCGTAGCATGGTAATTTCAGCTCTCTGTTCCTTCGCTTCGTTACATTCTTTTACTGAGAGGCTAGGGCGGTTGTTCCATCTTAAGCTTGCGTTAGTCTATATGGATCGTAGTTATGGGACGACGGTGTTCCGTCGGCTCACCTGTAAAATGTTTCTCTCTCCTGGGAGATCGGGTGTTTACCGCTTTGCTTTCTGCATTTGACTGCGAGCCTATCAATCTCGCCATGGGAACGTTAATCTCTGTTCCTGTTCGCCTCATTACATTCCTCCTGTCTGAGAGGTTAGGGCGTGGCTCTGTTTTAAGCTTGTCATTTTTGCTGGTAAGGTTATGGGACTGCGGTTCTCCGTCGGCTCGCCTGTAAAGTGTTTTTTCCCCCTGGGAGATCGGGCGTTTACCCTCCTTTAGGTTCTGCATATGACTGTCTAATACTAGCTTATGTAATTAGCCACGTAACGTTATATCTGTTCTTTCACCACCTCGTAATAAATCATATTATTCATTCTTCATTTGTGGACTGTTTATTTGTGCCTTTTCGCTACTCGCCCGTTTATTGTGTCTCGTTACCGAGACAGGGCGTGTATTATGTCTGGCTGTTCAGATTCCTGTCCTTGCGCTCTACTTAGCGTTTGACAGTTAGCCGGTTAGTAGCGTCTGTGGTGTGTTCGTTGTTCCTTGTCTTGTCTCCTCCCTTATGTGCGGGTATCCCGCCTTAGTGGCCTAAGGGCTTTAAGAATCCCCTTGCTGCGTTTGGCTCCTCCTTCCTCACACGTCACGCCCCATTACAGGAACAGTATGGAACACATGGTTGGCTAAATGGCTCTAAGTCATCAAGGGTCTGACGTATCAAACAAGCCTTAAATCATGCCAGAAATACAGTAGATATGGATGGATAACTTGAAGGGTTTCTTCTCCTGACTTATTTTTCCATAGAGTTCAATAGGAACATTTGTCAGGAGAAACAACCCTTAAAGTGATCCATCCATATCTACTGTATATCTGGAAGCAGAGTGATGGTTTGAGGCTCGTTTGATATCTCAGACGCTTGATGGCTTACAGCCATTTTACCAATCATGTATTCCATAATGTTCCAGCATAATTTACAGCTAAATCTAGTCCCACCCCCCCGATTCCCATAGAGATCCATTCAAATGCAGAGACGTTATAGTATCGCTTGTAAGAGTACCAGCAAATAAGATATCTAGAGTCTTTTAATGTTGTTGGGTCACAGACATGAGGAAGTCATGGCATGCAAAGGATATGCGACCAAAAATGTTTTTAAAAAATTTAAAGGCACAGTCAACTTAGTGTATGTAAACTTCTTGTTACACTCTCCGTTCCTCTCAGTCCCCGTCCCTGTTTGTGCTCCTTGTTTTAACCTTTTCCTCACGTTTCTTGTCTTGTTTTCACGTTTTCCTGTTTGTCTTCCTGTACAAAAGGTTCCATAATTTCTAAATTCATCCAATATTGATGTAAATACCCTCAAATTAAAGCCGATAGTCTGCACTTATTGTCATTGTATCGTTTCAAACACAAAGTGCTAGAGTACAGAACCAAAATAACAAAAAATATGTCACTCTCCAATGAATTATGGTTCTCACTGTATATACAGTATGGGTGTATCTTCCACAGATTAAAATTCAATTTCCTGGCACAGGAGAAACCAATCCAAAATTATGTTGTGTGTGCGGGTGGGAAATTCACCAGTTTTCATCATCCAAAGGCAGATTAATGAACGTGTTAATTGAAGCTGTTTGGCTATTTTCCCCAAGTAAGCTGGAAGCATAATCAGCATATCAAAAGAAAAAGGACCAGTTTCATTTTCAAACTGTACTTTTCAGGCTCAGCAGAGTCATTAACTAGTCACACTATGCATGCAGTTAATTGTCCTGCAATAAAACTGTAGATAAATTGTTTCTCTATAATGATCCTCTACTCTCTGGGGAATTAATTTGCAATGAAAGATATCCCATTAAGTAATGGCTACAAATGCACACTCATTCAATGAGCCCATGCCTTAGCAACCTGCCTGTACAGCCCATACCTCATTTTGGGATTTAGGAAACAACCTTAAATTATTGGCTGCATATCTCCTATTCAGCATTTTGTCTGATATGAATAACTGCAACCCATTAAGATAGATCAGACAAAAATATTGATGAGAAGGAATTACTGGTAAATTAGCCTTCTCTTGGATGCCTTCACTTTTTCCTCCCTGCTGTGTGTGTGTGTGTGTATGTGTGTGCGTGCATGCGTGTGTCCGTGTGTGTGTGTATGTGTGTGAGTGCATATTCACGTGTGTGTGTGTGTGTGTGTGTGTGTGTGTGTTTGTGTGCGTGCGTGCATGCATGTGTCCGTGTGTGTGTGTATGTGTGTGTGAGTGCATGTGTAAGTGTGTGTGTGTGTGTGTGTGTGTGTGTGTCCTTTGAGAGCTCGTCTTTCCATTTCCTGCATGCCTGGGTTGACATCTGAGATTCAGGCAAGCACAGCAGAGGGCAGACCTCTATCTGACAAGGACAGAGTGGTAATGTCCCTCCGACAGGCATAGTGTATGCATCCTCTGAAAAACATTGAATCTATTGATATTCTGAACACAGTCAGTCCAGACCAGAGATCTGTAATTTGTTATGTGGACAGAGGTCAACTGGTCTTGCCAGTCAGTATAATTTTAATCATCAAACGAAGGGATTGTGTGTGATACAGTAAATGCATTACAATGCATTTGGTGTATTTGTTCTGATTTATTCTGATTTTAGTCTTTTGCTAAGGGGGCTATTTCATTATGTGGACAAAAATGATCTATTTCACAGTGTTACCAACTCAAAGAAAATTATTCAGAGAACAATTATATTTTAATATATTTGTCAGAAATTTAATTATGTCCATACAACTACCATCCATTATAACAAAAAACGTATTTTGTCATTGTGAATACAGTGTAATATTTTGTCCTCAGAATGGACTAAATAAACCCACTAGCAGAAATTCATTTTCCACATCAGTACAAAATGTTTATGTGAGGATTTTACACTGATGGATGCCTTCCCAAACACACAAGACAGGTTGATATTAATCACATAATTGGTTGTGGTGGTTTAGCAGTTTTAAATCTCACAGAACTGATTTAGTGTGAAACTAATTCAGTTTATTCACACTGTAGCTTCCTTCTCATATTGACTGCATGACAAGCATCTGATTCACAGATTATATTCCGAGGAAATTCTTTGCAGTATAATGAGGCCGTGCAAAACCAGACTTTGAGCACCTTTTCTGATGAGCGAGACCAACGGGTCTCCGTCCTCTGAAGTTCTCCCTGGGAAATGCGCCTGAGAAGAAAGGTTCCACTTACCTTGATGTTTTCTCGAGTATCCCTTTCACTTCCCTAATCTGGTCCTTCCCAAAGTACACCACAGTGAGGTGGATCCTGCCATCCTGGCGAATGCAGACTTCTCTGAAACAATAAGAAAGGGACTGTCCTGCATGTACCAAAATCTACAGAAACGTAGCCCAGACCTTCTGCAAACGCTTCCTTCTCAGTGTCATCTCTTTCCAGTCAATCAGCCAATTCTGCTTCCCATTACACTGAGGAACAAGACAGGGGTGCCCTGTGTAGCAATTGATATTTGCACTGCCAAGCTTCTCTATGCTGCAAACAGCAAGTGCAAGGTGATGTTTGGGGGGATGGAACAAATGGTCTCCCATCACCTGGATGACCTTCTCCTCTGTGTATCAGACCAAACATCAGACCAACTACTTCTGCTATGTTGACTAACTCTCTCATAAGCACAACATTCCAAACTCCTGTTCTTCGTGTTCTTACAGGTCAGACCCTATGGGCCTGATTTACATTGACTGGTAGCATGTGAAAAACCTTTCAGTACACGCAAAACTAATAAAACAGCCAATGATTGGTGAAAAACAAATACTACGACCAATCATTGGTCATGTTATTGGTTTTGTGTGTGCTAAAGGTTTTGCACATGCTAAAGTTCTTAGTAAAATCAGGCTCAATGTGCACAGCCAAAGTCCTTCATTTGCACCCCCCCCCCCCCCCCCCCCCAACAATTTCAGTGATGCACTGCGGATGTGGAAACACAAGGTGCACTGCCTACATTGGATAATCTCTAATTAGAATTTTCCATTCATGTCTGCCATGAGAACTGCACAGGAGAAAATTTACCCTTTCTGTGAAATACAAAATGTATCCATTAAGGCTTGCCCGTGCTTACAATGTGGACTTTACAATAAGCATATATTGATTTTCTCATATTGAAGTGCATATTTAAGCTAGAGACAATATCTGCATGGATGAAAAATGTTAATTTGATAACCTATACCAAAATATATAACATGGGATTGAAACTCCAATAGTAATATTTCTATCACATTTGATTTTACCATGAAGGACGGAATGGATCACGAGGGCATAGCAAACCATCTATATATATATTTGTATTACCATATTAGCCAGCAGATCTTAGGACTCAGAGAAGGTATAACAAAACCTAGCTCTATTCACTTCAAAGTGGTTATCCCAGATAGTAGGCTATAAACTGAAATAATGCATTACATGGATCAATGCACAGAGATAGGAAAGCAAATACAAATACAGTGGAAAGTTTTGGACCTTTCAAAGTGTCACATAATAGCTAAGTATATTTCACCATCACACTCAGTGCACTCAGTTTCTGTTGCAATTTATACCACACAACTTCCCCATTACTTTCTGAAATTTCCTTCCTATCATCTGCATCAACTCCTGGGATGGGCGGTTGGGTTTAGACAACAGCTTTCACATATAAATATTTGAAACCCTTCAGTTACGCAAGCGAAAATGTAAGCAATTCTCCCAACCAAATGTCCAGGCCGCAAGAGTAATACTTTGATACATCAACACTATCTCTGAAAAAATCCCATATGCTACCTATGCTACATTTCATGAATTGACTGTATGGGCCGCTATGGGCAGAATATGATAATGTGAGAAGACATGATGACAATATGTCTGATGCTACTCTGTAATCATTGACAGAATGAGTCCAAACACTAGGGGAATGCATGGCGTAAAGTCTAGCTTTATGTTATTTTGCAGAAACATAGTCAGAGTTAACAATTTTGCTTCCAACCATCTGAGTGCGAACACTGTGTGGTTTAAAAAAAGATTAATCAAATGTTCCTTTTATCAAAGCTTCTGTCTTCTTCAAACGGCTTAAGATCTTCCCTCCACAGATTTCCATGAATAAACCCCTAGCCTGATGTGTAAATTACACATAAAATCAGTGTTATTTTCAGCTGCTTAAAAATGGTGAGAAACTAATGAACCCTACATATATGTGTCTGTACTGGGGTCATGTGTTTTTGCATTCAGAAGTGAAACAGCTTACACATTTGCTTTGAGGTACATATAATGCAAATTAGAAGTGGAAACAATAGGATTATGGGAGAAGCAATTTCTCCTTTGGAACAAATGGCTTCCAGGAAGAGACTTAGCACTGGGGAGTCAGCAGAGGCATGTGGTTATTGATTTTCTGCCTATGGAAGGAGAAATGGGAGCACCGTCTAGATGCAATGCATGGGCAACCTGTCTAAGCAGCAGTGATTGCTCCACGATGAACTGAAATTCCTTTGTTCAAATGCACTAGTCCCATACCAACTAAGCTGAAACCTGATGTACACACGCATTAGAGATATGTGCTCAAACTGTCAACATAAGTGATATGGCATTCACCTATTGTAAAGCCTGGGCAAATGCAAGCATTCTGAATCCAAATGGTGTGCCATCTTAGAAATGATAAGAGGTGACAGCCACCCACTGTGAAAAAAGCTATTCATATTCTTTCATGGGAGACTGCATTGCATTTGTTGGGCTTTTTTGTGGCATTTTAGAATGTTTACCTTGCCGTTCACCCACACTGTTCTGTCCCAGTTCCGTTCAGGACTATAATGCATAAGAAAATTCTCCTCTTCAACAGCATCATAAATATTTGATATCTAAGAGTTTGCTCAAGATGCTACTTAACACTCATGTTGAAATAGGCCTACTAACTACTGGTTGGGTTTATATTTGTTTGGTGACAAAACTGAATAACAGTTAATATTGATGTGAATCGTGAAGTACATTTTCTGATATTAAAGTGTTCTCGTAACACCGTTTTGTAATCCAAGGCCAAGCGACTGAATTATAGTTTTACTGTAAGTTTTACTGTGAAGTTATTGCAGGTCTAAGGATTTATAAGAGAGAAACTGCATGTCACCAGTGTGGCAGAGAGACTTATTATAGTGAGTGCAATTTGATCAAATAAATGATGCATTGCTTCAATAAGATTTTGCAACATAAATGATTTTACAGATGTATCTTGGGGAGCCGAATGCGACATTAAACACTATGATTTTACTCTGCATTTTTTCCCAGATTTAATGGAAATATCACTTTTTCTCACATTTAAACAAAAAAAAGTCCCATTTTCCTACATTTATGATCTTTGAAAAAACAGGTGTAAATATTAAATGTACAATCCCAAAATGATACATATAAGCTAAATGTTTTATTTAGTGGTTTTTAACATTTAGCTAAATGTATATTAGTTTAGCTAAATGTATGAACATTTAATAAATGAATGAAACATTTAGTTAAATATTTAATTAAATGTATAAATAATTTAGCCAAATGTACAAAACGTTTACTAAATGTATGAAACATTTAGCTAAATATTTAGTTACATTTCTAAAAAAAAAAAAATGTATACATTTTGTTAAATATTTAGCTAAATGTATGAGACATTTTTTTTGTTTAAATGTGAGAAAAAAAGTGATGTTTCCATTAAATGTGGGAAAAAAATGGAGAATAAAATCATAGCGTTATATGTCGCATTTGGCACCCCATAGTATCTTACCTGAAGTTGAACATGAAATGTCGGAACTGTTCGACCCGCTTGGCCAGGGGCACGACGATATTGATAAGCATATTGTCCATTCGCACTCGCTCGGTCGCCACCTTCATCAGAGGTCCAAACGGACGGAAGAAGACTAGCCTTCTGAACTCATGGCTCCTGTCGCCCTTGAAGGTGAGCTCATAGAGAGTTCCCTTGTCTTTCTCCGTCCGAGAAATCCCTACCGATAAAGGAATCGATAATGTGAGGCTGTGCCATATGACAAAACAACTATCCGTATTGCTTCAGAAATACATGCTTGAAATAGATTTTTAAAAATTACATAAAAAGCAAATGTTCCTTGTGGTTTCAATACAACTAGAACAAACAAGCTACAATGTATCACAATTTATATATTTATAACCCCAGTTTATTTACCAGCAAGTCCAAAGCTTAAGGTTCCGTTAGTGTGCTCATCGCTTTTGACCTCTGTGCAGTGTGCCAGTTTAAAAGCGTGAGATATTTCCCCCTCCTGCAGTAAAATCCCAAGTATCCGGGGATTGCACAGAAAATTTAAATAGAAATTGAACCAGTATTTGTGTGTCACTAAAGCTTCCAGAGGCCTGAATAAGGATACCATGTCTTTAAAGGAGTCAGTGATACACAGATGCAGTTGAATAGAATATTACGGTTTACCTAGTATCATACCACTGATTCTAATAGCCTACTAGCACATGTACTGGGTTTTTGATAAATATATTTTGTTCCATATAGTATATATGCATTTCCTGGAGTACAAAAAAGGAGGATTCATTTGAGAAAATTTTAAGTTAAAAAGAAATGTTTTGAACAGGTATAACAACATGCTGCTGTTTGTAGGAATTGCAAAGGTAACTATTGTGGTTGCAGTGTCATAATATTTTGGTTTCTTTCATGACATATGGAAATTAGGTGCAATTACTGTCTACACATGATGTATCATGTATGCACAACGTTTTCACAGACAGAAATACTCAGTCTCCACCTTCATAAGAATCTGAGGTCAACTCCAAAACTCTGTTAAGACTACATTCATTTGGAAACACGACTCTTCTAAATGTTGTCCAAGTCATGAGCAGCTGTGCTTATGCTAGATAGATCAGGAGAGCTGGTCTGTTAAGGGATTTCATGCCAACTTCTGCTCTGTTATTTAATTAGAACATTAATTTATGTAATCTGACATATTTGCTAAAGTCTTCATAAGCTACAGCTGCAGATTGCATGCTTATGTATCCTTTGGCTTTACTGTAGTGTGATATAGGAGTACTGGCATATACAGCTGTTTACAAAATTAAGCCAGAAGAATTGGCTAATGCCCATAATTTTTTAACAATCTATGAGTAAACAATTGGGTAGATTTCTCAGTTAAATTCATTTATTTAATTTCAGTTTGATTTATATTTCTGTGTATGTTGTTAATCATATATGCTGCTATATGGCCCTCTAAATTAGAATTCAAGTTTAAGGTTATTCTGTGCAACAAAAAAAAGTGATTTTTAAGATTATGACTGTGATGAACACAATTATGATTATGATAATGAGTTCCGAAAGGATTCAGATATAGAACGCTAACAATGACTGATTTTTATCCCTCTCAACTGATAAGTTAATTATATTCTCATCAACTTGTATCAACATCGGCTCATTTAATAGATCGGGGGGAGTTTGCAATTGATTTTTGTCTCACAACCAATCGATGCTTCTGGACAAGATGTATGACTAACCTTTCAAACTGTACAGTAGCTTGAAAAAGAGATAGAGCTGAAAGGGTTTCAAAAATATCAATACACCTGATTTCATATCAAGTCTAGGGTTTGCTAACTTCTTTGCATTTACGGCGTACTTTGTTTCACAGGGATAAGTGGTTAGCACAAAGGGCGATTTGATGCTCGCAGGCACACTTCACACAAGTAATGTATATGCAGATTTATTTTGCTTTGCCGCTCTCCTGCTCTAAATATATTACCTCAATTTAGTTATGCGGTCAGTACACAGCAGTTCCTCTAAGGAGTCATAAAGACAGAATAGGAACATTTCACACCTTAATGTATCTTTGGAGTACAACAGTAATTTTACGATGTAAGAAAACAGTGGTCCTGAGCATACTCATTACATCCATATCAGATGAGTCATGTATCCCTGCACAGAGGCGGATTAGCTGAAAGGAAGTTTAGGCGCCTACAGGGTGCAATAGATGATAAAGATGAACCCATGAAGTCTAGAATCTCTGGCAATTGTAAAGGAACATTTTGGTGGTTATTTCAGGACAAAACATTGCAGAGTTCAAATGACGAGAGTCGCCTTCTATAGCAGCTATCACAAAGAATTACTCTCTGAAAGATAATTAACAGACCACGCTACTCCTCTCGATTTTATTATAACTCCATACAGTGTATGTTCCTATGCATACAACAAATCATTTGCTTAATATCTTAAAGATTCTACATTGGTTTCAGTGACAGATTCACATTTAATTTGAGAACAAACCCCACAGCGCAGCAGTGTTCACAGCGGTTTAATCTCTTGTAGGTCTCAAGGATTCTGCATTAATATCTTCAGTCCAGTCTGCCCTAAATGTTGTCAGTGCTGAACTAATGACCTAATAACCTCAATTCCCTCCTCAAATCATACCTTCACATTTACCATGACAAATTGTGTTATCCTGACCTGTTATCCAGAATCGTCTCCCCACTGTAACCAATGTATTCTGGTTCAAATCATAAAGAATATGCAGTATACTGTATGTCTTGTCGGATATGTTGTTCTTATATTCCGGCCGTCGAGAGAGACAACATAATTTGTATGGCGAACTTGTTCATGGTCCGTACAATATCACATTGTTATGAAGTAGCCTGGCCTGGTTGAATGGACCATAAGAATACTGAAGTACTGTTTTTGTTTCTCTATTTCTCTCCCCTCTCTTCCCCACATATCAAAGAAAATGTCCTGAGCTCATTAACTATGCATAGATGTAGGATGGCACCATTCTGTGAGAGTTTTATTACTTCTGAGGAGACAGAACTGAAAACAATTTAGGGCCCAGCATGGGTTAGAATACCATATGGTTCATGGTTTCGTTTTTTAATTTTAAGTTTGAATTCCAATCTGTGACATTTAATTTGAACAATCATTTGAAAGTCTAAATGTCTATGTAGACAATGGTCACGGAGGCCTGCTAATAATTTACATTTTTGAAGCAGCTCCAGTCCCCACTAGTCTTGTCACATGGATGTAATATTTTGCCCAAATTTGAAGATTACACAACTTCCCAGACTTAACGATTGCACTACAACTATCACTTCTGAGGTTAAAAGCAGGAGCAAATGTCCCTTTTTGTAGAGGTTTTCACTAGCTGAGCTGAATTACTATATATTATTATGTTTGGTCTTTAAAAAAAATCTTTTGCTAATAATGCCTTAGTGCCTAGCCCTGCTTTCAACAACATAAAATCACTTTAATTAATATGCAAATTGTCAACTTTTAGACAAGCCAGTCCTTGTCATAAAGGAGCCTGACACATTTTTACTTAATCCGCACTTCCTGACAGTCTGAAGACAAACATTGATTTATACAAATTTAAGTATTGCTGTTTTATCATTGCAAAAACATTTTTTTTCAGTAGTTTTATTGATCACTAAACCTGCCAAATTGATTTTAAGACACAAACAAGCACTTGCAATTCACTGTCAAGGATAAACGTTGATTGAACATTGACAAATGTTTGACATAGCTGTTGAAAGTAGAATTCACCTTCAGTAGACTCACCTTCAATGAAGTCAGCGGGTGAATAGACTCGCCGATGGTTAAGGTTGTCTCCTTCCCAAGGCGTGTTCAGGTCCTGCAGGGCGGTCTCTATGGCATTGGCTAGCTCGTCCCGCCGGTCCTTGCGAACAGGCTTCTCTTCTGGGTGTCTGGTAAGCCCAGTCTCCAGCTGGTAGACCTTGTGAAGCGTGAAGGTCTCAAAGGGCACCAGGGCGTACTCGCTGGGGAGCTTGGTCCCCGCGTGGACCTCAGCCCGGGTCAGCTGCTTTTGGAGGAACTCCTGGAGGTCGATGCTACTCTGATCACCAGCCCCATTCGGGCGCTCCGCTGGCGCCGTCCCAGCCACTTCCTCCAGGGACTTCCTCAGGTTCTTCAGCTGTTGGCTGCGCTCCTCTAGGGCCTCCTTCAGCTGGGAGATCTGCATCTCTAGGCTGCTGATGTAGTGACGGTGATGCTCCTCCCGCTCCTGCAGGAGGGCCTGGTACCCTTCCTTCCTTGTCGGGGCATTGGCTCGGGGTAGGAGGGACAGTCCCTCAGGAGAGTGCGGGCTGCAGGCTAACACATAGAGGAGGGACAGGCAGGAGCATACCACCACCAGCACCACCCCCACACGGACCACAAAGTCCAGAGCCCCCCTCCGCAGCATGGTACACCCCCAGATTTACATCAGAGGTCCCTCGTTATGTGCAGCTAGATGTTTAGCCAATACTCATTTTACACAAGCCGTGTGTGCTCCATTGAAAACAAAATAATTAAATAGAGTCGATTCCTGCTTTATGACTGTCCATCACAAGAAAAAGCATCCAGTGCAAGTTATTGGGGCAGCTCCACGCAAGATGTGTCAAACATTGCCACTCAGTTGCCTATGGTTTTAGCCTGGTCTGCAGCTCTGAACATACTGTTTGAGGTAATACAGATAGGTCATTGTCCTTTTTGAGGTGTGGCCTCTCTGATGGATGTACCTAAAGGACTAGTTTCCATGCAGTTGAATGAAAGAAAATCACCAGCTGTTCATTGCCTCTCCTCCTTTGATTGAGACTGAGTAGTGTTGACAATGTTCTGACTCCTGGCTTTCAAACATGGTACTATCCTGTCTGTCAAAGTCAATGTTTTCAGCTTCATTTGATGTTTGATTGACATGGGAAAACAACATTCTCTCCAGAGATGATTGCGCATGTGTAAATATATACATTTTGCAAACTGTGTCCTAATGAAACATCATTGACTCATTGTTCCACATTCTTAAATCTATCACTGTATCTCTGTGTCATGTTTCATAATGGGACATTGCTGACTCATTGAGTCACGTTCTTAAATTTATTATTGTATCTCTGTGCCATGTTTCATTATGACAGATGTATGTGCCCATTAAGAGCACACCATTTACTAACATCAAAGACTGTAGCACATAAGCAAATAAATTTTCAGTACCAGTGACCAAAATAAGAGTCCAAAATATGTCCACAATATATTTTGGCTTTTACCAAGACTGTTAATTATGTGTTATAAGAACTTATAAAACTTATGTTATAAAAAAATATATCAAATACTTTACATTAAAATATATCTTAATGTTGGATGCGTTTAAACAAGTATGGGTTGTCTTCTGTACTTTGTTTTCATTTCTTCATGCTCCAGTATCATATGGACCAATGCATATTTGCCTGTAAGTTTAGACCCAAAAGTAAAAAGTAATTTTTGTTTTGTCAGAATTGTTGAGCTGTCACATCATTTCTTCAATCTTGAAAAATGTCTACAATGAGAGAGAAACAATAAATTTGTTTTTGAAATAGGGCACAGGCAGGAAACGTCAAGATAAATGTAAGTGGAAGAAAAGCATCAAGTTTAACTGACAGATCAGACAGCATCAGATTTTATTTTAACCATCTACTGTAGTATTCCCCATAAAGAATACATTTTATGGCCAAGAGATATTACCCCAATTGCTGATAGCACCATGCCTCACCCTAAAGAATGTAAACTGAGCCAAATTGTACATAAAAAATTTTTAAAAAAAAACTCTTAAATATTGAGGACCAATTTCAGTTTATTAGGATCATGGTGGAAACTTACTTTCTGCCTGTACTCATGGTTTGTAATGACAATTTCAGATGGTTTGTATAAAAACCTTCAGATGATATTCTGTGTGGCATGAATCAGTTTGATGTGCAAATATACTGAGTATACAATATTTAAAAGCACATTAGCTAAGGCATTAGTCAAGCTTTCGTAAACAAATAAATGATCAGGATGTCCTGAAACTTTACTTTGCTGTACCATAGCCAGTAATTATATGCTACAATGACACGCAATTTGTGAGGAAATAAATACAATTGGTAATCTTTGTGCGTTTGTGCTTTGTATGGTGACTAACTATTCGTTCAAACACTTTCTTTCTTAACAGACAGGAACTATTGTACTAATGTTGAGATGGTTATCAGGACATTGGTTTTCATCCTATTGAAAAACCAGTTTCATCCACTGTTACTTGGCAACAGTAATTACCCCATGCTCAAAAATAAGTCTGTGTATTAGAGAGCGAGAGAGAGTTGTGAATATGTGTTTATTTGTGTATGTGTGTGTATTCATATATTATCTAGTGTGTGCGTGTGTGCATGTGTGCGTGTGTGCGTGCGTGTGTGCGTGTGTGTGTGTGTGTGTGTGTGTGTGCGTGTGTGGGTGGGTAGGAGGCTCCTCACTGACTTACTGCACAATTAAGCTCTTTATTGACCTGGCAGTGGCTGGATTTAATGAAAGGGTTAGTTATGTTAGCAGTGAATGCAAAACTATCCTGACAGACTGGGTAAATCTGGACATCATGAAAAGGCTGCTTATGTTCAATATGGAAAATTGACTCTCCATGTTCAGAGTTTTGGCAGAAACATATAAGAAGACCTTGTTTTCACCATGTAGTATTATTAAGTTCTACCTGACACACTGGCCAATTACAACTTTCTGAACCCACAGAAGGATGTGCCTATATAGGCGTACAACAGCATATTAATCTAATTATCATTGTACATTCACAGGTAACGTAATTATTAAAAGGTTACCTGTAACATACTTTGGACCTCATTCATGAAGCGTTCCTAAACGCGCGTACATTTATGCACAAATCGAGTTGGTACGAAAAATTTATGCCGGATTCATCAAACCGTGTGGGAAAGGCAGATTTTTTCATATTCACATACATATGTTCATTTTGTGATTAGCATAAATCCACGCAAATGAATTGCCCTATATGGAGGTTCTCACTTCCATTCAAAGGTCCATACGAAGTCAAAATGGCCCAGAAAAAGCAAAAGAAAGAATTATTCCGACACTGTTTTATTCACAGATGTTCAATCAAGAAAAATAAATAGCTAGTTTAGTATTGTCTGTTCCGGTGTCATAAAGTAAATAGTAAAGTAGCCTACACTAGTAAAGACATGGCAGGCTATGGTTCCACCAGGCAATCTGGCCAGGACGTTGAGCAATACATTTTGCATTAGGCTACATATTTTTTATTTTTTTTTTGGTTTAAAAGGACAATGTGCACAAACATTAATTATTGGGATAAAAAGATGAGTGCACCAGATTTAGCAGAAAGCTAATTTCCATCTGTAGTCCTATACATAAAGACAGATATAAAAAGGTACAAAATCCAACATCACAACAACACAATTATAAATGCAGGACAGAATAAAATAAATATACAGCAGCATAGTATAAAAAGTGAAGTGCATAATACATTGAATAATTACAGTAAAGTGCCAAGTGCCAAAAGCTACACAATTCTATACTAACCATATTGCACAATCGATATTCACAGTGAAGGGCTAAAAACTACACAATCCTATAGGCCCATATTGCACAGTCCCTCATATAGCCTACACTACACTACACTACATGATTATGTATATTGCAAAGTCTATATCCATAGTGGAAGGGCCAAATACACAATCCTATCCTGACCATATTGCACAATCCTCCTTTTAGCCTGCGCTACACTACACCACACATATGAGCTGCACAGATGTGACAGCCCTTTCATATTTTGCAAACGTATCTTCGGATGTAGCCTTGTGGCTACGTTTGTGCAGTACAGTTACGGCAACAATAACATTGGTCAGGTTGGCAATTTCATAAAAACCCGAAAATGACTAACCAGCCATAGCCTATCACTCTCAGCCAACAAATAGGCTAGCTTTAGCGCGATCCTAAAGATGCGTTCGTTTCTCTCCAAAGCAGCCTACGGAAGCCGACGGTTAAACACAAGGACATTTCGGAAAACACACCAACAAGTTATAAAACAACGATATTTCGGAAAACACACCAACAAGTTATAAAACAACGACATTTCGGAAAACACACCAACATGTTATAAAACAACGACATTTAACCCTAGCGAAAATTAACTATAGTATGTCGACAGCATATACTATACATATACTATAGTATTCAAGGGCGTAGGAGAGATTTTTATATTGGGGGGACAAAATCCTCTAGGGGGGTCCGGGGGCATGCCATTTTACAACGGTTTTCAGCAAAGAAAAACATGTTTCATGGCTATATATGGCCTCCTCCAGAAGATTTTATTTATTTTTTTCCGGCAGCTAAATGAATCATTTTTAAGCTATTTGAGACAAAAACGTAAAGCATCATTGAGGCAAATCATGGTAGTTGGTTAACACGTTTACCCAAAGCACCTCACAGCAAGACTGCACATCCTAATAAAGTAATGTATTTAGATTTCTGTACAGAATATTATTTTGTATATGAATAGAATATTGTTGATACAGGACAAATGATTTGTGAAAAAAATGTCCCTCAATGAATCACAACAATACCAGTTAACAACAAATAATAACATTTATTAATTTTTTTCCACGCCTCTCCTCTTCTCGTCTCCTGGCTCCTCTCCGCTCCTTTTCTCCTCTATCCTTTCCTCCTATTCTAAACTGTAGAAAAGCAAGCAAACAAAAGAAAGTATTATTCCCTCTGAAAAGATTACAATGCTCAAACAATTATCAACAATCAATATACAAAAGCAAAGATAACTCACGATCTAGGTCTACTGTTTGACCATTCCATTTCTACCCTCTGCACTCCTTTCCTCCTCTTTCCTCCTGCCTCCTCTCCTTTCCTCTCATCCTGGCTCCTTTCCACTAATTTTTCTTCTCCTTCCTTCTCCACTTCCTTCCTCCTCTCTATGTGTCGCCACATTATGTTGTTAGTTTAAGTAACGTTAACGCTAGCTAGTACGCAAGCCGCTATCATTGTCTGACAGGACTAGAGCTAACGTAACATTCTTTGCTCGTCTGTGTGCTCTGGCTCCCGCTCTTTTCGTGCGACCTGTTCAAGCGCGCCACCAAGTTCATTCACTTGTGCGCTGTATGAGCCACCAAGGCTGATATTTGGTTGCAAAAAAAGTCACCCGCCAAAATGTCAGGTGGCTTCCGAAACTTACACGCCAAATGAAAAATCTACCCGCATTTGGCGCTTGGCAGACCCTGCTCGCACACTTGGCAGATGCTATGAACAATGCTTCACATTACCAAATGTTAGTGTAGCAAGCTCTTACTAGCTATCTAACGTTGTCATAAAATGTCTTCTTACCGTGAAAAACGACGACATCGGACAGATGTTAAGGTAAATCTATCACCACGGCGGCACTTTCGCCACAAGTCAGCAATTATACCGGGAAATGCCCTCTTTGAAAACAAAAAACGAATGAATATAAAAAGGTTAGTCTGTTATTGCATACCCGTTTTTGCTAAAGCTGCATTATAGCTATGATAACGCGGAGCTGTCAAAACTATAACAGCACCGAAACCCTTTAAAAAAAACAAAATAAAAACCGTACCTGGGCTACACGTAGTCTATGGCTATGACAAATTAAGGACTAAACAAGCCACATTTTAGTTAATAAAACTCAAGTAAGCTAATTTAGATATCCAGTGAGCACAAGTGGCATACAGAACTAGTTAACTTTTTTTAAGCAGAATTTTTTTGTAAGTATAAACCGAACTATTTTAAAAAAACAAAACAATTTATTTGATTTATTTATTTAAGTATGAGCCGAAGTATGCCTTCCTGGCGTGTCTCCCCGTGGCGCAGCCTGTAGCGCGGCCTAACTAGTATTCCCGTGCTCTTTGCGACATTGTCGGTTCGAATCCGACCTTTCCTCTTACACTGTGCTGTCCAATAATGCTCAAAGGCTATTACACCTATTTTAAGAAAGTATAGTCCATTTTAGTACTTATAAACTTTTGTAGCCACAATTTCCTCTATATTCTCAGCTACCTTGAATTGAGAGAAAATGCTGTTAGCTATAAGTTAGAGTGAAGGAAATGTAGAGATCTAGCTACTCACTCCAAAAGTCTCTGGGACCTCAGATGGATATCTGGCTTCTCTGTCGAACATGAGGTAGAATGGGGAGTGCTTGGTGGTGATCTGTACTTTGGTGCGCAAGCCAAACATGGCTGCACTGAAGTCCCAGTTCCAAGGATTCACATCCACCAATGTTGGTGAGAGTTTTGAAACATATTGACATTGTTATGAAATACTATTTTGATTGTAAAGCATAGCTTATGATTGCGATGTGTGACCCAAATCACACTGCTTAATACAATACCAAAATAGAATACTTAACACAGTGACTATAGTACCATTTAGTGGTGTAAATGGGTCAAGGTCAGTTTAGTGTCAAGTCAACATTACTTTGTCACTGTCCCATTCATTCTTTCAACCAATCCACTGGTCTGTGGATGGTAAGGTGCGCAGAAGCTCCTCTCGATGTCCAGCTTCTGGCAGAGAGCCATATTCAGCTGAATTTAATGGACAACAGTCAGTTAATACAAAAGAAAACTGAGTGAAGGGAGCCTCAGCCATAGCTATGATGCAGCTTTAGCAAAAACGGGTATGCAGTAACAGACTAACCTTTTTATATTCATTCGTTTTTTGTTTTCAAAGAGGGCATTTCCCGGTATAATTGCTGACTTGTGGCGAAAGTGCCGCTGTGGTGATAGATTTACCTTAACATCTGTCCGATGTCGTCGTTTTTCACGGTAAGAAGAAATTTTATGACAACGTTAGCTAACCTTACATGGCTCGGACTACGCCTATACATAACGTTAGCTCTGGATGACCCATTAAAATAACACATTATGAAGTTACCAAACTACCAAAACACAGTACTCTCAAATGAATGTAAATGCTATATAGAACATTGTATTCACAATAACGTTAATGTAACCCGTTCCGTATGTTATAAACATTAGAATTTATTTGTGTGTGACTATCACGTCTCTGCTAGCTAACGTTAGCCTTCTCGCTCAATGACTAGCATCGACAGGAGTTCGCAAAAATACATTTACTTAATTAAATACATATGTTTCAACCTCAGGTGTCATCATAACCACATGTTTATCTTTTAAAAATGGGTAAGTACACTTTGTTTGTGAGGGAATTTACAAACCTGTGAGTGATGATGAATAGAAACAGCTGATTCATCGTTGCTGCCTCAGGATGCTGAAAAGTTGTGCCACTTCGCAGGCCACATCTCAGGTGAAAATGATGCGAACTTGCGAAGTTCAAAGAGCGGGTTGTGGCCAGTACCAAAGACATGGGGGGGGGGGGGGGGGGATTTTTTGTTGTTGTTAATAAGGAATACTTTTACATATTGTGGGATGGGGATGACATGAATGCTGGCACATACAGTGAGTGTATGTCCAATATTATATATATATATATATATATATATATATGCATATATCTAGTAGGGGATGTTCTTGTTTATTGAAGGGGACTTTTTCGCCTCCCCCCAACATTGAAGGGGATTTGTCCCCTCCGTCCCCCCGGTTCCAACCATAGACTGTAAGGGGGCGTGACTTGTGAGGTTCAAAGGGACCACACGCAGCGAAGGGATTCGAAAAAGCTCTAATAGCCACTGAGACGGAGAGACCCCGTATTTGAGGGAATATAAACGTCAACTCAAATAACCTAGCTCCCACTCTCGACTGGAGGGAAATACTAAGGGAACTAGGAAAAAGGGGCGTAACTGAATTAGACCCGTATAACCGGGCGAACGTCACACGAGAGCAAAGAATCTCAAGCTCGGTAAACACAATGTGCTAACAACACTGAATACCCAAAATAGTATACAAAACAGTGAACAATGAGATGCTAATGTGAAATGAGAGAAGGAGCTGCCTTGGAGGTAACACAAACAAAGGAACATAAATTAGAGCTAAGCAAAGGGAGAACGCAACAAGTGAAAAATAACTCCCTAGCTCTAAATGGAGCGCACTGCTTGCTGCAGGAAAAGGAGGGAAGCAGTCTCCGTGTCCTAACCTCTACCGGCAGTGTGCCAAACGCAAGACATGCGAAAAATAAAGGCCCTACATCTCAATAAGGGGGAGGATACGAGAAGGCGAAAGGAACAGTGATCTAATGTTCCCTGGCTACTTTCATAGGCTCGCAGTCACACGCAAACATGTCAACGAAATCGCCCGGTCTCCCTGTAAGGAGAGACGTACCATTAGGCGAACAGAACTACTGTTCTGAACAAAATTGCCCAGTCTCCCTGTGAGGAGAGACGTACTCGAAGGGCGAATAGAACTACAGTTCCGAACAAAATCGCCCAATCTCCCTGTAAGAAGACAGGTACCGAAAGGACGAACAGAACAGCTCTTCTGGACATTTGCCGGCTCAATGACTAACGCAAGCCTTGTAAAAAAAAGTATAAATATAACCACAAACAAACCAATCCTCTCGCTTTCAAGGAAGAAAGCAGACAGAGAGAGCATCGAGAGACAGAAAAGGCAACAGGTCTAGGCAAAGAAAGAAAGGAAAGACCAGGAAGCAGCGACAGAAAAGAGCCAAGGAAGAAGAGCTAATAGCTACATGCACAAAGGCAAGTCCCACATTACTCCAATAAAACCCATAGGAGCAAAGAGGTCTCCTACAGAGCCTAGACCTAACCATACCGGCTCAGGCAAACAAAGGCAAAACTAATACCAAACACAAAACAATACAGAAGCCCAGAACGAAGGAAACGTGGGCTTAAATAGCTCCGAGGTAACCACGCACAGGTGTGGATGCTGAGAGAAGCTCCGCGATAAAGACGGGGCGGAGCAAATATCCACTAAAAGGGCAGCACCCTTGCGTGGCTACCGAGGAAAACGACCGCAAGGGAAGAACTCGTCAAAAACCTGACATGGACTGTATAAAAATATGGACAAAACCACTGTGACGTCACCCATTGGCTTTCCACAGCCTCGTAAAAACTGAATTGAGCCGAAGAGGACTCAACCTGTCCCTCTGATTGGTCCTGAACAAATGTTACTACCCTATCCAAACGACACAATAGATGAAGGAAAGGCACCTATTGCAATTACATTTTTTTGTGGGAAAAATTTATTGACTGAGTATTTTGACCACATTGCTGCCATTGACTTACATGGTGAAAGACCTATACTGGAGCCAATCGCAGTGGCGCTAGTGAGCAACGGCACAATTGCTGCTCCCAGCCCAACCAGGAAGTGAGCTTCAAAACGAAAGCCCAGTCTTGGCCCCTTGGTTCCGATGCCCTTGGTAGTATTACTGTACTTTTTTCATACACACTATAGTCATACTATTGTCCTATAGGGATAAATACTCAAGAATTATTATAGGGGGTGAAAATACTATAGTGATACTATTGTACTATAGTGACAAGTATTATAGCATTATTATATTGGGCGAAAAAAACTATAATATTCTTCTAGTTTTCTAGATGATAACTATATCAATACTATTCGGAAAACACACCAACGAGTTATAAAACAATGACATTTCGGAAACCACACCAACAAGTTATAAAACACAACGACATTTCAGAGAACACCTGCAAGTTATAAAACACAACGACAAAACCCGAAACACATTTACAAATCACTGTACGGAAAGGGTAGGTACTAGGCCTACATGAAGGGAGATTGTAGCCCACTTCTGATTGGACATGCAGTATGTCAAATGAAAGTCTGACAGCGCGAGTGACCAACCAACAACAGTTTCCGTTATCTAATGTGACATTCAAGACAAGCCTATGGAGTTTATTTAGTTCCATGAATAGCGTGCGTGGAATTGTGAAATGAGCGCACAGAACAGTATATTTTTCGCTGTTTTGAACTTGTTAAAATGGCATAAAAAATCTGCGTTTTTATAAACTCGAAAACGGCGAAAAACACGGCGTTTTCTTTAAAAAAAAAAAAAGCGTCGAATTCATTTTTTCCTGAACCCGTGTGGTTACGTTCTTCCATCACTTTCCAATAAACTTATGAACACAATGCAGGTTTGGCTTGTTGTCATTTGCTTTGTCTTTGAATTCTTCATCGATTAATGCTTAGTTTTAGTGGCTATGTGTCCACAGCACAGTAGCTACCAATTAGGAGCCTAGGCTATTGATTCACCTCAGCCTCTCTCAATGATCTAAACCTGCATTGTGTTAATGAGTTTAAGGTGGAAATGATGAAAGAACAGTCCAATGAGCTCAACCTGGCTGCTCCACCACCCAACCAATGATGATCGAGGTTAGACCAGACCATACCTGTTCACCTCAGATCCTACATGCTGCTGAACGATTGTGCCTATTAAATTATGTATCTCTGCGTTATCTCTTTAGGTAATGTTGTGTTAATCTACGTACTGTATAAGCTAACTTAATGATATTAAGATTGCTGAGTGCTTTCTCCCTGCACGCAGTAGGCTATGAGGAGTAGCAGCAGCACCGATGTTAGATCTATTTCCTGATTACTATCTGCAACAAATGTGATTGAATGTTTGCCGTCTCGATTAAGCGATTGAGTGTCTTCTCATCGGATAAGCCTAGAAGGCCATGCATGAATTATGATTTAAAAATACCTAACTTTTCCTCCAGCAGAATTAGGCTGTAGGCTAGCTACCATAAGCAAATTACAACCTCCTTTACAATTGCTCCATAATACTTCGCTCTATGCACCAGGGTCGATTCTACTCATAAGTTTTCAATTCACAATATATTGTTTTATTGCATTTTAAATGCATTCTGGGTGTGAGTGTTTTGTTCCACTACTTTCAATTAACCAGTCCCTCTGCCTTGCTGAATAAAATAAACCAGTTCATAACACATATACAGGTGCATTTTTGTTCTTATTTATATTTAATGTGAAATACCTTTAATCAGCATAATCATAAAATGCTCATTTGCCTAAGTTCATCTGATATTTTTCAAATATTTGAAATACCTAAAAACACAAGAAGAATCCAAATGCATCAATGCAAAACAGAAACTATCCCTATGCCGAATATAGTAGCCTAAGCATTGATTTAATTTAACTGACCATCCCATGAGTAGAATACAGGCCAAGACAACGCAGCTGATAGGCCAGCAAATAATTTCGGTTTAAATAGTCAGTAAAGGCTCCATTGACGGTGTTATTTCTTCAAGGTTAGTCGCTGAAATTCAGGGGAACTTGTGAACTAGGAAACTTGCCTAATGTCCATTCCTCCCCCCTCCTCTTCGTATTCCATTCAAATCTTTATCACCTAGTAGGCTAGCACCTGTCCTCTACAACCAACCTGTTACACCTGACTTACGATGCAGTCCATAATATATTATGAATTGAAAACTTATTATGAGCAGAATTGGTCTTGATGCATAGAGCTAAACTAAGCTGCGCTAATGAAATGGAGCCATTGTAAATGAGGTTTCAGTAATTAGCTTGCCTATGGTAGCCTATAATTGTGCTAGAGTGGTTCCCAAACTAGGTCCTGGGGTAGGCTACCCCTGTTTGTTTTCTGCAATCCCAGAATTTTAACAAGCTGTTAATTTTTCTTAATTAGGCTATGTGCTTTTCGTCACATTAATTAAGAGGGATCAGTTACCCTCTTAAGCTACATTACGTCAGAAATATGCATGCAATGAAGAATAAGTCTCCCATGTTCACATTGTGCTTATTGTGCTATGCCCATTGCAAACAATTACAAAAAGGAGGTAATGTAAAATAAATTATTAACTGATCAAATTAAAAACTGTTCTTTCATCATTTCCCCCTTAAACTCATTAACACAATGCAGGTTTAGATCGTTGTCATTTGCTTTATCTGTGAATTCTTTATTATCTACCAATGGTTAGTTTTATATGTGTCCACGCTATCACCAATTACAAGCCTATTGATTTTACTAGCTATTGATTTGATTGGTTATTTGAGGTAACTACATCATACATTTTAACTGATCAAAATAAAGGCTGGGGTGAATCAATAGGCTCGTAATTGTTAGGCTATTGTGGACACATGGCAAGTAAGACTAATCATTAGTCGATGAAGAATTCAAAGACAAAGCAAATGACAACGAGCCAAACCTGCATTGTGTTAATACGTTTAAGGGAAAGTGATAGAAGAACTTAACCACACGGGTTCAGGAAAAAAATTAATTAGACGCTTTTTTTGGAAAGAAAATGCAGTGTTTTTCGCTGTTTTTGAGTTAATAAAAACTCTGCTTTTTATGCCATTTTAACAAGCTCAAAACAGCGAAATATACTGTTCTGTGCGCTCATTTCAGAATTCCACACGTGCTATTTATGGAACTAAATAAACTCCATAGGCTTGTCTTGAATGAGACTTGAATCTTGCACGTTAGATAATGGAAACTGTTGTTGGTTGGTCACTCACGCTGACATACACTCTCATTTGACATTACATTACATTTATTTAGCATACTGCGTATCCAATCAGAAGGAGGCTACAATCTCCCTTCATGTAGGCCTAGTACCTACCTTTTCCGTAAAGTGATTTGTAAATGTGTTTCGGGTTCTGTCGTTGTGTTTTCTGACTTGCAGTTGTTTTCCGAAATGTCGTTGTGTTTTATAACTTGTTGGTGTGTTTTCCGAAATGTCATTGTTTTATAACTTGTTGGTGTGTTTTCCGAAATGTCGTTGTGTTTTATAACTTGTTAGTGTGTTTTCCGAAATGTCGTTGTGTTTTATACCCGTCAGCAGCCAACTTCTCCAACAGCACAAGGTAAACTATTGCAACACTGGCTATAGACCTGTAAGGTAATAGTAATAGTACTGGGAGCATTCATTACATTATGAGTCTAATTAACCAAGTTCATAGCCTATAAATGATTAAAGGGTAAGTTCGCTATTTTGGACCTTGGACCCTATTTGCGGTCTGTCTTCCATGAACCTGACACATTGAGTCCATTTTTTCGCTGATCGGTCCAGTATTGAGTTCGCTACAGATTTCCTGTAGGCTCTCACTGGGCTACAATAGAAGTCAACGGGGCAATAACCTCCCCAGCACTGCAAAGATCCACAGCCTTAGCCTGCAGAATAGAATTTGCTGGCTTCAAGACACCAACAATTTTGATGAGGAATTTACCAATTTCAAAAAAATGATGATTCCTGAGTTGTACTAGGAGCCCTGATGCCTCTGTGCATAAAGCCATTGCTGCCACACTATCTTCAGAAATCGCTGACAAAATGTTCAAGATGGCATCCTCATTGTCTACCAGACATTTTGTTACATCATAATGACTGGTCCACCATATCTCGAGTAACCTTTTAAGAGAGGGTGCATTATAGTTCTGGGCTACATAATGATGGCGAACGAAGGAATGTAGTGAGCCGGAGAGTTCAAAGAATGTTTTGGCGCATGGCTCTTCCTGAATGGCATGCACAACTGCTAGGTGCAGCTGATGGTTGTAGCAATGTACATAAGGAATGAGCCTGCCAAGCTTCTGTTGCAACAATGCTTGAACCCCACCCCTGATCCCACTCATGACTGATGCGCCATCATAACATTGGCTGATTATATTATCAGCACTGTAACCTTCACTGGACAGGTGTTTGAGCATTTCTGTTGTTATATATTCTGCATCCAACCCACTCAAGTCCAGTAAACCAATCAAATGCTCCTCAGGAACCGAATTACAGACAAACCGAATCACAAGTGAAAGATTCTCAACATTGCACCTGTCCCTGGTTCCATCATATTTGATGCAGAACCTTACTGTATCTGCATTATCATATTTTCTTTTCACCTCATGCAACACCATACTGGCTAGAGTGTTAATTATCTCATTTTTAATGCCTTTTGATGTGTACTTTGCATTCTGAGGGATGTTTTTTGCTATTTCAGCACGTTTGGAATCCTTAGCCAGAGTGTACTCAAACAATTTCAGGAACAGCCCAGCAGAGATATCACTGTCATCGTTTATTTCGGACTGACTTTCAGTGCTTCCACGAAAAGCAAGTTCATTCACAGCCAGAAACTGCACCACTTCCCCTATGCTTCTGATGTAGTATCGGTTTTTCTCAACCTGTGTTTTTCCGAAGAGACATGATATAGTGTCACCAGTTTCCACTCTCGTGTTCAGTTCTGTCCATGATCGTGCAGCATTCAAATGGCTATGGCTAGATGCATTCCTGTATAATCCCCTGTCCTTTTCTAATGCCGTTTTTCCAGTTAATAAACCCCGTCTTGGTAAAAACTAGATCTCTGTCATTTGTGCTTGAAAACTTGCGACAGGGGAAACAGAAACATGCATCTAGTTTCACTGAATATTCTAGCCATGATCGTGACTGATACCAGCTTGGGTTGAAAGAACAAGCCTTTTTGCCAAACTCCCGTTTGGGAAATACATTTAGAACTGGCTGAGATGGTGTGTTATCATTTAAATCGTGGCCGAGATCCACGGAAGCACCCCCGACTGCCTTTTCTTCCGAACTGGGACCGGGCACAGGATCCGATACTGAGCATGAAGATTCTGAACTACCGGTATGTACAACTAGAGCTTCATTTGTGTTAACATTACTGTGCTTTGGTTTAGTAATCAAAAATCGATGCATAATGATTTAGGCTAATACCGTATAAGCAAGTAGGGTAACTGTCACCAAAAGGAAAGAAGAACCGTGGAGCACAGAGAATAAGAAAAGAAAGAAAAACACATTAGTGACCTAACCGTTAGTTAGCTTTAGCTATAACGGTGACAATTAGCTAGCTAACAGTTAACGTTACCTAGCTAGGTTAGCTAGTCTAACGTAAACTAGTACTGTAGCTAGCTAGCTAACGTTGCGTAAAACCACCACCACTAAGCCCCTCAGACAGTAATAACACTAAACCACTCAAATTAAACAACAAGACAAGACTCAAAATACACAGGCTTAATTATAAACTTTTAAACAGAATAACTTTTAGACCTATATTATTTTTATTTATTTTTGCTGTGGGCAAACGTTAACCTCTTCAAGTGACAGACAAACACCGACAAATGTAGAGAGTGACAGCAGATCGGTCCGTCTCCCAGTTTTAAACTGCCAAACCAACCAATCAGAAAGACATTGCCAAGTTGTTGTTTTTTGATATTTTGAATAGAACATTATGATTGGCTAAGTCTCCTGAACTGAGAAAGAATGCAAAATATTAAAAAATAATAATAATAACTTGGATTTTTTCTAGGGATCAATCAAAGCAATTGATTATTTTAAGTCAATGGTCAAAGTTTTGGGGGGGCACAGCAAAGATTTGGGGGGGCACGGCCCCCTCTGGCCCTCCCCTAGATCCGGCCCTGGTTCTCCATAGCTAAGGCGATGAAGATTCCTATAGGGAACCCAATAATGACACAAAGGATACCCCACTGCTTGAGATCAGGGGGTTAAACCTCCCCTCGCAACTGCACAAAAGTACATAAAGGCTGTAGTTACAGGTAAGCAGCAACCATCTGCATACAGCGGATTCATTGAAAACCACACAGCCGTAATGACTACGGATGAGCTAAAGTTGCATATTGTCTATATTTTATATTCTGGATCTTTCCATCTGTTCAGTTTTTTTTTTTCAGTTCAGTGAAATTTCAGGACATTGAGTGCGGTCGGCAGCACTGCAGGGAATGTGGTGCTGAGATTGATTCCTTTATGGGAGACACCAGGGGCATACACCGTAGAAGGGAGGTATCTGGAACTGACAAATTAACATGGGGGGAGATCTGCAACTGAACAAAGCTCTGCTGCCAAGATCTGAAGAGATCAAATCAGCCCTTGATGTTTCTGTGGCAGATTGCGGGTGCAGAGGGAAGGGGCGGAATGGGTAGGGATCAGTGTATAGTGGAATCACCCTGGGGGGTTTATCAATTAACACCTCTGATTTGGAGCTACGGACTCTGCATACCGTAATGCACTCTAGTTCCTAAAATAAATGTCTTGTATTTAAGAGATTTTATTAAAAAACATTTTTCAATATTCTCAGTCACGTCACGTGGCGCTGTAATGGCAACATGTAGTCCGGCTGTCTCTCGTTTTCGTGTTTGTTAATTTGAATGTGTTTTGTTGTGTCATGTTTTTGTCTTTTGTTTTTTCATGTGCTGGTATGTCTATTTTAGGACAGGGAAGCAAACTGATAATTTTTCAGGGCACTCCTGCTGCTATTTATTATTAATATTGCCGAATTGTCCAGTCCAGTAGGCTTGGTATCGGGACTGTGGGCAATCCTTGAAAGGCCATCCGGGAAAAGAGGGAGAGGAGGACAGGGAAGGAGTGTGGCGACGACTGGGAAGCTGAGTGGATTTGACTGGACGGAGACTGTGCGTGTATTGAGGAGAGTCGCGGAGGCGGAGTTTGTTTGTGTCGGAGGGGCTTGGAGTGGAACAGCTATGATCCGGGAGATTGCTCTGGTTGACCCGGGGAAGCTTTTTCCGTGCGGCTGTAGGACTGCTTGGGGACACTGGACAGCTCAAGACAGCAGAGGCAGATGAGGAGCTGTTGTTGCTTTTTGATGCTCGCACTTAATTCATTTGATTGTCTGTTTGTTTGTTTGTGTGTTGTGAGTCTGCCCCACTGTCTGTTTTTTTTGTTGTTGCTGGTGGCTACAATTGAAGTTCCTTTACAGGAAAATAAAAGTTATTCTATTCTATTCTATTCAAATAACATGGTTTTTATGGGATGTTATTCTGGAACTTGGTATATTTTTCACCGAAGAGCATGCATATTGTAGATGATTTGAAACATCTAGAGGCACTGTCCATCAAGTGTATATGAAATGCTGCAAGCCACCCTTCCCACAAGACAGCCTCCACAGGTCCCTCGACATACTATGTGACTGGAGTGGAGAGCTACAGTGGATATGACAAAGAAAGAACAAATATATCTCTTCCTCACTCAGATGAGAGAATTCAGACAGTCTCATATAATGCGGGAGGATGACAACTGGAATGGAATAACATTTTCAGTCTGTAGAACTGGTCAGTTTAAAGACATTTGAAGAAAAAAACAAACAACATTTCCGCATGAAGGCCCTGGTTTTTCCTTCTCCGTCACTGAAACTTTCAAATTCTCAAGAAACACGTAGCATCCTTGAATACACATAATGTTCGTTACCAAGTTGTGAGGAATGTGTCTTAGTTTTTTTCGATTGCTTAAGCACGATTTTGAAAACGGCCCGGTTTTTTTTTTTTTTCACAATTAGCACAACCACACACCCAATTAGCACAACCACACACCCAATTAGCAGAACACCTCAGATCCTTTGCAAATTAAACACTCTTGTAAAAACTATACACTAATTTATAAAAACCATATTTTGTTACCATATGAAACACACACGTTTCATATGACTTAATTCTGTTTGAACCAGTTACACACTGCTGTTGCTAACCTAAAACACTTTTAGCAATTCTACTTCTCAGTGATTAGAGTACTGTAAGTGAAGTACACAGAGAAAGTGCAAATATACAATAAATTCACCAAACACTACACAAGACCAATGCTGCAGACTGATGAAAATATAATTTATTTCTCTCCATATACCCAAATCAGTCAACATGTCAACATGGAGAATCACAACAAAACATGTCCCAGTTTTCATGCTACTACAGTAGTGTGAATAACACTAAGCTCAGCAAATATCAGACAAACATAAAATACTGTATCCAGTAGAGGTTACAATTACAGTAAAAAAAAAAAAATTATAATCTGAAAAAAACTGAAAATACAGTACAGAAAATACTAGACATTATCTCTTCGCCTAGCTGGATGTGGCCAAAGAATTGGGTTCAGAAACGGAGAGTATGGTGGAAGGTATAGTACTGTAAACTGTGGATGGTGTTGAAACCAGTTCTGGACCAGAGCAGAGCGGTGGAATGACACATTGTCCCAGATGACAATGTATTGCATCTGGTGCATTTGGTTTACTGCTGTGATGATGTTGTGCAATCGGTCCAAAAATGTGAGAATGTGAGGTGTGTTGTAAGGGCCCATATTGGCATGACGGAGGAGGACCCCATTCTGTGTAATGGCAGCGCAAAGGGTGATGTTACCCCCACGTTGCCCTGCGACATTGATTATAGCCCTGTGGCCAATGATATTTCTGCCTCTCCTTCTTGCTTTTGTGAGGTTGAACCCTGCCTCATCTATGTATATGAATTAATGCGGGATTTCCTCAGCATCCATCTGTAAAACTCTCTGAAATACAGTGAAAGACAAGATTGTGTAGTTCAGCATAGATCTAGTATACAGTAAATTTACATGTAAAAAGGTTACGTGTGCAGTATGCAACATCCCAGTGCTAAAGTGAACAATACATACCTCCACATACTCATGCCGCAGCTGTTTGACCCTCTCTGAATTCCGCTCAAAAGGCACTCGATAAAGTTGTTTCATTTGAACCTGATGTCTTTTTAGGATGCGTGCCAGTGTTGACTGAGAGACCTGATGGACATTATTGAAAATGGCATGGTCACCGATAATGTTGGCTTGAATTTCTCTGAGCCTGATAGCATTATTGGCCAAAACCATGTTTATGATCTCTCTCTCTTGTTCTTGCGTGAATATGGGCCCCCTTCCTCCTTGTCGTTCTCGACCCTCAATCCTATGTAGAAACAAATACATGTAACCTACAGTAAAATGTCACAGGAAGGGGTATCAAAAGTGCTGATATGGTGCATACAAAAAGCATCTGATTACTGTAACTGTAGACAGATTTTTCTACCTGTTTTCTTGTCGAAATGTCCTAATGACCGATGCCACTGTATATCTGCTAAGATTTGGCTGAACTCTTAGTCCAGCGTCCCTCAGTGTCAATCCGTGGTTCATGACATGGTCAACTAGTGTTGCGCAAATTTCATTTGATAAATTTGGTCCTCTTCTTCTTTGAGCACGTTCTCCTCCTGCTTCAGGTCTTCCTCTTCCTCTACCTCCACCTCGGCCTCTACCTCTGGCACGGCCTCCGCCTCTTCCTCTACCTCCTTCTCCTCCTCCGTGGAGTCCCCCTCTCACCCTCACTCTTCTTCTTCTTCTGACTCCTTCCATTTTGGTTGAAGACAGGTGAACTCACCTGCTGCATTTTTATAGTGCTTAAACCTGATTGGTGTGTCTACAATTAAGCAATCATGTGTTTGCGCACCTGATGGCTGTGTTTAACCAATTGGCTCATAGGTGTGGTAATTTGACAGTCAGTGCTTTGGAATTGCAAGGAAGTGACATCATGATATACTTCTGTGTCTAATGTATACAAGTGTGTTTAGTGTTTTGCAAATCACTGTGTGTATTGTTTTGCAAAAAGTGTGAGGCTGACATTGTGCTTATAGTGGTGCATATCTGGGCCGATGTTTTGCTCCTTGAGTGTAAGGTTTTGATAATTGTGTAATACTTTTGATTTTAGTGTTTATGCAATCGAAAAAAACTGTAATAGATAAACACAAATGACATGTCACCTAGCCTACTTTAGATGAACAAGAAGGCTTGACCTTGTTGAAAAGGGCGAACTGTTGTGGCACAAACTTCTACCCTCATTGTTTAGACATCCATTTAAAAAAAATCAGTGGGTGAGAAGAGTATGATGAAACACTTCATATTTTCATCATGAAAATGTGGTTGCAAGGACTTCCCACCAATACCTGGCTGACAAAATATTCCCCCGCTGAAAAACTGTGCTCATTTATAGATGGAATAGGATCAGGTAACAGTGCTGAAATGCATATTCTGTACTCAAATAGGCAAGTCATGCAAGCAGAAATGACTGAAAACACCTGTAAAAATGTCATACCAGACACCCCTAAACAGATATCCATTCTTGTTCACCAACAAATATTGGACATTTGGATGTAATAAGCCAGACTGAGCTTTGTTTGGCACTAATATAAACTTTGATCAAAAAGCCCCCCTACCTATCTCAAATGTATTAATGTCTGTATTAAACTATGCACTTCACACTGTACAAAACATTGCTCCATCTGGACCTCTGACTTTTGATATGAATATCTGCAGACAGAGCTCCATCTAACTCAATAGAAAAAAGCGAACGCTGTAACTTAGAGCCATTTTGCGGCCGAACAGAATCGAGTTGAGTAATTCTGAAAGTTCTTCCATATTCTGGCACTTTCTGCACAAATCTCAGCCGGCTAGGGCAGGCTATGAACAGTTTTCTTGTAATCCATACTTTTAGCGAGCTATAACCGATAATTTCTATACAAACTAGTGAAAAATAAACATGGACACAGACTTCTTCGCTCTGACAATGCAACCCATGCGCTCAGCACTGACAACGCTGGCCGGGGGTGTATTGAAGAAATCACGAGTTTGTATTGAAATTATCAGTTATAGCTCGCTAAAAGTATGGATTACAGGTGAACCATTCATAGCCTGCCCTAGCTGGTGCCAGAATAGGTAAGAACTAGAATTACTCAACTAGATTTTGTTCGGCCCGCAAAACGGCTCTAAGTTACAACGTTCACATTTTTCTATGGAGTTAGATGGAGCTCTGTCTGCAGATATTCATATCGAAAGTCAGAGGTCCAGATGGGGCAATACAAAACATAGAGAGTGCAATTTACTACCAATAAGGGGAGAAGTATTTGACAAAGTTTTCAAATTTAGCTACGCATCTGGAACAATCAGCGAACAAAGTGCATTTTCATCACCATGCTGATGTTCTCTCCAACTGCACAATCCCGCAGAGACAGCCCTAACTAAAACCAAAGAATGCCCATTTTACATAGTGCCCTTCTAGAGTTGCATCGTCGCCTGCCCATGACTTCTGAC